>CM038144.1:403403845-403792207 GCA_021437245.1 Aegilops speltoides | reverse complement strand
TCTAACAAAAATACTTCTATGCACCAAAAACCTCGGGTTCCACGGGGTAAATCCATTAAAAAGGACAAATTTTAGCAGAAGGAGCTGCTACAGTTGGGGGTGTAACTTCTTGGTATACCCATGGATTGGCTAGTTCCTCTTTGGAAGGTTGTAATTTCTTAACCGCAACAGTTTCTACCCCTGCCAATAGTTTAGCACTAGCTATAGCATGCACTTCTATATGGTATCAGAGCCAAGAGGTCTTGAGTTCAAGACCCGGCTGGTGCAATTAAATTGCAGCTCACTTTTGGTCCACATTGAGGCCTGAGCGAGCCACACGTGAGTGAGGGGGAGTGTTGACGTATAATGTGTTGCCTAATCTTTTCCATAAGATCGGTCTTTTGGTTGCATTTGGTAGAAAGACGACTTCTACAAGGTATCGAGCCAAGAGGTCTTGAGTTCAAGACTACCGGCATGAATTAAATTAAATTGCAGCCCACTTTCGGTCCACATTGAGGCCTGAGCGAGCCACACGTGAGGGGGAGTGTTGACGTATAATGTGTTGCCTAGTCTCTTCCATAAGATCGGTCTTGGTCGCATTGGCTAGAGCATGCACTTCTACAATTGGGATTAGCCGCTGGCACCACCGCTCACAGTAGGACTCTGTTGTGCACTAGTCGAATAGCTAAGCAATCTAGTCGGACGGGAACGTTTGGTTCTGAGTGCGTATACACCCTATATGGAAAAATGAATTAGCAATTCAACAAAAGTAAAAAAAAATCTGAAAATATTTTTGAAATAAACTTGACCTCGTATTATACTTGTGAGAAAAAAATCCACAAAGATAAATTACCCTTTGACTTCTTTTCAGAAAACAATTTTTTGGTCAAAATAGTGTGAATAGTGTCCTATAATACTAGCAGATAGTTTTTGTCTTTTTTGCCCTGAATTCAATGTTGGTTTTTTCCCGTGAAAATTTATATACTAGTGCAAAACAAAGTCAAGTTTAATCTAAAAATACTTTTGCACTATTATGACTTTTTTGTTGAAATGTTAAAAAAAATCCTCATACAGGGTGTATATACAATCAGAAACCAAAGTGTATTTTCGCTATCTAGTCATTTATTGAAAAGTACTCCAGATGCAATGAATTGTTCGGTGTCAAATACAGCAACCACGCACTGACGCACATCACTTTGAGCCTACCGCAAGAACCACGAGACTGTTTAGAGGTGGAAGCTAGCAACACAAAATGGTTTATTTTGCAGTTTCTTGGCTGGTCATCCGCTGGTATTCATCACCATGTCGATCCACGGGGGAGACGTGCTGCTTCCACGTTCCAAATTCTCTGTCCCTGTGCCAGTTCGATCTGTGAACATTCCTTCCCACCACACCACGCCGCTCTGCGGCACGGCAGACAGCAAAGCAGGGGCCACGCTTCACCGGTCTGCTGCTGGCTACTGCGAGAGGTTGCACATGCCGGGGTGCAGCGGGCACCAGAGCGGCTGGAGGGGCTCGGCCCGGATGCCGCGCGCCACCATCCGGTGCCTCCAGTCGTTGAGCCGGTCCGTGGCGTTGGCGTACCGCTTCCTCCCGCTGGCGCCCTTGTTCCCGGACCAGAGCGTCTCCGCGGCGGCGGCGGCCCTCGGCCACAGCCTGCCGTCCAGCACCGCGGCGTCCGACTGCTCTGACCACAGCGCCACCTCGCCGCCCAGCACCAGCTGGGCCTCCTCCTCCGTGAGCCCGTGCAGGATGTCGTAGTCGTACACGCGCTGCCACGTCTTGAACGGCGCGCACCACGACCCGCCCGTGCCCCCGGGGTCGTTGAACAGCGGCACCCCGTCGCCCTCCTTCTCCTGCTTGTCGTACCGGCTGTCGTTGCCCACCCACCCTCCGTGCCCGCAGTCCAGGTAGTAGTAGGCCGCCGAGGAGACGATGGCGCGGTACCCGGCGGCCACGATCCGCTTCGTGTTCTCGGCCCCGTTGTTCCACGTCTGCAGCACGGTGGTCTCCTTGGGCAGCGCCGTCGGCCCCACCATCACCTTGGGCCCCAGGAGCACGTCCTCCCAGTACACCACCGTGCGGTTCAGCTCGTGCACCATGAACGGCCGGGTCGCGTTCACGAACAGCTCCAGGAGTTGGTCGTGCGTGCCGCCCTCGCTCAGGAAGCGCTGCACCACGGGGTCGTCCTCCCAGCACGCCGTGTTCACCTCGTCGGCGCCACCGTGGAGGAACGGGTCCGGGAACAGGGCCGACAGGTCGCGCAGAACGTCCTGCGCCACGCGGTACGCCTTGGGGTTCAGCGGGTTCAGCTGCCCCGTGCAGGGCTCCGCCGCCAGCGCGGGACTCGCCGTGGGCGCCCAGAACTTGTTCGCGCAGGTGACGATCTCCGGGTACGCTCCCGCCCACGAACCCGCGTGCCCTGAAATGCGCGCAGCAATTGCATTGAAGATATTGCGGTGGCCAAGTGCAGTGAAGATGAATTAGGAATTTCTTACTCACCGGGCATGTCGATCTCGGGGATGACGCGGACGCCGAAGGCGGCGGCGTAGTTGACGATGCGGCGGACGTCCTTGTCTGTGTAGCGCATGAAGGGGGAGTAGGAGCCGAGGTGGGCGAGGCTGGGGACGGTGGGGAGGACGATGGGGAAGGACTGGGCGTCGGTGATGTGCCAGTGGAAGACGTTGAGCTTGTTGAACGCCATGGCGCGGATGGTGTGGAGGATGTCGCGAACGGGGTAGAAGTTGCGGGCGGTGTCGAGAAGGATGCCACGGTGGGTGAAGAGGGGGCGGTCGGAGATCTCGATGCCGCTGGGGACAATTGACTGGCCGCCCGCAGCTTCGCCGCCGCCGGCCCATGCGAGCTGGGAGAAGGTCTCGAGGCCGCGGATGGCGCCCCAGGGCGTGGCCGCGGAGATGTCGGCGGAGGCCGATTCCACGGGCACGGAGAGCGTGTAGGACTCGTCGACGTCGGGGCCGAGCGGGACTTGGGCGTCGGAGACGGAGAGCGTGAGGAGGCGGACGGGGACGCGGGCGAGCGTGTAGTTGGCGGGGGGCACCAGCGGCGTGTGGCGCTCGGCGCGGATGTGGCGGCTGTAGTAGGCGATCGCGTGGCGGAGGGCCGGGTGGGGCGGCACCGCGCGGATGCTGAAGGTCGGGGTGAGCGGCGCGTACACGACGGACGGCCACGAGATGGACGTCGGCTTGGGCCAGACGAACACTTTCTGGTGCGGCTGCGGCGGAGGAGGATTCGAAGGCGGCGGCGGTCGAGCGGCGGGTGCGGCCGCTGGGCGGAGGAGCAGGAGGAGGAGGACGAGATACGGCAGTGCTGCCATGGCCGGCCGGGGTTTAGGAGGAGTGGATGACGAGGGATTTCGGCGTGTTCGGTGGAGTGAGCTGCGGCCATTGGGGATCTGGTGGTCTTTTTTTTTTTTTCTTTGAGTGGAGGGGATCTGGTGGTCAGTCGCTATACTTTTCTCTGGCTGACTCGGTTCGAGGGTTCGGCATAGGCCCTATCCGCAATACATGGAGGTAGAAAACCGGTGAGACGGGGAGCTCGCGGCATAAAAAACATTAATGGGCTGGCTAATGTGCGGCCCATCAGCAATTTTTGTCTATTTTTATAAACAAATATGAAAAACATTATTTCAGAAATGGGCTGACTACTGTCCTTTAATAATTTTAGAAATATTATTAGAGACCGCTCAAAAAAAAAAAAAAAGAAATATTATTAGAGAATCAGTTTAATGGAAAAATTATATATCAAAAGTAAAAATGTTCATGAATCTAAATTCATATATTCAAAAAATGGTTCATGTCGTATTTGAAATTGTTCACTACAAACAAAAAACATCCATATATTTTGACAAAAAACTAGTCTTTGAGAATTGTTGTTCATGTGTGTTAGAATATATGTTCATGGGTTGACAAGGTTATACCTAGGGTCATATGGCGCATCCAAAGGCCCAGCCAATCAAAAGGACGGTCCAGAAGTCAACGGGGCAAGGGGCAACACGTCAGGCCCATTGAAACTACAGCCCGAAGCGTCAGATATCAGGGGGATACTCACCAACGAGTCAAGTGCCTGCATGTGGATCTCACACCTGTGATGGACAAGACCTAGTAGTCGGTTGTCACCGAGACAGGAGCAGTCAGTCATCCAATCCGTTGTGTCCTTGGATACCGTGACACCCATGATCCATTCATTACTATGTACCGTTACTCCACGATGGTATAATCTAGTGAAATGCGGCAACTACAAGTAGTAATAGCCATGTACAGTCAATCATGCATGCGATCATCCATAGCATTTATACCAGCCCATTACGGCACCCCTCCTAGCACACTATATAAGCAGGGAGGAGGGCACCGGGCTGAGGTTTGAACTCTCTCATAGTGTGACCTACACCAAGAGCAAGAACACCACACATGAGTAGGGTATTGCCTGCACCGCCGAGGGCCCGAATCTATATAATTCCTCAAGCGTATGTACTCCCATCTACACTAATCAGTAGATACGGTTGCCTCTACATTCACACCCCCATGGTATTGTCAGGATTATATCCAGAACAATTGACGCTCAACGTGGGGCAAGCGTCTATCGACATCATGGTGTAGATGGTACCTTCATCGACTCCTTCCGGCATCATTCGTTCTGGCACCCTCGAGTTCGTCGTCGATTGTTCGACATGGCATCTTGATTCTCCGCTGGACTATGGTGCGGTGCCGGTGTCATGGATTGGGGGTTCACACCACATCGGCTTGCCAGTCATGGGCCGGGCTAAGGATCCACCAACAACTGAAGAATGGGCCACACATGTCCTGGCCCTCGGCTTACTCAAGATGGAATCCTCCAAAGACTTGGCGCACACTTCAAAGCATGTTTGAGTGGTCAGCATATTATCCCTAGTTGTTGTATACTTGTAACCCAAGATACCCCTGTGACGCCCGTGACTTAATCATGCACTAATCATACACATAAATGTGCATGATCAAGATCAGAGACTGCTACTTGTGAGCTGCGTTGGGATTTCTTCGAAGAGTAGAGGATGATGCAGTACAATAGAGATAAGTATTTTCCTCAGTTATGGAACCAAGGTTATCAATCTAGTAGGAGAACCAAGCAACACTATGTAAACAACACCTGCACACAAACAACAAATACTTGCAACCCAACGCATAGAGGGGTTGTCAATCCCTCAGCGGTTACGAGCAAGATTAAATTGTATAGTTTTTGATAGATAGATCGGACAAAAATACAAAAAGAAAATTGCACCAAGGTATTTTTATTTTTAATATATGATAAAAGATAGACCTGGGGGCCATAGTTTTCACTAGAGTTTTCTCTCGAGAAAATAGCATACGGTGGGTAAACAAATTATTGTTGGACAATTAATAGAAAAACAAATAATTATGACGATATCCAAGGAAATGATCATACATAGGCATCACGTCCAAGATTAGTAGACCGAAATGATTCTGCATCTACTACTATTACTCCACACATCAACTGCTATCTAGAATGCATCTAGTGTATTAAGTTCATACAAAACAGAGTAATGCTTTAAGCAAGATGACATTATGTAGACAAGATAAACTCACGTATGAATAAACCCCATCATTTGACCCTTAATATCAACGATACATACGTGCCATGTCCCTTTCTGTCACTGGGATTGAGCACCTCAAGATCAAACCGATTACAAAGCACCTCTTCCCATGGCAAGATAAATCAATCTAGTTGGCCAAACCAAACCAATAAATCGGAGAAGAAATACGAAGCTATATTAATCATGCATAAAAGAGTTCAGAGAAAACTTAAATAATATTCATGGATAGGTCTGATCATAAACTCGCAATTCATCGAATCCCAACAAACACACTGCAAAAAGTCATTACATCAAATAGATCTCTAAGAACACCAAAGAGAACATTGTATTGAAGATCAAAAAGAGAGAAGAAGCCATATAGCTACCAACTATGGATCCATAGGTCCATGGTAACTACTCACGCATCATCGGAGGGGCAACAAGGATGATGAAGAACCCCTTCGTGATCGTTTCCCCCTCCGGTAGAGTGCCAGAAAGGGTCCCCAGATGGGATATCTCGAGAACAGAGGCTTGTAGCGGCAGAAAAGGTATTTCGTGGACTCCCCGGTAGGTTTCCTGATTTTAGAGTATTTATAGAGGCGGAGTTAGGTCAAACGGAGGCTTGTGGGCCCCACTATTTACCAGGGCGCACCTTGGTTCCTAGTGGATCACGCCTTAATCTTCTCGTTCCTTCCCGAAGCTTCCGGGGTCTCTTATTGCCAGGAAAAAATCTCCAAAAAGTTTCGTGGCATTTGGACTTCGTTTGGTATTGATATCCTGCAAATTTAAAAACAAGCATAAAACAACAACTGGAACTGGGCACTAAGTTAGTAGGTTAGTCCCAAAAAATGATATAAAGTTGCTTGCAAATGTATATAAAACATCCAAGATTAATACTATAATAGCAAGGAACAATAAAAAATTGTAGATCTGTTGGAGACGTATCAAGCACCCCCAAGTTTAATTCATGCTCGTCCTCGAGTAGCTAAATGATAAAAACGGTGGAATGCTACCTAACAAATTCATCATATATTCTTTTCCTTGTAGCATGGACATTTGGACTTAAATGATTCAAAGCAATAGTCTATAATTTGACGTGAAAACATCAATACTGAAGCATACTAGCAAACAACCATGTCTTTCAAAATATCAATGCTAAAAAAGCTAGCCCTAGGCCATTATGCTCAATCATTGATCCATTCATGAAACACACTCAAATATTAGCTACATCCAATGCACAAGTATGACAATAGAGTTCCCTAGTTGATGCTTTATAAGAGAAGATGGTGACTCAAAATTAAAATAAAATTTGCATAAAAGTAAATAGATAGGCCCTTCGCAGAGGGAAGCAGAGATTTGTAGAGGTGCCAGAGCTCATATCTTAAATTGGGAGATAAAATTATTTTGAGAGGCATGCTTTTCATGTCAACTAAAAACGACCGAGAATTCCCAATATATTCCATGCTAGACAAATCATAGGAGATTCCCAAAAGGAAAGTAAAGTTTATTTCCTTTCCACCATTCTTTCACAATCCATGGCTAGTTGTATCCACGGGTGCCTTGTATACCAATACTTTCCAAGGAATTTATTATTATCATCATATTATTATTTTTTTCATTTCGGGAATGGGCATCCCTATTACCTACCACACTCTCGTGCAATGACAAGTGAATAAACACTCATCGTGAGAATAAAATACCTAGCGTGGAAAATATTGGCCACCCACTGTCACTTCATGAGCGGTATGGGTACACAAATTCATTTTGAATATTAGAGTTGGCACATATAAATTTACTTGGAACAACATGGAAATACCGCATATAGGTAGGTATGGTTTACTCATTTGGCACAACTTTGGTTGAAGGAGTTGGATGCACAAGCAGCATTCCCGCTTAGTATAAATGAAGGCTAGCAAATAGATTGAGAAGTGACCAACCAAAAAATGAAAATGGTCATAAACACACATTAAACATAACTTACACTGAATAATGCACCACAAGTAGGGTATAACTTTGGTGCATGACTATTTCACATATTATTATCTCCATATCAGAAAACTATTGCAAGGAATCAAGGTTATAATATCCAAAGATCTTTCATGAAAGTTTTTATTATATCCCTTTTGAATATTCATCACTTTCGGACTGAATTCATAACTCATGCAAATTACCATTACTATTATCAACTCTCAAAAAGATTTAAGTGAAGCACAAGAGCATAAATATTTCTTCAAAATTTATCATATCAACTCTCACAATAATTTAAGTGAAGCATGAGAGTGCATTTCTTTAAAACATAATCATATTAACTCTCAAACTAATATAAGTGAAGCATGAGAGTGCATTTTTAAAAAATTTAATCATATCAACTCTCAAAATAATATAAGTGAAGTATGAGAGCATATTTCTTCAAAATTAAATCTACACCATGATTAATTTTTTTAAGGATTTAAGTGAAGCACTAGAGCAATTTCCTACCTCAAAAAGTTTAAGTGAAGCACATAGAGCAATTGTAACAAATCATAATAACATATGGCTCTCTCAAATAGGTGTTTCCAGCAAGGATGATTGTGACAAACTAAAAAAGAAAAAGAAGCAAAGACTCATATATTACAAGATGCTCCAAGCAAAACTCATGATATGTGACGAATAAAAATATTGCTCCAAGTAAAATTACCAATGGTCGTTAGAAGAAAGAGGGGATGCCTTCCGGGACATCCCCAAGCTTAGTTGCTTGGGAGTCCTTGAATATTACCTTGGGGTGCCTTGGGCATCCCCAAGCTTAGGCTCTTGGTACTCCTTATTCCTTCATCCATCATGATCTCACCCAAAACTTGAAAACTTCAATCACACAACTTAACAAAAACCTTCATCTGATCTGTTAGTATAAGAAGACAAATCACTACTTTAAGTACTCTTTCAAACCCATTCATATTTTGTTATTGCATTATACCTACTGTATTCTAACTTTACCATGGCTTATACCCTCGATACAATCCATAGATTCGTCAAAATAAGCACACAATGCAACAAAAACAGAATCTGTCAGAAACAGAACAATATGTACAAACCTGAATTAAGCTCATACTTTTGTAACTCTAAAAATTCTAAGAAATTTGGACAACGTGGGAAATTTGTATATCAATTATGTGGAAAAAACCAGAGCAAAAATACGTTTATGTGAATTTACAAAATTCCCGAACTTGGCGCAAAAGTTTCTGTTTTTCCACATAATCAAATCAACTATCATCCAACATAATCCTAAAGGCCTTACTTGGCAGAAACACTAATTAAAACATAAAAAGCACAATCATAATAGTAGCATAATTGTGTGTTTATTAAAAAATTGAAAAGAAACAAAAAAATAAAGGATAACTATTGGGTTGCCTCCCAACAAGTGCTATTGTTTTATGCCCCTAGTTAGGCATAATGCATAGTTTCAAGTATTGCCATCTTTGGTTTTTGTCCCATAGGTTGCTCTCATGATTGATTCATATGGTGGCTTAATTCTAGTTCTAGGGAAGTGTTCCATATCCTCCTTTGGTGGAAACTGAAATTTAATATTCCCTTCTTTCATGTCAATGACGACACCTATAATTTGTAAGAACGGTCTACCAAGTATTATGGGGCAAGACGGATTGCAATCAATATCAAGTACAATAAAATCAACATGCACATAGTTCCTATCTGCAAGAATAAGAACATCATTAATTCTACCCAAAGGCTTTTTAATAGTAGAATTCGCCAAGTGCAAATTAAGAGAACATTCATCTATATTGGTAAGACCTAACACATCACATAGGGAATTCGGAATTGTGGAAATAATAGCACCAAATCACATAAAGCATTGCACTTTTAATCTTGACTTTAATTTTGGATTCCCATTCATCATATAATTTTCTAGGAATTGAAATCTCTAATTCTAGCTTTCTTCTAAAGCTTTCATCATCGCTTCTACAATATGTTTAGTAGAAGCCTTATTTTGTTCATACGCGTTGGGCGAATTTAGCATGGATTGTAACAAAGAAATGTATTAAATCAAAGAGAAACTATCATAATTAAAGTATTTGTAATCCAAGATAGTGGGCACATCACTAGTTAAAGTTTTTACCTCTCCAAACCCACTTTTATCGATTTTTCAACAAGATTATCACCCTATAAATTATGGGGACGCCTTCTAGCTAAAGTTGACTCTTCTTCTATCCCCTTACCATCAAGTTTAATATTGCTAAACAAATAATCAATAGATGAAACACCAATCATTTTAATATCCCCATTGTTACTACGAAAGAAATCGGGAGGAGTCGCTTTTTCTACAAATTCTCGTTTAGCTCTTAGCATAGTTGTTCTCTTCTTACCTTCATCCATGGAGAGTATAAAGCTTTAGTTGTTCATTAATATCAATCTTAGGTCGTAAAATTCTGGTCTTGAGATTTTCCACATCATGAGTAATTCTATCAATGCTGCTAGACATATCATCAATTTTCCCGCAAAAAAGACATATCATCAATTTTACTCAATTTTTCTTCTATCATAGTGTTGAAAACTTTTTGAGCATTAATAAATTATTTGATATTATTCTCTAGATCAGAGGGCATCATATTATTATTATTATTATTATTATTATTATTATTATTATTATTATTATTATTATTATTATTATAAGAATTACCATAGGGATTGCCATAATTATTAGAGGAACTTCCAAGGAACGGTCTAGGATTAAAATTACCTCTATAAGCATTATTATTAAAGTTGTTTCGCGAGACAAAATTCACATCTACAGAATCATTATTTTTCTCAATTAAGGTAGACAAAGACACATCATTAAGATTAATAGGAGAATTTTTATTAGCAACCAATTTCATAAGTGCATCAACTTTATCACTCAAAGTACTAATCTCTTCAGCCGAATTAACCTTTTTACTGGTAAGGGCGCTTTGAGTATGCCATTGTGAATAGTTTGCCATAATATCAAGTAACTTAGTAGCCTCACCCAAAGTAATCTTCCTAAAAGTACCACCCGCGACGGAATCTAAAAGATTTCTATAGACAAAATTCAATCCCGCATAAATTTTTTGTATGATCATCCATAAATTTAAACCACGAGTAGGGCAATTTCTTAGCATTAGTTTCATCCTTTCCTAAGATTGTGAAACATGTTCCTTTTCGAGTTACTTGAAATTCATAATTTGATTTATAAGGGAAATAATCTTCACGGGAGGAAAATACTTAGTAATAAAAGCATCTTTGCACTTATTCCAAGAATCAATACTATTTCGTGCTAAAGATGAAAACTAAATTTTTGCACAATCCCGCAAAGAGAACGAGAATAATTTTAATTTCACAATATCATTGTCCACACCTTTTTTCTTTTGCCTATCACATAATTCTATGAAAGTGTTTAGATGGGACGCGACATGCTCATTAGGTTACCCGAAAATTGCTATTTCATAACAAGATTCAATAAAGAGGCATTAATATCATAAGACTCCACACTAGTGGTAGGAGGAGCAATCGGAGTACTAATTAAATCATTCTTATTAGTATTAGAAAAATCACACAGTTTTGTATTTTCGTGAGACATCATGACTACGCGAACAAAATCACAAGCCAGCAAAAGATCAAACGAGAAAAAGGCAAACAGAAAAAATATTTTTATTCTTGTAAAAACTTTTTAGAAGTGGGGGAGATGAAAATGAGAGGCAAATGGAAAATAATGTAAATGCAAGGAGATGAAAGTTTATGCGTAGGTACTTGATAGATGTTGATGATGTCTCCCCGGCAACGACGCCAGAAATTCTTCCTGCTACTTGTGAGCTGCGTTCGGATTTCCTCGAAGAGGAGAGGATGATGCAGTATAGTAGAGATAAGTATTCCCTCAGTTATGAAACCAAGGTTATCAATCCAGTACACTGTTGCAGGATGCTGCTAACGGGACACTACAATTAGAGACCCTTTGACGAAACTGTGTGTGATGCATTAATCGCGAATCAAAAAAGATGCAAAACATTTGCGATGGCGGATACATCAAACTACGGTTCAGATTTTAGTTGCGTGCGTGATGTTGGGCATATGATTGATCCATACGAACTGTTTGCGATTAGACAGAACAACAGAAACGGGCAGCCATACCAATGTGTGTGCGATATACGGCATACATTTCGCTCCGATGAACTGCTTGCTATTAGGGAAAGCAACAGAAACGGTCAGCCAGGTCAAGGTGTGTGTGATATACGACATACGGTTCACTGGAATGAACTATTCTTGATTAGGGAGGAGAACAGAAATGGTTCAACTTAACAAGATGTGTGTGATACGCGGCAAACAGGTCTGTAACCGGAAATGTGTGGTAAGACCGATAACAACACAGCCGATTCCTGTTAACAAGTCGTGTGTGTTGGGAGCAAATGATTGCTGGTATACAATTGTTAGTGTTGATGAAATCATCACTGACGGGTTCCATTGTTTAGCCCGTGTGTGATGTGATTTTCTGTGTCTGCACAACATCTACGCTCTGTCTATAGAGCATCAACATATATATTTAAAAAGACAGCATTGCAAAACCAAATTAAGTATACAATTACATAAGTGCCTAGACACATAACATTTCCACACACCAAAGTAAGCAATTACATGCATACTAAACTAGGAGAAACGAGCATCTGGGCATCGGTCTCAGGGCGTCACAACTCTCCTCCACTGACAGAAGATCTTGTCTCGAGATCTTAGAAATGAGATGGAAGAGAAAGAGGATGAGGTGAAGTAAGAATGCAAGAGAGAAGTAGAACAAAGTCGAGAGCACTCGGGTAGAAAAGAGGAACGACGATTATGACGAGAATCACAAGCTCAAGGAATAAGATACACTCTGAAAGCACTCCGGTTAGAAGAAGGTAAAGAAGGAATAAGAACGAAAGAATTTGGGCAGCACTCCGGCTGAAAATGGAAGGAATAGAACATGAACTTCACAAGATGGGATGACACTTGACGAGATGAACAACACAATGCCTCCGGAAGAATTGAAATAGTGGAATGAAACAAACGGATAAGAGAACAACAACTTCCACCATGAATGAATTCGACAACATCCTTAGAGGGAAGGATTGAATGGAGTTGTTGATAAAATCAACAACAAAAGAATCATCTTGTTGTGGACTTATGGAAAAACATCTCAAAACTTGAGGTGAAATTATGCCACAACCAAATGCTTGAATAGCTGAGAAAAATGAAGAAATGCAACACTCCACTTGAAAGAATACGGAGAATTAGTTGCACCTCGAGATGTAATAAGAAAAGCTACTTGAGCTCCTCCAACAAGGATCTTGATGAACACTTAAAGAATGAATTAAATCCTTAACGAACAACCGTGAAGAACTCCGGTAACAAAAAGGATAATGAGATAGAAAAGAAGGATGAAAAGAATAAGATTAAAGCCTTGCGATGATTTAGATGGAGGTTCCGACGAGATGGCCGAGAAAACTTTGAACTCCGGAAAAGAAAAGATGAAAACACTTCGAACCGAGAATGTGATATGATGAACAAAATCCGAAAAGAAGAGATTAATCGACTTGATGAAAAAAGAATAAGAATTATGTTATGCTTATCCTGCATCAATTAAATCCATGGGAAGCAATGGATTTGCATACTACTTATTTGCTTTGGACAAGATTAAGGGGAGATATAGCGCAAAACTTGAGAAAGTCTTCATGAACTACCAGTAGAATTGGAGAGAAGAATGAATTGATATGACAACAAAGGAAAAGGAATCTTGAACGAACCACCATTGAAAATGAATGACGAAAGGGAATTCCTCGCCGGGAAGAATAGAAAAATCACGAAGATACTTGAGGGAATTTAGAGATAAGAGAACGAAGAGATCGTGAACTGATTAAAGAATACTTGACAGATGCGCCGGGATAATTGAATAACAATAGTTGGAATGTGAGGACGAAGAATTATTTTGCAATGATGGCCTCTGGATGATTTAGAAAGGAAAGCAACTTCTGAAATGCTTCGGATGGGTAAGAAAAAGAATTTGTGCCAAACAAAATAATTAGAGAGGATAACAAGAAGCTAGAACCATGAATCTTTGAGAGAAGGATGAGGGAAAAATCTTCTTTGGTCTTCATATGTTGAGAAAGAAGATGAGAAACACCACCAAAATTGTTGAGATACTCCGGGAGAATGAAAAGCGAGGAGGTTGAGCCAACAATGAAAATAATTTGAAATCGATCTTGGAAAGGCATCTGACTGATGAAATTCATTCTTACTTCAAACTTGGAAAGAATTAAAGAATAACTCCGAAAAATTAGATGAGTCAGGTAAGATCCTGGGAAAAGACCTGTGGGTTAGGGCCCACTGAAGAGAAAACACCGTTGGAAAGGATAGTTGAATGAGAAATGATGCACTGGAATGACTGAAAGACTTGATGAGGTGACAACCTTGAAATAGAACAAACGAGTCTTGAGCGGAAACATGAATCTCCTGATATGTCTTCCGCACTCCGGAACGATAGAATAGCGAGAAGCGAACGAGCAAGAGGAAATATTAGAGCCGATGGAAAGAATACGATCAACACCGAAAATTGGAATTGAATCCACCGGAAAAGAAAACGAGACGAACAATGATGAACTAGACGAGAATTCATCGGTTGAAGTGATTGAGGAAAGGCTGAAGAGGCTCTGCTCGAATGAAGTTGATGCTCGAATAGAGACGCAGACTACGAGAAGAAAAGGGGTGGGAGGGCGGAAAAACAAAGGCAACTTGGAACGGGGAACCGATGAATACTTGAAGACAAAAGCACCGGTTGAACTAATTGAGGAAAAAATGCAAAGGCTTCGCACGAGTAGGATGGATACTTGATTACGACTCCGGCTCCGAGAAGAAGAAGGGTGGGCGGTTGGGAAAAAGAAAGACAACCTCGGATGACATTGTCTATCTTCGGACGACATTGCTTCCCCATCCGAGAAAGAACTGAGGATTGATCTTGCCAAATACGAAGAGGATAGAATCAACTTGACGAGAAATGCACCAGATGAAAAGAGCTGACATCACAATGATCGAAAAACTAACCGCGTGACCCTAAAGAAAATTTGAAGGGAAGAGAAGTAATTCAAAACACCTACGTCAAGATTCCTGACCAGAGCGACGAAGGGGCTGAGGAGTAAAAATAATTCCTACTCTCCGATATAACTAGACTTAGAAATAGTTTTCTTCTAGACTCGACAATGGCCAAACTACGATCAATCAAGGAGGCTCCTATGGTCGGTCGAGGCTCTGATACCAACTTGTCATGCCCAATATGCGACCCTATCTGAGAGGAACTCAAAGGTCCCACCAAGGATAGAAGCGCATATTGAAGACACTTTGCAAGGTGAATATCATTACATCGTACCATTACATAATAGATGGGGATACATACAAAAGGCATACAATGCCACATGAATACAACAACATCATACATAAGAGCAACATCCGACTACGGACAAAACACAAACAGAAACTCAAACGACATCCACCCTGCTAGCCCAGGCTACCGACCGGAAACCTATCCCCTGAAGGAAGAAGAAGCAGAAGAAGAACTCCAAAACAAGCAAACGTCACTCTCATGTCAGACCATTGCATCACATGTACCTGCATCTGTTGTTGTAGTAATCCGTGAAGTTCTCTACAACCGACATTAAAAATTCCCATCTGCCACATAACCGCGGGCACGACTCTCGAAATTTTAATCCCTGCAGGGGTGTCCCAACTTAGCCCATGACAAGCTCATGATCCACAGAGACAATCCTCCATCGCGGGACATCCGATCAAACTCGGGATCCCGGTGCACAAGACCTTTCGACAATGGTAAAACAAGTCCAGCAAGACCTCTCGGCGTGCCGACATCCTGATAGTAGCCACGTGTATCTTGTCTTAGGCCACGACCGGATGAACACTACGTACGGTAACCGAAAACCCCTTGTGAAGGGGTGGCACCGCAAGTGGCTTTGTTTGGGACCAACACCATCAGTAGTGGCCCCCCTGTTTATGTAGAATTAAGAAACCTTAGGGACGCGATCCCTTATGCCAAATAATTAATTAATTCAATATTATTATGTTGGCAAATGTTAAAACCAATGTTGGGCCTTGCTGGAAGAGTTTTATTCAAAGCGAACTGTCAAGAGGGGCCCATAAACCCTCACCGTGTTAGGGACGCAAAATCAAGGAACATAACACCGGTATGACGAAAACTAGGGCGACAAGAGTGGAACAAAACACCAGGCATAAGGCCGAGCCTTCCACCCTTTACCAAGTATATAGATGCATTAATTAAATAAGAGATATTGTGATATCCCAAGATATCCATGTCCTGGACTAGGGGGTGTCCGGATAGCCAAACTATCATCATCGGCCGGACTCCAAGACTATGAAGATACAAGATTGAAGACTTCGTCCCGTGTCCGGATGGGACTTTCCTTGGCGTGCAGGGCAAGCTTGGCGATACGGATATGCAGATCTCCTACCATTGTAACCGACTCTGTGTAACCCTAGCCCTCTCCGGTGTCTATATAAACCGGAGGGTTTTAGTCCGTAGGACACAACAACAACAATCATACCATAGGCTAGCTTCTAGGGTTTAGCCTCCTTGATCTCGTGGTAGATCCACTCTTGTACTACCCATATCATCAATATCAATCAAGCAGAGTTGGGTTTTACCTCCATCGAGAGGGCCCGAACACAGGTAAAACATCGTATCCCTTGTCTCCTGTTACCATCCGCCTAGACGCACAGTTCGGGACCCCTACCCGAGATCCGCCGGTTTGACACCAACATTGGTGCTTTCATTGAGAGTTCCTCGCCGCCACAATCGGGAAGGATGTCTCTTCCCGTCTTTAAAGACGGTACCATTGCCAAAGGAGCTTTGGCCGCCGGCCAAACTATCCAGCTAGGTGGTTTTCTTATGACCGCCTGTTCGGCCGCCGCTTCGACAATGACCTCTTGGGTCATCAAAAGCGATCTTCGCGTCAACTCGGAATTCACCGAGCAGCTGGATCCGATGGAGCTCTCTTCTGTAAACGAGCTCTTGGATCGCATCGCCGCCCTGGGAGTCTCTACAGACTACGATCAGATTGGGCTTAAAACCGATTTGAGAGAGATTAGCTCTCCCCAGGTTACCCACCACGTTGCAGTGGTAGAGGAACAACGCGGCGACTCTTCTTCTATATTAAAGACCAGTTATGTCCGGACTCCTGATCCCTCCATGCCGGATTCCCGCCGAGGGACGGGCGTCGATCAAGTACTGAATCTAAAGTCAGGCAGCGAACCAGATTTGTTGGACAACGTCCAGCAATCCAAGCTTCCAAATTCGGAAACTTTTCGGCCCTCGAGCCTCATGTGGGCAGGGTTCCGGACTCAATTCCACCCGCCCACCCAAACATAAGCTATCTATCTCAAATCCGGCAAGAGCCCACGGAAACAGTACATCATTACTGGGCCAGATTCCTCCTGGTTATGGACAGGATAAAGGACTGCCGTGAGGAAAGCGCAATCTCAATTTTCTGCAACAATTGCACGGACAAGGGAATCACGGACGCCATAAGTCGCCGCGAAATTACAAGCTTCGCCGACCTGGCGACCATAGTACGAAAGTACTGTGCGATGGAGAGTACCTGGAAAACCGAAGCTAAGTTTTGGGACAATCCGGCTCCGAACACAACCCTACTCCGAAACAAAAGGGTGCATCATGCTCAGGCACCCGGGACAAAAACCAAAAAGCAAAAACCCCATAAAGGGCACGGAACCGTACTAGAGGGATGGCTCAGTGGACCCTGTAAAATCCATAGTACAGAGGGCGCCACTCCAACACACAGCCTTCGAGCATGTTGGATACTACGACTGGTGACCAAAAGTGGCGAAGAGCTTCTAGCCCCGGAGAACCAACCCAACAACACCAGTACGGTATTAACAGTCTTTGAGACTTTCGCATCAAATAATATGTGGAAACGAACAATCCGCAGCCTCGCCGAAGTCTACCAAGTAGCAACAACAAATCCATGGAGCGACACGGCTATCACTTTCAATGCCAGCGACGAACCTAAATTCCGAACAGCCCGAGCACCAGCTGCATTGGTCCTCAGTCCAATAGTGGACGGCTTTCGTCTTACCAAGGTGCTCATGGATGGCGGCGGCGGATTAAACCTCATCTACGAGGAAACCCTTCGAAAAATGGAAATAGATTGGAGCCGCATTGAGCGAAGCAGCACAACCTTTAGAGGAATAATCCCTAGTCGGGAAGCACCCTGCATAGGAAAAATTACACTTGATGTGGTGTTCGGCTCGCCGGACAATTACAGGTCCGAGGAGGTCACGCTCCAAGTGGCCCCGTTCAGCAGCGGATATCACGCTTTACTAGGGCGAGAGGCATTTACAATTTTCCAAGCCATACCCCATTACGGGTACATGAAGCTTAAAATGCCCGGGCCCAATGGAATCATCACTCTTGTTAGTGATCCGGACATAGCACTCCGCGCTGAAAATAAGACAGCCGCACTAGCCCTAGAGGCACTATCCGAAGCCCTAGCGGCAGAGGAACTCACTGCGCTGCGCTCCACGGTCAACAGGGACGATGTGATACTCGATAAGAGATCCAAGTCCACCTCTTTTAAACCAGCGGATGAAATAGTCAAATCCCAGGTCCATCTAACGGACCCCACAAAGATGGCCTCCATTGGGGCACAATTAAACCCTGATGTAGATGCCGCACTACGAGAATTCCTTCGGGAAAATTGGGACATTTTTGCCTGGCATCCTTCAGATATGCCAGGAATCCCACGCAGGCTGGCAGAACACAGCCTAAACATCCTAAAAGGATTCAAGCCAGCCAAACAGGCTCTTCGGCGATTTTCCGAACCCAAAAGACAGGCAATGGGAGAGGAGCTAGCCAAACTATTAGAAGCCGGATTCATCAGAGATATAAAACATCCGGACTGGCTAGCGAACCTGGTGATGGTACCAAAAAAGGACAAATCCTGGCGCCTTTGTGTCGATTTTAAAGACCTTAACAAGGCCTGTCCAAAGGACCCTTTCCCCCTTCCCCGCATCGACCAAATCATCGATGCCACCGCAGGGCACGATTCATTGTGCTTCCTCGACGCATACTCCGGATACCATCAAATCAAGATGGCGGAAATAGACCAGGCCGCAACGGCATTCATTACTCCATACAGACCATTCTGCTTCAACACAATGCCCTACGAACTCAAAAACGCCGGCGCAACATATCAGCGTATGATTCAGACATGTCTGGCTACCCAGATCGGCAAAACAGTGGAGGCATACGTAGACGATGTGGTCGTTAAAACCAAACACGTCGAAACTCTAGTAGACGATTTGAGGCTCACATTCGACAACCTCCGAGCATATGACATTAAGCTCAACCCGGAAAAATGCGTTTTTGGCGTACCAGCCGGAAAGCTCTTGGGCTTCATTGTATCCAGTAGAGGAATTGAAGCAAACCCAGCCAAGATCCGAGCTCTATCACAATTGGATATCCCAAAAGACCTCAAACAAATAAAAAAATTGACTAGATGCATGGCGGCTCTAAGCCGCTTCATCACCCGTTTGGGAGAAAAGGCATTGCCCCTCTATCGCCTCCTCCGGCACACCGAACACTTCGAATGGACGGATGCTGCCACAGCCGGACTCGAAGAAATAAAGGCCATATTGGCAACAAATCCAGTCCTGGCCGCGCCTAACCTGGGCAAACCGATGTTATTATATATCGCGGCAACACATCAAGTTGTCAGCGCGGTGTTGGAAATATGCCCTAGAGGCAATAATAAAAGTATTATTATATTTCCTTGTTCATGATAATTGTCTTTTATTCATGCTATAACTGTATTATCTGGAAATCGTAATACACGTGTGAATACATAGACCACAATATGTCCCTAGTGAGCCTCTAGTTGACTAGCTCGTTGTGATCAACAGATAGTCATGGTTTCCTGGCTATGGACATTGGATGTCGTTGATAACGGGATCACATCATTAGGAGAATGATGTGATGGACAAGACCCAATCCTAAGCATAGCACAAAGATCGTGTAGTTCGTTTGCTAGAGCTTTTCCAATGTCAAGTATCTCTTCCTTAGACCATGAGATCGTGTAACTCCGGATACCGTAGGAGTGCTTTGGGTGTATCAAACGTCACAACGAATCGGGTGACTATAAAGGTGCACTACGGTATCTCCGAAAGTGTCATTGGGTTGACACGGATCGAGGCTGGGATTTGTCACTCCGTAAACGGAGAGGTATCTCTGGGCCCACTCGGTAGGACATCATCATAATGTGCACAATGTGACCAAGGGGTTGATCACGGATGATGTGTTACGGAACGAGTAAAGAGACTTGCCGTAACGAGATTGAACAAGGTATCGGTATACCGACGATCGAATCTCGGGCAAGTATAATACCGCTAGACAAAGGGAATTGTATACGGGATCGACTGAGTCCTTGACATCGTGGTTCATCCGATGAGATCATCGTGGAACATGTGGGAGCCAACATGGGTATCCAGATCCGCTGTTGGTTATTGACCGAGAACGTCTCGGTCATGTCTACATGTCTCCGAACCCGTAGGGTCTACACTTAAGGTTCGATGACGCTAGGGTTATAAAGGAAGTTTGTATGTGGTTACCGAATGTTGTTGAGTCCGGATGAGATCCCGGACGTCACGAGGAGTTCGGAATGGTCCGGAGGTAAAGATTTATATATGGAAGTCCTATTTTGGCCACCGGAAAATGTTGAATTTTTCGGTATTGTCTGGGAAGGTTCTAGAAGGTTCGGAGTGGGGCCCACCTGCATGGGGGACCCACATGAACGTGGGTAGTGGGGGCAAGGCCCCACACCCCTGGTCAAGGTGCACCAAGATCCCCCCTTAGAAGGAATAAGATCATATCCCGAAGGGATAAGATCAAGATCCCTAAAAAGGGGGATAACAATCGGTGGGGAAGGAAATGATGGGATTTCTTTCCTCCCACCTTGGCCAACGCCCCAATGGACTTGGAGGGCAAGAAACCAGCCCCTCCACCCCTATATTTAGTGGGGAGGTGCATGGGAGCTTCACACGAAGTTCTGGCGCAGCCCCCCCTCTCCCAAGTCCTCCTCCTCTCCCGCGGTGCTTGGCGAAGCCCTGCAGATTGCCACGCTCCTCCACCACCACCACGCCCGTCGTGCTGCTGCTGGATGGAGTCTTCCTCAACCTCTCCCTCTCTCCTTGCTGGATCAAGGCATGGGAGACGCCACCGGCTGTACGTGTGTTGAACGCGGAGGTGCCGTCTGTTCGCACTAGGATCTCCGGTGATTTGGATCACGACGAGTACAACTCCTTCAACCTCGTTCTCTTGAACGCTTCCGCTTAGCGATCTACAAGGGTATGTAGATGCACTCTCCTTCCCTCGTTGCTGGTTTCTCCATAGATAGATCTTGGTGACACGAGGAAAATTTTGAATTTCTGCACGTTCCCCAACAAAGGGTATCGAGCTAGGTCTATTGCGTAGATTCTTTGCACGAGTAGAACACAAAGTAGTTGTGGGCGTTGATTTTGTTCAATATGCTTACCGTTACTAGTCCAATCTTGTTTCGACGGTATTGTGGGATGAAGCGGCCGGACCGACCTTACACGCACTCTCACGTGAGACAGTTCCACCGATTGACATGCACTTGGTGCATAAGGTGGCTAGCGGGTGCCGATCTCTCCACTTTAGTCGGAACGGATTCGATGAAAAGGGTCCTTATGAAGGGTAAATAGCAATTGGCATATCACGTTGTGGTTTTGCGAGGTAAGAAACGTTCTTGCTAGAAACCCATAGCAGCCACGTAAAACATGCAACAACAATTAGAGGACGTCTAACTTGTTTTTGCAGGGTATGCTATGTGATGTGATATGGCCAAGAAGAATGTGAAGAATGATATGTGATGTATGAGATTGATCATGTTCTTGTAATAGGAATCACGACTTGCATGTCGATGAGTATGACAACCGGCAGGAGCCATAGGAGTTGTCTTAATTTATTGTATGACCCGCGTGTCATTGAACAACGCCATGTAATTACTTTACTTTATTGCTAACCGGTAGCCATAGTAGTAGAAGTAATAAGTTGGCGAGACAACTTCATGGAGACACGATGATGGAGATCATGATGATGGAGATCATGGTGTCATGCCGGTGACGATGATGATCATGGAGCCTCAAGATGGAGATCAAAGGAGCAAAATGATATTGGCCATATCATGTCACTATTTGATTGCATGTGATGTTTATCATGTTTATGCATCTTGTTTACTTAGAACGACGGTAGTAAATAAGATGATCCCTTACAACAATTTCAAGAAGTGTTCTCCCTAAGCGTGCACCGTTGCTAAAGTTAAATCGTTTCAAGCACCACGTGATGATCGGGTGTGATAGATCCTTACGTTCACATACAACGGGTGTAAGACAGTTTACACATGCAAAACACTTAGGGTTAACTTGACGAGCCTAGCATGTACAGACATGGCCTCGGAACACAGAGACCGAAAGGTCGAGCATGAGTCGTATGGAGGATATGATCAACATGAAGATGTTCACCGATGATGACTAGTCCGTCTCACGTGATGATCGGACACGACCTAGTTGACTCGGATCATGTAATCACTTAGATGACTAGAGGCATGTCTATCTGAGTGGGAGTTCATAAGATGAACTTAATTATCCTGAACATAGTCAATAGATCTTTGCAAATTATGTCGTAAGCTCGCGGTTTAGTTCCACTGTTTAGATATGTTCCTAGAGAAAATATAGTTGAAAGTTGATGATGAGCGATTATGCGGACAAGAGAAAGCTTATGTCCTTAATGCACCGCTCAGTGTGCTGAACCCCAAACGTCGTTTGTGGATGTTGCGAACATCGGATATACACGTTTTGATAACTACATGATAGTTCAGTTAAACGGTTTAGAGTTGAGGCACCAAAGATGTTTTCGAAACGTTGCGGAACGTATGAAATGTTTCGAGGGCTGAAATTGGGATTTCAGGCTCGTGCCCACGTCAAGAGGTATGAGACCTCCGACGATTTTCTTAGCCTACAAACTAAGGGATAAAAGCTCAATCATTGAGCTTGTGCTTAGATTGTCTGAGTGCAACAATCACTTGAATCGAATGGGAGTTGATCTTCCAGATGAGATAGTGATGTTTCTCCAAAGTAATTGCCACCAAGCTGCTAGAGCTTCGTGATGAACTATAACATATCAGGGATAGATATGATGATCCTTGAGGTATTCACGATGTTTGACACCGCGAAAGTAGAAATTAAGAAGGAGCATCAATTGTTGATGGTTGGTGAAACCACTAGTTTCAAGAAGGGCAAGGGCAAGAAGGGATACTTCATGAAACGGCAAATCAGCTGCTGCTCTAGTGAAGAAACCCAAGGTTGAACCCAAACCCGAGACTAAGTGCTTCTGTAATAAGGGGAAAAACCACTGGAATAGAATTACCCTAAATACTTGGTAGATAAGAAGGCTGGCAAGGTCGATAGATGTATATAGGATATACATTATGTTAATGTGTACTTTACTAGTACTCCAGGTAGCACCAGGGTATAAGATACCGGTTTGGTTACTAAGTGTTAGTAACTCGAAATAAAAGAGCTACGGAATAAACGGAGACTAGCTAAAGGTGAGCTGACGATATGTGTTGGAAGTGTTTCCAAGTTAGATATGATCAAACATCGCACGCTCCCTCTACCATCAAGATTAGTATTAAACCTGAATAATTGTCATTTGGTGTTTGCGTTAAGCATAGACATGATTGGATTATGTCTATCGCAATACGGTTATTCATTTAAGGAGAATAATGGTTACTCTATTTTGAATAATACCTTCAATGGTCTTGCACCTAAAGGAATGGTTTATTGAATCTTGATCATAGTGATACACATTTTCATGCCAAAAGGTATAAGATAGTAATGATAGTACCACCTACTTGTGGCACTGCCAAGTAAGTCATATTGGTGTAAAACGCATGAAGAAGCTCCATGTTGATGGATCTTTGGACTCACTCGTTTTTGAAAAGTTTGAAGACATGCGAACCATGTCTATTGGTGTATACGCATGAAGAAACTCCATGCAGATGGATCGTTTGGACTAACTTGATTTTGAATCACTTGAGATATGCAAATCATACCACATGGGCAAGATGACTAAAAGGCCTCGTTTTTCAGTAAAATGGAACAAGATAGTGAAAGTGCAACTAATCCCCGGGTGGTTTTGGTAATTAATAACAACATATATATCATTGAACTAATAGTTACTTGAGAATCATTTCAGAAAGTTCAGTGATATGGGTATGGCAAGGACTGAAGAAGTGGACCCCTCAAAATGCTAAGGCAAGCATTGGCAAAAGCTTAAGACTCCATTTTTGGTTTAGTGATCCAAGATCACATTGAGTCCATAGGAAAAGCCAATACTATTAAAAGGGGATGAGGTTATGATGATGATCTGGTTGCTCAAGTGCTTAGTGATACATCTCCTAAACTATCAGCAACTTTCACCGCCATATACACTCATAAGTAGTCTCGGTCCCACCGATATTCCAAACTCACCACACCGAGATGAACCACCTCAGCCATAAGCCAAACCCTAGCAAACTCGGATTTTCCGATTCGAACTCGGTCTCACCGAAACATGAGTTGCCAAGCTTCAGAACCTTCATCATCAAATCGGTGTCACCGAGATGATGAAGTCGGTCCCACCGAAATTGGCATGCTCTTGTCATTGCACTAATCGGACTCACCGAGATTGTATTTTCGGTCCCACTGAAAATCCCAACGCTCACATTATTTGAACTATCGGTCTCACCGAGTTGTCAACTTCGGTCCCACCGAGATTGCTCAAATGTGTGTAACGGTTGGATTTTGTGTGGAGGCTATAAATACCCTCCACCCCTCTTCATTCGTGGAGAGAGCCATCGAAAGAACTACCACTCCTACCTTACATTTACGAGAAGAGAACTACCTACCCTTGTGTTGAGATCAAGTTGCTCCACTCCCACCATATGAAGCTTGATCTCTAGCCTTCCCAAGTTGCTTTCCACTCAATCCTTTCCTCCACCACAGCCAAATCAGTGAGGAGAGTTGAGTGTTGGGGAGATTATCATTTGAAGCACAAGAGCAAGGAGTTCATCATCATCTACAACATCTATTACCTTTTGGAGGGTGGTGCCTCCTAGATTGGTTAGGTGTCGCTTGGGAGCCTCCGTCATCGAGATGTGGAGTTGAACCAAGAAGTTTGTAAGGGCAAGGAGATCGCCTACTTCGTGAAGATCTACCCCGAGTAAGGCTAGCCCTCCATGGGCGTAGGCCATGATGGAATAGACAAGGTTGCTTCTTCATGGACCCTTCGTGGGTGGAGCCCTCCGTGGACTCTCGCAGCAGTTACCCTCCGTGGGTTGAAGTCTCCATCAACGTGGAAGTACGATAGCACCACCTATCGGAACCACGAGAAAAATCACCGCGTCTCCAAAATTGCGTTTGCTCTTCTCCACCTCTCTTTACTACATGTGCAATTTACTTTCCGCTGCCTATACTCTAGAATTGCATGTGTAGGGTGATGCTTGACTTGATCATAATTGTGAATCTGCCAAAAACTGTTCTTTGTCAAAAGGCATAATTTTTATATTGTCAAGTAGTCTAATCACCCCCCTCTAGACATACTTTCAATCCTACAAGTGGTATCGAGCTTTGGTCTCCATTGTATTGGTTTCCATTGCATTGACTCCATAAGCTTGGTTTCACAACCTAGGAGAGTATGGCGCCTAGTGAGGGTAATTTTCAGAGAGGTCCTTACTTTGATGGTAAAAATTTTGCTGGTTGGAAGCATAAAATGAAAATGCATATTCTTGGCCATAACCCAGCCGCATGGGGCATTATTTGTGTTGGTATGCAAGGTGAATTCTTTGAGGAAGGAAAAGTTCGGATCGTGGCTTACAACGGAAGAATTGCGGATGTTGCAAAACAATGCTCAAGCTTGTGAAATTCTCTTCAATGCCTTGTGTCCCGAGGAGTTCAACAAAATCAGCCGCCTTGAGAATGCAAAAGAGATTTGGGATACTTTGGTTGAAATGCACGAAGGTACCGAGTCCGTGAAGGAATCAAAGCTAGACATTCTTCAAGGTCAACTTGACAAGTTCAAGATGAAGGATGGTGAAGGAGTCGCTGAAATGTACTCTAGGCTTGCTCTCATCACAAATGAGATTGCCGGCTTAGGAAGCGAAGAAATGACCGACCGATTCATCATCAAGAAGATCCTCAGAGCTTTGGATGGAAAGTATGACACCGTGTGCACTTTGATCCAAATGATGCCAAACTACAAGAATCTCAAGCCAACCAAGTCATTGGAAGAATTGTTGCTCATGAGATGACACTTAAGGATAAGGAAGAGCTTCACAACAAGTCAAGTGGTGCTTACAAAGCTACAAGTGATGCTCCCACAACCTCAAGTGACAAGTTAGTTTCAATGAAGAGATAAGCCTAATGGTCAAGAACTTCAACAAATTCTACAAGAATAGAGGCAAAGAGAGAAGCTCAAAGTCTAGATCATATGATGAAAGAGATCTTCTAGTCGTGATCGAAGCTGCTACAATTGTGGAAGACCGGACACTACTCAAATGAGTGTACGGCTCCCCACAAGAGAAGAGAAGAATCTCCAAGAAGAAGAAGCTCAAGAGATGAGTCACCTCGAAAGAGAGAAGGAGCAGAGATGATCGTTATGAACGAAGACCCTCTCGGAGAAGCAAGGATTCGGAGAGGAAAGACAAGTCATCAAGGAGCTACACAAGAAGAAAACATCAAGCTCATGTAGGTGAATGGGTCTCGGCTCCGACTCGGCAATCAATCCGAAGGAAGCTATCACTCCAACTCCGACTACAGTCAAGATGAAGGTGTTGCCGGTCTTGCTCTCGTATCCTCCAACTCCAACTCCTACGACTTATTTGATTCACCAAATGAGGGAATTGGAAGATGTTTCATGGCTAAAGGCCCCAAGGTATCACACCCTGAATTCATTGACTTTGATAGTGATGAGGATGACTTGCTTGGTGAAGATGAGCTCTTGCTTGATAAATCCAGTGAGCCTAGTAACGATGAACATGCTAGTAGTCTTTATAGTCGAGAAGAGTCGAATGACAATGCTATGAAGGAGATTGAGCGTCTATCTAAAGAACTAAACACTCTTAAGTTAGCTCATGAAACAACTCAAGAAGATCATAGAGAGCTCCTAAGATCTCATGAGAAGCTACGCTTCGAGAAGCTCAATCTAGAGCAAGAACATGAGTTTCTAAAAGCAATCAATGACGATCTTCGAAAGAAGAGTTCTTCATATCTTGCCAAACGACTTCTCTTGTCTAATTTCTTGCCACCCATTAAGACTAAGCATGACAAGCATAAGAAAAATTCTTCCTCTAGTAGTAACAATAACCATGCTAAATCCAATGTTGTTGCTTCTAGTAGTTCTCTTGATTCCACTAACAATGTTTCAAGCCAAGTTACACTTGAGCAAGAAAATAGTTTATTGAAAGGTATCATAGAGAAAGGTGTCTACAAGAGCCTTGCCAGAAGCAAGAACTTTGAGGAAATTGTTCACAAGCAAGGAAGGCACCGGAAGAATCAAGGAATTGGTTTTGAGCGAAAGTTCAACGCCGAAGGTGTTGAATGGGAAGAAGGTCGATATCCTACTCCACAGTTTGTTCCTCAAAAGGAGAAGTATGATCCTACTTCTTCCAATGTGGAACAAGCTCAAGATGACCTTCCACCACAAGACCACAAGCTAAAAGGCAAGGACAAGCTTCAAGAGGAGATTGATGCATTTGTTGAAGCACCTCAAGCCATGGTCAAGTGGGTTCCCAAGGAAACGTCAAGTTCTACTTCGTCAAGCTCAACTACAACCCCAAGGATTCCCATCAAGATGATGTGGATCCCGAAGAAGAAGAACTAGAAAGTTCTTGAGGGTGACTCCGCCAACATACTTCACTCACATTCATTTTGGCAAAAACTTGTGAAATCAACTTCCACATTATGCACTAGTTCATGGAGTCACAAACCCTCTTGTTGGTAAGTCAAGGGACAAGGTAATCATTGCTTTCATGGACATCATCTATTGTGAACTTCAATCTATGTCCATGGATATCCTTGTTTGTTCCTTGTGGGACTAACCCATGTAGGTATTGAAAGTGCCCGAATCCAAAGGATAGCTCCCAACTCTTGATGATCTCCATCAACATTGAGCATCCACATCTTCAACATCTACATGAAGTCTTCTACGAAAACCCAAGGTTAGTTTGACCCTTTAAAAGGGGTTCTCACATCTAGGGGGAGCTTTGCTCTAAAAATTGAGCTAAAGCATCTTCAAATGTTGTGAACACATCAATGCTTTATGTAAAAGTGGTAACCCCACTTGTGCTTCAACGATGAGTATGAACTATGATCAAATGTTCTCATTTGGCTCCTAAGTCAATATACTCATATAAAGATGACCTAGTCATCGACAAATTGTGTGTTAGTTGCTAGAGTTTTGGTTATGCATGTTTGACACATATTTCATTTGCTATCTTATTGTGTGAGCATGTAGGATGCATAATTTTATCCATTCGAGGACATCCATTTGTTGTTTTGGTCGTTTTGATTTTTCTGACCAAATGGATGGACAAGAATGCCTAAGTACCTCCCCTAGCTATCTATGCTTTCTTGTCTCAAATTCTATTCATGCTTACATCACAAATTTTGAACCGTCATTTTCGGACCCTCGGGTGAGGAGCACTGAGCCACCGATCCGTCAAGGGCTAATTTCCAAAACCTTCTAATTGATTTCGGTCGGACCAACTCACTCAAACTCGGTCGAACCGAAAGCATTTAGACTGATCTAGGTTTTCATCTCGGTGAAACCGAGTTGTGATTTTCGGCGTGACGAAGTGCATAACGCCTAGCAGTTATCCATCTCGGTGCCACCGAAGTTTTACAACTCGGTCCCACCGAGCGAAAAGGGTATATATATATTCCGAGGGCGCGCTGATTCCTCCTTCAAACGTTTCGCCCCCACACCCCTTTGCCGTCGCCTTGGTCTCCGGATCGTCGCCGTTGCCGCGCAGGCGCCCTCGCCGCAGTCTCCGTCGCCGTCAACGGACATCTCCTCCGCGCCGTTGCCACCGTAGAAAAACTCCACCAAGTTAGGGTGAGTTTTGATCCCACTCGTGCTCCCATCTTCGATTCAATGCACGTTTGGATTGCCTAGAATCTTGCCACGATTGAAATCCTCCTGTACACTAGATTAGTTCGTTTGGACTAGATTCGAGTAAAAGTTTTAGGGTTAGGTTTCCGCCGAACACATCTCGGTGAGACCGATTTTATATTTTCGGTATGACCGAGGCCTATGGCCATTGCACTGCACCTTTCGGTCCAACCGAGTTGTGCAAAATCGGTGTGACCGAAATGAAGATTCTGTGAAACCCTAGTGTTTTCGGCAGGACCAAAACCCACTTCGGTCCAACCGAAAGTGGTGTGACAAGCTTCTGTTTAACACTTCGGATTCACCGAATCTTAAACTCGGTCTGACCGAAATGTCTTCTGTGAAAACCTAATACTAGAATTTGAACTCATTTTTTTCAAAAACTTTGCAGTTTGTGATGACTCTTCTTCTCTGCCTACACCTTATCTATTCACGGGTTGTCACCATGTCGATGCAGTGACAAATGTAACAGGTCAGAGACACCCATTGCAGATATTCCAGAGGCAGGCACTAGTCCTGATCCTAGCAGCTCATCTGATGATGGTGAGAGGAGTACACCAAGTGGCTTGCCTCCTGCAGCCACCAGAGCTAGAAAGAAGAGGAATTCAGATGATGAAGATTCAGATTTTGTTGTTGAGGAAGAGGTGACCTCAAAGCCCAAAGGAAGGTTGTTGCCAAAGAGCAACAAGGTCAACAAACTAAGAAGGGCACCAGCAAAGTCAAGCGATCAACTGTTGCTAAGAAGCTGAATTTGGGAGAGGCATTTGCAAGCAAAGTGAAGAAAACCTCCAAGAGAAAGAGGATTGTGCATGATGCAGCAGAAGAAGATGAGGATGAGGAAGCACCCAGCCTCCTCGAAGCCAAAGTTCATGGGTGATGCCATTAAGGCTGGAGCCACATCAAAGCCCAAGCAATCTGCTCCAGCTAAGGCAGCTCCAAAGAAAGCTTCTTGCCAAGCCCAAGAAGACCGTCAGAACATTCCAGCGTCACGAGAAGAACAAGGATGATGTGCCACCGGTGAGTCGACGATGAAGGACCAGTTTTCTTTGAAACTTCGTCCAAAACTGCCATCCATGATGATGCTCATCCTCAAGCCGAGGATATGAAGGCAAGGAAAGATAGAGGTCTCGGGCTATGGAGACAAACTGACCCATATGCCGTGAGGAGAAGAACTGCTGTAGATCCCAGATATCACACGAGAGAGCAGCAAGACTTCTATGAGACCGTCTTGATGGACAAGAAGCCCATAGTCGCAGACACCGGATATGTTGATTTGGAACTACATTGACAAAAAGAGCACAGAGATTTCTTTCCACATGTGCATGAAAGTTTCACCGCATGTGGTATTGCAGACTTTGTAGGTCGAAATTGACCAGTTGGAACGATGAGATGATAATGCAATTCTATGCCACACTCACTTCTACCCCGATGGAAAGATTACGTGGATGACTGAAGGTCAAAGATTTTCTTCTTCTGTTGAAGAATGGGCAGAAATTCTGAATGCTCCAGTGCAACGAGAAGATGATATTGATGTATATGGGATTCCAAAGAAGAATCATGAATCCATGAAGAACATGTACAAAGAGATTCCAGCAGAGGATTTGGGAATCTGGAAGCTCGGCTCAGTCTACTATCTCCAGGCAGGATTACCTACCACTAATACCATTTTGAGGCATACCTTGATGCCCAAATCTGGAGATGATCGCATGATCAGAGGATACTCTATCAACATGCTGCACATACTTGATGAGAAAGCGCCTTTCAAGGTGATGGACTTGATGGTAGAGACCATTAAGAGGATTGCGGTGACCGTAAAAGGTCATGTGGATTTGCCCCCATGATTCAGATGCTTATCAATGCCAAGTTTGGCACGGGCACATTCTTGTTGGATAGAGAACATTTACCGTTGCAGCGAGCATGAAGACAATGTTGTTGTGATGGATGAGGAGGATCCGACATCTGTTGAAGGTCAAGCCAAGATCGAAGCTGCTAAGAAAGCCAAAGTCGACAAGGAAGCAAAGAAGAAGCAGCAGCTAAACCAAAGAGTTTGGAGAGCAAATTCTTGAAGCTACCCAAAGGATTGAACAACGCTCGCCAACATTGAACAGTCTCGGGAGAGCCTAGAGAGGATTGTTGAGGACAAGATCCACGCCTGGACGTGAAGTCGATCAAGTACAAGTGACCGTCAACAAGCTCGAGGCGACATTGAGGAAGCAAAGAAGGAGAAGGAAGAGCTTATCGTGAGATGCAGGATGACTTAGTCCAGATTTTCAAGAACAGATCGCTCCGGTTCCCACAGACCCGATCGGTGATATTCGATGGATCGACACGGGACTACAGCTTCAAGCACCTCCACAGTTCCCAAAGTTGCTCCTACTCCAGCTCCAGCTCCAGTGACCACTCCTCCAAAGCCAGACATCACTGAAGTCTTCGCCGATGTTGTCATATCCACTCCGACATCAACCTGCACGGAGCCGCCCGTGAGTCCACGGTGGACGCTTAGCTCTATGCTTTTTCGAACTTTTTGGTAACTTGTTGCCAAAGGGGGAGAAATTGTATAGATCATAGGACTTCGAGAGAGAGAGTGCTGTTGTCTTTGCGCTTTTGCTCTTTCGTTCTTTTGTGGTTTCTTTGAGATACTTTTGGTTTTCGAGACATTCAGTGTGTTTGATACTCCGTTTGATTCTACCTTAATGAGTGCTTGGTCGTACTATGCTTTAATGTGTGCTTAATGCTTATCATATGCCATTCCTATCTCGTATGACCATTTACTCATGTCTTGGTGATTGGGTGCATGCTGTTCATTCTTATCATTTTGTGCGCTCCACCAAGATGTATGTGACATGGAAGAGTGACCCATGATCCTAATCGATTGTGCATTTGCATTCAAACGCAAATCTTAAATAATGCACAAATTTAGGGGGAGCTCTTGCTTATCACATACTTCTCAAAGCGACGATATTATTCATTGATTATATCCTTTGTCGAAGCTTTGATCTATATGTTGTCATCAATTACCAAAAGGGGAGATTGAAAGTGCAACTAATCCCGGGTGGTTTTGGTAATTAATAACAACATATATATCATTGAACTAATAGTTACTTGAGAATCATTTTAGAAAGTTCAAGTGATATGGGTATGGCAAGGATCAAGAAGTGGACCCTCAAAATGCTAAGGCAAGCATTGGCAAAAGCTCAAGACTCCATTTTTGGTTTAGTGATCCAAGATCACATTGAGTCCATAGGAAAAGCCAATACTATTAAAAGGGATGAGGTTATGATGATGATCTGGTTGCTCAAGTGCTTAGTGATACATCTCCTAAACTATCAACAACTTTCACCGCCATATACACTCATAAGTAGTCTCGGTCCCACCGATATTCCAAACTCACCACACCGAGATGAACCACCTCAGCCATAAGCCAAACCCTAGCAAACTCGGATTTTCCGATTCGAACTCGGTCTCACGAAACATGAGTTGCCAAGCTTCAGAACCTTCGTCATCAAATCGGTGTCACCGAGATGATGAAGTCGGTCCCACCGAAATTGGCATGCTCTTGTCATTGCACGAATCGGACTCACCGAGATTGTATTTTCGGTCCCACGAAAATCCCAACGCTCACATTATTTGAACTATCGGTCTCACCGAGTTGTCAACTTCGGTCCCACCGAGATTGCTCAAATGTGTGTAACGGTTGGATTTTGTGTGGAGGCTATAAATACCCCTCCACCCCCTCTTCATTCGTGGAGAGAGCCATCAGAAAGAACTACCACTCCTACCTTACATTTTTGAGAAGAGAACTACCTACCCTTGTGTTGAGATCAAGTTGCTCCACTCCCACCATATGAAGCTTGATCTCTAGCCTTCCCAAGTTGCTTTCCACTCAATCCTTTCCTCCACCACAGCCAAATCAGTGAGGAGAGTTGAGTGTTGGGGAGATTATCATTTGAAGCACAAGAGCAAGGAGTTCATCATCATCTACAACATCTATTACCTTTTGGAGGTGGTGCCTCCTAGATTGGTTAGGTGTCGCTTGGGAGCCTCCGTCATCGAGATGTGGAGTTGAACCAAGAAGTTTGTAAGGCAAGGAGATCGCCTACTTCGTGAAGATCTACCCCGAGTAAGGCTAGCCCTCCGTGGGCGAGGCCATGATGGAATAGACAAGGTTGCTTCTTCGTGGACCCTTCGTGGGTGGAGCCCTCTGTGGACTCTCGCTGGCCGTTACCCTCCGTGGGTTGAAGTCTCCATCAACGTGGAAGTACGATAGCACCACCTATCGGAACCACGAGAAAAATCACCGCGTCTCCAAAATTGTGTTTGCTCTTCTCCACCTCTCTTTACTACATGTGCAATTTACTTTCCGCTGCCTATACTCTAGAATTGCATGTGTAGGGTGATGCTTGACTTGATCATAATTGTGAATCGCCAAAAACTGTTCTTTGTCAAAAGGCAGAATTTTTATATTGTCAAGTAGTCTAATCACCCCCCCCCCTCTAGACATACTTTCGATCCTACAGATAGCAACTTGTTGGAAGTAACACATTTTGATGTGTGCAGTCCAATGAGTCTTTGAGGCATCTGATGAATATCGTTATGTTCTTACTTCACAGATGATTCGAGTAGATGTAGAGTATATTTACTTGATGAAACACAAGTCTGAATTATTGAATGGTTCAAGTAATTTCAGAGTGAAGTTGAAGATCATCGTGACAAGAGGATGAAATGTCTATGATATGATCATAGAGATGAATATCTGAGTTACGAGTTTGGCACACAATTAAGACATTGTGGAAATTGTTTCACAATTAATACCGCCTGGAACACCATAGTGTGATGGTGTGTCCAAACATCATAGTTGCACCCTATTGGATATGATGCATACCATGATGTCTCTTATCGAATTACCACTATCGTTCATGGGTTAGGCATTAGAGACAACCGCACTCACTTTAATAGGGCACCATGTAATTCCATTGAGATGACACCGTATGAACTATGGTTTAGAGAAACCTAAGCTGTCATTTCTTAAAGGTTTGGGGCTGCGACGCTTATGTGAAAAAGTTTCAGGTTGATAAGCTCGAACCCAAAGTGGATAAAATGCATCTTCATAGGACACCCAAAACAGTTGGGTATACCTCCTAATTCAGATCCGAAAGCAATAGGGATTGTTTCTTGAATCGGGTCCTTTCTCGAAGAAAGGTTTGTCTCGAGAATTGAGTGGGAGGATGGTGGAGACTTGATATGGTTATTGAACCATCACTACAACTAGTGTGTAGCAGGGCACAGGAAGTTGTTCCTGTGGCACCTACACCAATTTAAGTAGAAGCTTACGATAGTGATCATGAAACTTCGGATCAAGTTACTACCGTACCTCGTAGGGTGACAAGGATGCATACTGCTTCAGAGTGGTATAGTAATCTTGTCTTGAAGGTCATGTTGCTAGACAAAAATGAACCTACGAGCTATGGAGAAGCAATGGTGGGCCCAAATTCGGACAAATGGTTAGAAGCCATGAAATCCGAGATAGGATCCATGTATCAGAACAAAGCATGGACTATGGTGGACTTGCCCGATGATCGGCAAGCCATTGAGATAAATGGATCTTTAAGAAGAAGACGGACGTGGACGGTGATGTCACCGTCTATGAAGCTCGACTTGTGGTGAAGAGTTTTTCACAAGTTCAAGGAGTTGACTACGATGAGATTTTCTCATCCGTAGCGATGCTTAAGTCCGTCAGAATCATGATTAGCATTAGCTGAATTTATGAAATCTGGCAGATGTATGTCAAAATGAGTTTCCTTACCAGTCTTCGTAAGGAAAGGTTGTATGTGATACAATCCGAAAGTTTTTGTCGATCCTAAGGATGCTAAAAGGTATGCTGGCTCCAGCGATCCTTCTAAGGACTGGAGTAAGCATCTCGGAGTTGGAATGTACGTTTTGATAAGATGATCAAAGATTTTGGGTTTACACAAAGTTTATGAGAAACTTGTATTTCCAAATAAGTGAGTGGGATCACTATAGAATTTCTGATGAGTATATATGTTATTGACATATTGTTGATCAGAAATGATGTAGAATTTCTGGAAAGCATATAGGGTTATTTGGAAAGTGTTTTTCAATGGAAAACCTGAATTAGGCTACTTGAACAATAAGCATCAAGATCTATAAGATAGATCAAAATGCTTAATAGTACTTTCAAATGAGCACGTACCTTGACATGATCTTGAAGGTGTTCAAGATGGATCAGTCAAAGAAGGAGTTCTTGCCTGAGATGTAAGGTATGAAGTTAAGACTTAAAAGCTCGACCACGGCAGAATAGAGAGAAAGGACGAAGGTCGTCCCCTATGCTTTAGACGTAGGCTCTCAAAGTATGCTATCTTTGTGTACCGCACCGGAAGTGTGCCTTGCCATGAGTCAGTCAAGGGGTACAAGAATGATCAAGGAATGGATCATTGGACAACGGTCAAAAATTGTCCTTGGAGTAAATAAGGACATGTTTCTCGATTATGGAGGTGATAAAGAGTTGGCGTAAAGGGTTACGTCGATGCAAGCTTTAACACCTATCCGAGTGACTCGAGTAGCAAACCGGATCGTATAGTGGAGCAACCATTTGGAATAGCTCCAAGTGGAGCGTGGAAGCAGCATTCTGAGAATGACCTAGAGATTTTGCGAAGTACATATGGATCTGAAAGTTGCGGAGACCGTTGACTAAAACCTCTCTCACAAGCAAAACATGATCAAACCCCAGAACTCATTGAGTCTTAATCACATGATGATGTGAACTAGTTTAATGACACTAGTAAACTCTTTGGATGTTGGTCACATGGTGATGTGACCTGTGAGTGTTAATCACATGGCGATGTGAACTCGATTATTGACTCTAGTGCAAGTGGGAGACTGTTGGAAATATGCCTAGAGGCAATAATAAAAGTATTATTATATTTCCTTGTTCATGATAATTGTCTTTTATTCATGCTATAACTGTATTATCCGGAAATCGTAATACACGTGTGAATACATAGACCACAATATGTCCCTAGTGAGCCTCTAGTTGACTAGCTCGTTGTGATCAGCAGATAGTCATGGTTTCTGGCTATGGACATTGGATGTCGTTGATAACGGGATCACATCATTAGGAGAATGATGTGATGGACAAGACAATCCTAAGCATAGCACAAAGATCGTGTAGTTCGTTTGCTAGAGCTTTTCCAATGTCAAGTATCTCTTCCTTAGACCATGAGATCATGTAACTCCCAGATCTTGTAGGAGTGCTTTGGGTGTATCAAAGCGTCACAACGTGGCGGGTGACTATAAAGGTGCACTACGGTATCTCGAAAGTGTCATTGGGTTGACACGGATCGAGGCGGGATTTGTCACTCTGTGTAAACGGAGAGGTATCTCTGGGCCCACTCGGTAGGACATCATCATAATGTGCACAATGTGACCAAGGGGTTGATCACGGGATGATGTGTTACGGAACGAGTAAAGAGACTTGCCCGTAACGAGATTGAACAAGGTATCGGTATACCGACGATCGAATCTCGGGCAAGTATAATACCGCTAGACAAAGGGAATTGTATACGGGATCGACCGAGTCCTTGACATCGTGGTTCATCCGATGAGATCATTGTGGAACATGTGGGAGCCAACATGGGTATCCAGATCCCGCTGTTGGTTATTGACCGGAGAACGTCTCGGTCATGTCTACATGTCTCCCGAACCCGTAGGGTCTACACACTTAAGGTTCGATGACGCTAGGGTTATAAAGGAAGTTTGTATGTGGTTACCGAATGTTGTTGAGTCCGGATGAGATCCGGACGTCACGAGGAGTTCGGAATGGTCCGGAGGTAAAGATTTATATATGGGAAGTCCTATTTTGGCCACCGGAAAATGTTAGGGATTTTTCGGTATTGTACCGGAAGGTTCTAGAAGGTTCGGAGTGGGGCCCACCTGCATGGGGGACCCACATGAACGTGGGGTAGTGGGGGCAAGGCCCCACACCCTGGTCAAGGTGCACCAAGATCCCCCCTTAGAAGGAATAAGATCATATCCCGAAGGGATAAGATCAAGATCCCTAAAAATGGGGGATAACAATCGGTGGGGAAGGAAATGATGGGATTTCTTTCCTCCCACCTTGTCCAACGCCCCAATGGACTTGGAGGGCAAGAAACCAGCCCCTCCACCCCTATATATAGTGGGGAGGCGCATGGGAGCTTCACACGAAGTTCTGGCGCAGCCCCCCCCTCTCCCAAGTCCTCCTCCTCTCCCACGGTGCTTGGCAAAGCCCTGCAGGATTGCCACGCTCCTCCACCACCACCACGCCGTTGTGCTGCTGCTGGATGGAGTCTTCCTCAACCTCTCCCTCTCTCCTTGCTAGATCAAGGCATGGGAGACGTCACCGGGCTGTACGTGTGTTGAACGCGGAGGTGTCGTCCGTTCGACACTAGGATCTCCGGTGATTTGGATCACGACGAGTACAACTCCTTCAACCCCATTCTCTTGAACGCTTCCGCTTAGCGATCTACAAGGGTATGTAGATGCACTCTCCTTCCCCTCGTTGCTGGTTTCTCCATAGATAGATCTTGGTGACACGTAGGAAAATTTTGAATTTCTGCTACGTTCCCCAACACGTGGTACTCGTCGTCGAACGAGAAACAGAAGGACACAAATTCCCTCTTCAAAAACCAGTGTACTATGTATCCACTGTCTTAACCCCATGCAAGCCCCGGTATCCAAATTATCAAAAGATAGCGTACGCGGTGTTCATGGCATCCCGGAAGCTGCGACACTACTTTCAATAGTGTTCGATAACAGTGGCCTCCGAAGTACTTCTCAACGACATTATAAACAACCGTGACACGGCGGGCAAGATTGCAAAATGGGCCATTGAGCTCTTACCATTCAACATAACCTACAAACCACGATGAGCTATAAAGTCGCAAGTTTTGGCTGATTTCATCGCCGAATGGACCGAAGCCAAACTCCCTAAAGAGTACGGCGCATACTCCAATTGGATCATGCATTTCGACGGCTCCAAAATGTTGGCCGGCTTGGGGGCTGGCGTCGTATTGACGTCCCCAACCGGAAACACAGTCCAATACGTACTTCAGATAATGTACACGGACTCCAACAACGCAGCCGAATATGAGGCCCTTCTACATGGTCTCTGGATGGCAATCTCCATGGGTATTCAACGCCTAGAGGTGCGTGGGGATTCAAACCTCGCAATATCCCAAGTAAACGGAGACTTTGACGCCAAGGATTCGAAAATGGCAGGCTATCGTAACGCCGTCTTAAAAATGTCAGCTCGGTTCGAAGGACTCGAATTCCACCATGTAGCCCGGGATAATAACCAGGCAGCCGACATGTTGGCACGCATCGACACAAAACGCGACGCCGTCCCTCCAAACATCTTCCTGGAGCGGCTCTTTAAGCCATCTGTATTATGGGAAGAGGAGTCCGGAAATAACAACCCGGAACCAACCACACCACCCAACACGGAACATTCTGACACAATCGATGGCTCAGCCAATGAAATAACACCTTCAGCCCACGAAATAATGGCAGTAATTGCCCCGTGGACGGAACCATTCCCAGCCTACTTAATTAGGCAGCAACTTCCCGAAGACCAAAATGAGACCCGCCGCATAGTTCGGTGATCTAAAGCCTACAAGGTCCATGAGGGAGAACTTTATAAGAAAGGCACAACCGGAGTCATTCAAAGGTGCATCTCCGAAGAGGAAGGGCGAAATCTCCTGGTTGAAATCCACGCCGGACTCGGCGGGCACCATGCCGCAGCCCAGGCCCTTGTGGGCAAGGCCTTCCGTACAGGATTTTATTGGCCGACTGCCCGGGCAGATGCTCAGGACTTAGTCCAACGATGCATCTGTTGCCAGCTCTTTGCTAATCAAAGCCACATCCACCCACCGCCCTCAAAACTATACCCATCACCTGGCCGTTCGCGGTCTGGGGGCTTGACATGGTTGGACCCCTTAAAGGGGGAACCCACAAGCAAAAATACCTATTGGTCATGGTGGATAAATTCACCAAATGGATAGAGGCCAAGCCGGTTAAAGCGGCGAATCCGGACCTGTGATAGACTTCATATCCGGGGTAGTACACGTTATGGCGTCCCCACAGCATCATCGCGATAGCGGCACGAACTTCACGGCCGACGAGGTTAAACTCTCGTGCAAAAACATGGGCATCAAGCTCGACCACGCTTCAGTCTATCACCCTCAAACTAACGGTCAAGTCGAACGAGCAAATGGTCTAATCATGAGCGGCATTAAACCCAGGTTAGTGCGGTCCCTCACGGAATCAAACATGCACTGGGTGGAGGAGCTCGACTCCGTACTCTGGGGGCTGCGGACCACGCCAAATCGTACTACCGGATTCATGCCATTCTTTATGGTATACGGCGCAGAGGCAGTTTTGCCCTGCGATATAATTCATGACTCACCTCGAGTGCGCATGTACGAAGAAAGAGAAGCCGAGTTAGATTGGCAGGACAGCTTGGACGCATTGGAGGAGGAGCGCGACGTTGCAAAGGCTCGTTCCGCATTCTATCAGCAGCAGGCTCGAAGATATCAAAGTAGAGAAGTACGGGCCAAAACTTACAATGTTGGCGAACTAGTTCTACGCATGCCGGACAAGAAAAAGGACAAACTCAAGCCCAAGTGGGAAGGTCCCTTCATCATCGATTAAGTCCTGACTGGCGGAGCATACCATCTACGAAACGCATCGAACAATCGACTCGAGCCGAACCCATGGAACGCAGTCCGCCTCCGAAGATTCTATGCCTAGTGCCGGACTCAGAGTTCGTCTCCTTCCTCCGTCCACATTTCAAACGTTTACTGTCTTTTGTTTTTTCTCTTCCTTCCTCCCTTCTTTTCGTAAAGCCTTTGTGGGCTGACCTGCGCATTGTTTGCACACACTTGACGTGCTGCTCGCACTCATTATACCTGGGGGCTTCTTTAACAGAAGCTTATTTATACGGGCTTCATGCCCAACACATGCGTCACACTTCCGCATGTACCTTTTATTCACCATTATATGCATCGATATGACTTAAGTTTTGGCCAAGCTGGGTTGCCTGGCTCCTGTGCTTACCCCTACGTTCCCGATTGTTCGGCAAGGAGGTAAAGGGAGCACCTCTATGATTATTCTTGTCGGTCGACGGATGTGTACCTCAGACTGGGTGAAGCCGAAAGCTAGCGTTCTTAAGGGAATATTCGGTCGGTGACTTGAAAGATGATTATTTATTTATTTATTTATCTGCCCCCAGATGCTTTTCTGCTCTTTTCGCAGTCCCTACATGCACTTTAGGGCATGCCTCCCAGGGAAAGGAACCCCTAACGAAACTATTCTCCCTGGAAGATGTTTCTTACTAACCATGTAATATAACATAACTAGTTGGGCACTTGTCTGATAAAGCACTAATGACCCCTACGCCTGGTCTCCATGCATGCCCTGGTTTTTTCATAACCGTGAGGGTATTCGGACACACTCCGGACTCTAGGGTCCCAAGGTTGAAGCGAAAAGGTCCGCAAAGACAAACGATCTACAATTGTCGCGCTTCGATGGGCGGCGCGGCACCTATGGGGCCGCCGGGGACGGCCCCTTCGTGTGTTCGGTACGAGGGCGGGGGATGCGCAGAGAGCAGATCGAGGCGATCAGGCGCAGCGTTGGATTTTACCCACCGGGCGCGATGGTCGCGCAGAAACCCTCATCGCTGCTTTGTGTTGTATTTGATCTCGGGAGCCCCGGAGAGTAGCAACACCGAGCGTGAGAGTTGCCAAAGAGTCGAACCCCCTCTACGTTGTGCATGGGCCTCCTTTTATAGGGCAAGGGGTCACCGACAGGTGTCAACGTATGGTAGAGGGGTAAAAACGTAAAAGAGGTGGTAGTTGGAGCAGTCTTGGGAGCGATTGCATGAGCAGTGGACTCTACCTACTTTTGACAGAGGGGGACAAGAGCATTAAATGCCCGTCGCCGTCGCTCCAAAAGTTCCCGCCCTTGCGTCTCCGTTTGCCACGGCGATGGAGCCACCACCGTGGAGTGCCACCGCACCTTGCATGCAGCACAGCCACCCGCCACGCGTCTCTGGAGAAGGCTGAAGGCGACGCGTGGGCGGATGAGCTGGAGTGCGGGCACGCGTCGCAGCCCTCCCGGCAAGTACCTTGCCGGGGCCTTGATCTTGCCGGGCCCGGGAGCTTGTCGGGCTCTATGACTTGCCGCTGCCCGGGCCCTCGCCGGCGCGTCAGCGCCGAGGCGTGTCTTCTGCGATGTGATCTTCTAGTCTCCCGGCGAGCTCCTCTCGCCAAGGACTTGCGTGTGTGAGGCAGTCTTGAGCACAGAGCAGCCTTCGGCAAGCTCCTCTTGCAGGGGTCTTAAGCTTCATCTTGTACACTTGTTCTCGAATGGCTTGGTGCAGGCGGAGTGGCCTCCGACAAGCGTTTGGTGGATCTAGCTGCGGGGAGCTGCGGCTGCCGTGCACAAGTTAAGTACCGAGGTACCCCTACCTTAGTACACCGGACAGAGCCCCCGCCCGGGCCATACACTACAGTGCCGAGCGCTGTTGGGCCAGAGCCCAAAGGCGTCTGCAGACACCTTGAAGCCCATGGCGCGCCGACTCCACTTCCGCCTCGGCCGCCCTCTGGTGCAGCAGCACGCGTCGATTGCGGCGTCGTGGGATGGGACGTGCCCGCGTCCTTCAATGAGGAGAGCGGAACGCCTCCCACTTCCCCATAAAAACAGAGGAAGCGGGCGTGGTTCCCCTCCATCGCTTTCATTGCTTCTCCTTCTTCCTCCAGAAAACCCTCCTTGCGCTCCGCCCCCGCATCTCCTCCGCCGCTTCTTGTGTCCGCGGCGTCGTCGGATTTTTCATCCTCCCCCCCCTCGCCGCTTTCGCCATGGCTCCAAAGACCAGGAAGGGGAAGGAGAAAGCGGAGAATACCAAGAAAGAGAAGTCCGAGCAGGCAGAAGAGCTCGCCCAGATGCGGAGGGAGAACGTCGTCTTTCCTCCGCTGACTCGGCGTGGGCGAACTCAGGGCAAGTATTTCTTGTTACGGGCCAAGAGGACATCGGCGCATCCTCGGACTAGAGCTCATCCGGCCACCACCATGGACAACTATCCCGGCGGGTATTATTTTTTTGCAGCCTTCTTCCACTGCGGCCTTTGTCCTCCTTTCTCTGAATTTTTCTGTGACATTATGAACACATACGGCTTCCACCTCCTTGATTTCACTCCCAACGCCGTCCTCACGATGGCGGTTTTCGCACATATGTGCGAAAACTTCATAGGGATCTACCCAAATGTAGCTCTGTTCAGGCATTTCTTTACCCCGAGAGCAGAGCCCGGCTCCCCCCTCTCCGGAGGGATTTCTTGGGTCTTCCGTCTGAACCTGAAGAAGTCGTACTTGCCGGGGGAACTTCGCATCAAGTGGGAAGAGTGGCGCGCGGATTGGTGCTGGATCGTCGAAGACGATCCATGATCCTTCTTCGCGCCCGCGACTGGCGCCCGTGCTAGCGAGAGATTGGAGTGAGCTGGATCCGGAGGACGTCAAGCTCGATGTCGCCCTCATCCGGATCCTTCGTCTCCGGCAAGCGGGGCTGTCCATGGCGGCAGTAGGTGCTGACTTCCTCCGCCGCCGCATCGCCCCTCTCCAAGATAGGAAAAGGCCGGCTTGGGAGTTCGGCGGCGCAGGGGATATAATGAGGCTGCGCACCGGGCTGAACTCCAACTTCACGACGCTGGAGCTGAGGGGGATGGTCCGGGAGCTCTTCAAATACGACCCGGCTCACCCAGAGTGGTTCAGGCTTCCCCGGGGAGTGGTGCCCCTTTGCAACAACGCGGCTCGGGACCGCCTCCTCGCCATGATGCCCGCGTGTGACTCACACGGCGTGGAGCGTTCGTGGATTCCGCCCGAGCCGTCGGACATCCTCGACTTCTTCGACACCCTTGAGGAGGTGGCGAAGAACAAGGACGAGATCCGGGGGCTGACGCGGGACACCACGGACGAGGAGCTCGCGTACATAGCTTCCCGGGCTGAAGAGGCCGCTGCAGCCGCAGCGGCGGGGCAGTGGGGTTGTACTCCCGAGGAGGCAGAGGCTGCGGAGGAGTCCTACCAAGCGGATCGGCGGAGATCTGCGCAGCTGCTGCAACTACCTCCCGGCACGCTCGCGGGGTCCCTTCTCTGAGGCACTCTGGGATCCCGTAATCGTGGCGTAAGTCGCGGCAAGTGGTGGTGCTGCCGAGGGAGCCGAGGCGCCTCGAGGCGGAGTCGCGGAGGAAGCGGAGGCGCCCGGGAAAAAGGGTCGCAGCGCAGGGCGCTGGGCCTGGCGAGCCAGCCGGCGTGGAGGAGGTGGAGGACGCCGCGGTCGCCGATCATGCCGGCGGGTCCACGAACCTTTACGACGACGACCTCTCCTCGTCGTCGGAAACATCCCCGCCCCGGGCGAGCCCCAAGCGCTCCCCGATGAAGCGCCTCCGCAAGGCGGCGACGGAAGCGAGCGCGCAAGCCCCCCGGCAACTACCGGCTCGCCGGGCAGCGCAAGCTTTCCGGGGGAGCCAAGTCGCACCGAGGGCGACCGACGCGCCAGATATGGCGGGAAGCGACTGCGCGCGAGCCACGGCAAGGTGCCTCGCCCGGCGCGGGCGGACAGGGTCTTCTTCGAAGGCGGCGGCTCCGCCCGCTTCTCGGGCCCGGCGGCTGCGAGGGCTAGATCTTCGCAGCCCCAGCCCCGAGGGCCGCCAAGCGCCGAGAGGGCCTCCGCCTCTGCTCCTCGTGCCGGCGCTACTCGGGTGCGATATGACTTCTCCGCTCTGGCGAGGCGGCGAGGAAGAACAGGGTGAGCACCGAAATCCTCATCTTCTTTAATTTCGCCTTTATTATTGTTGAGGCTGATCTTGTTTACGTGCTGATTTGGGACCTTGACCGAGCGGGCGGCGAAGAGAGCCAAGGTGCCGTGATCGAGGTCGTGGGCGACTTCGCCCCCGAGGCGATCGGGAGGCGCCGGATCCAAGTTTGCGGACCAGCGGCGTCGAGCAGCCCCAGCGCAGCCCCAGCAGAAGTCTGGGTCAGCGTCTTCGCTTGCGGGCGCGTCTGGAGATCTCATCTTGTTCTAATACCTTGAAGTGTTTGTCTTGATTTGTGCGAATCTGGATCCGCAGCAGCAGGAGCATCCGGAGGTTGCCTCTCGAGCCGAGCAGCCCCCATCCGCCGAGGGCGGATTCCCCGGCAAGGGGGAGCGTCCCGCCAAGGGCGGGTACTCCGCCAAGGGCGAGTACCCCGACAAGGGTGGGCAGCCCGGCGAGGGCGGCTACTCCGGCAAGGGATGGTTCCCCGGCAAGAGAGTCCGCCGCCGAAGATGTTCACCAAGGTAAGTTCGGCAACTTCGCCTTCTTGGTGTCGCCTCTTTTTGGATATTTGCTTGAGCTGCTTTTGCTTTTCTTCTTTTAGATCCCCCCTCCTCCCCGAGCTGATGGAGGCGGAGGTCGTCATTGAGGAGGAGGAGAGCGTCTTGGCGGCGATGGTGCTCTGTTGTCGAGGACGCGCGCGGAGCCGCCAGACTACGTGTAAACGCCTCGGCTTCACGCAGCCGCCGGAGAGGGGACGGCAAGCGCACCACCGCCCGAGGCTGCGGGGCGTCAAGCTGTCTGCCGGTCGCCGACCCCTCCGTCAGCGAAGCGGCCCGGCTGCTACCAGAAGCCCCAACAGCGTCTTCATCCAGATGCCGTGGGCTTCCTCGTCGCTGAGCTCCAGCGAGGGCGAGGCCTTCGACGGGAGATCCTCGCCTCTGCGGGTTTGAAGGTCGTCGAGGGCCGGCGGAGCGGCGGGCCGATGAGGAGAAGCCGCTTCACGGATCTGGCCTTACCGGGCCAGCGGTAACTGCTTCCCGGAGGCCCTTGCCGCCAAGGCCGCCGAGGAGATGGAGAAAGCGCGGCGGAGCTCGCGCCGCCAATCAAGCTGCTCTCCGCGAGGTGGCGGAAGGCGCGAGCAGCTTCGCCGGGCAGTATGAAGAGTGGCTGTTGGAGAAAGCCGAGGCTGAGGAGCAGCAACGGCTCGCCGGGGTGGAGCTGTCCCGGCGAGAAGGGGAGCTCAACCAGCTAAAGGTTGCCCTCGACGCCCACGAGGAAGACCTCGCCGCTCGGGAGCAAGCCCTTGGCGGGGAGTTGAAGGAAGCGAAACGCCTGCGGCGGCGCGGAGGCTGCCAAGGAGGATCTCGCCGCCAAGGTCAGCGAAGCTGGAGGAGCTGTTGAAGGTGGACTCGGAGAAGATCGCCGCGCTCGTCACGGAGCGAGAAATTCACTCACACCAACTCGAGCTCCAGTGCGTCTTGCTCGAGAAGGGCGAAGAGCTGAAGGCCGCCAAGGATTCCGTCGAGGATCTTGAGCGAAAGTTTACTTGTTGACGGACTCGCTTCGACGCTGCCGGGCCCAGAAACCAAAGCGAAGGAAGAGCTCCGTGAGAGCGATCCTTAGTGGCGGGCGCCAACAGAGCGGCCGAGGATTTCCGCCGCATCGTCGAGATATGGACCGAGGAATTGGTGTCTTCATAACCGCCATTGACCAGAGCTGCTGGCGCTGAAGTTGGAGCACCTCATTTACTCCCGGATCAAACCTCGCTCACAGTGCCAAGCTCAGCCTCTTCTTGAAGTCGCGCCAGCTCTCGCAAATCTGCGGACGAAGAAGATCAGCGCAGCTTCGCCGAGGAGGCGCTTTGTTGTCTTGAGGAACCATGGAGCGTCTTGGCGAAGATCGTATACCGCAACCCCGGTATAAACCTCTCCAACGTCCTTCGCAGCTTGCCGCCCGACGCGGACATGGAGGCCCTGAAGGAGCAGGTCGCCCACATCATCGCCAAAGTGAACAAGATCCCCAGGATGGAGGGCGACCGCGTAGACTAGGCCTCTTTCATCTTTTATTTCCTTTTGTTGCTGCACAGGTCGCCACGAACCCTTTAGTCATTGCGACAAATTATTTCGTGTAAGATATTACCTTTATTCTGATCAGTAGGTGCAGTGTTATCTCCCTTGCCTTGATCCTCAACTTCGCACGTTTTAACTTTATGCTTCTAGGAGTCTTGCCGGCAAGGAGCCCTTGCCGCGAGTGCTGAGTGTCAAACTCGAAGCAGCTTGCTAGCCGAGGTCTTGCCGGCAAGCAACCTTGCCACGGTTTGCCGCAACGCACTTAGCTCGCCGAGCGGGGCTCGAAACGAAACAAGGGCGCAACACTTTGTCGCGGCTCACTTAAATCGTTGAGCACGCTCGAAAACGAAAATGAGGGTGCGGCTATCCACGGGTAGGTTCCTCCGAGCACAAGTTTTTCATACGAAGTGTGGTTGTTCAAGGAAGGCAACTTAAAAATTTAAAACCTTGAGCCTCTCTCCGGCAAGCTTCTCTTTCTTGAACAGCACTTGGTTCATCCTCCACTTCCTTCCCCCCCGGCAAACTTGTGCACGAGGAATGTTTCTTTTGCTCAAGAGACAAGGAAAGAGAAGAAGGAAAAAGCATATGGTCTTTCGGCGTGCTGTTGCTTGCCGGGCATGTGTGCCGTACGAAAAATGCCAAATAACTCATGCAAATATTCAAAGGAGAGCATGGGAAGAGGCAAATAACGCAAAGCACGGAAACTTTATTGCTGCACGGGGTCTGCGCCCGGCTTTGTACAAAGGGTTACATGCAACTGCGGCAAGGCTTTTGTACAAAAGGTGGTTGCCGGAGCGGATCACGGCAACCGCGCCTTACGGGTAAAACTTGCGAAGATGCTCTATGTTCCAGGAATTACTCACTGGCAAGCCTTCTTCGGTCTCGAGCCGGACAGCGCCGGGCCTCGTGACTTGTCTTACCCGATAAGGGCCTTCCCGCCAGCGTCAACTTGTTGGAATTCTTGGCGGACTGAACACGCGAAGAACAAGGTCGCCTTCCTCGAGACTCTGGCTTTGACCTTGCGGCTATGGTAGCGGCGCAAGGCTTCTTTGGTATCGAGCAGCTCGTCTGACAACACAGAGGCGTCCTTCCTCGAGGAGCAATGTGTCATCTTATCGCGATTGCTCTTGCTCAAGCTCATCATAAGCAAGCACTCGAGGAGATCCGTATCTGAGTTCCGTGGGGAGAAGCTGCCGCTCCATAGACTAGAGCAAAGGGTGTCTGTCCGGTGGCTCGGTTCGGTGTCGTTCGATTGACCAAAGAGCCGCCGGCAGCTCCTCTATCAATTCCTTCCGCACTTGCGCGACTGCCGAAAGTTCTTGTTTTGAGTCGCGCAACACTTGACATTGGCCCTTTCGCTTGACCGTTGCTCCTTGGGTGAGCAGCGAGCGAAATAACAGACCCTTGGCGCCAAGGTCTTGGGCGTGTGCATGAAGGTGCGGCTAGTGAATTGTGTACCGTTGTCGGTGATAATCCGGCTAGGGATCCGAAGCGGACATACAATCGACTTGAAGAACTTGACCCGTATTGTCTTGTCACCTTTCTCACTGGCTCCACTTCTGGCCACTTTGTGAACTTGTCGATTGCTACGTACAAGTACCCAAAGCCCCCGACAGCGAGGGGGAAGGGGCCGAGAATATCGAGCCCCCAGACCGAGAAGGGCCAGGATAAAGGGATGGTTTGGAGAGCTTGAGCTGGCTGATGGATTTGCTTTGCATGGGACTGGCACGCTTCACATTTAGTTACTAGTGCAGTTGCATCTTGGAGGGCTTCTTGCCAAAAGAACCCTTGCCGGAAAGCTTTCCCGACAAGCGCCCTTGCGCCAATGTGGTGGCCGCAGATGCCTCCGTGTATCTCCGCCAACAGCTTTTGTCCGTCTTCCCTGGAGATGCACTTCAATCTGACACCATTAAGCCTCCTTCTGTACAGTTCGTTGTCCACGAACTGGTACATACTTGACTGTCTGGTTACCCTTTCTATCTCTTCGGGTCGTCGGGAAGTTCTCCGGTTTGCAGAAGCAGACGATATCTGCGCCCATGCCGAGCCTGGGGCTCGGCAGCAAGGACTAAAGGCATGAGGGCCGCTGCGGGAACCTCGGCTTCTACGGCAAAGATCCCTAGCTCTGCCGGAGCTGAAGGTCCCCCGGCAAGCTTGTCGGGGCAAGGCTTGTCGGGAACATTTGCTTTGGTTGCACAACTCAGGATTGGCAGAGCAAAGCTGTTCCTCGGCGTTCGATTGTTGGCCTTGGGGATCTTGGCGGCGGTCTCTGGGAGATCCGCCGGCAGATAGTCGCCGGAGGCCAACTTTCTTTTCTTGGACTGCCCAATTGATGGTGTGACGGACGGTTGAGTCAGCTTGAGCAAGAAGGTCCCTGGTTCCACAGGTAACTTCATAGAAGCACACTTTGAAAGGCCGTCTGCGATTTCATTCTGAGCCCTCGGAATGTGCTCCATCTGCAGGCCTTCAAAGTGCTCCTCAAGCTTCCTCACCTCATCTACATAAGCTTCCATCAAAGGGCTCTGATAGCTCTTGTTAACTTGCCGGACCACCAACTGAGAATCTCCCCGCACAATCAACTTCTTGATCCCAAGTTCGGCCGCAATCTTGAGGCCGGCAAGCAAACCTTCATATTCGGCAGTGTTGTTTGTCGCTTGCTCTCTTGGGAAGTGCATCTGGATGACGTACTTGAGGTGCTCTCCGGTTGGCGCGATGAGTACGACGCCAGCACCGGCGCCTTGCAGCGAGAAGGCACCATCAAAGTACATTACCCATTCACTTGTTGCTTCTTGTACGGGTGTACTCGTCTCTTGGACTTCGTCATCAGGTGTTGGGGTCCATTCTGCTATAAATTCTGCCAAAGCCCGGCTCTGTATGGTTGAAGTACTTTCAAACTTGAGTCCAAAGCTTGACAACTCTAGTGCCCACTCAACGATCCTGCCTGTTGCCTCTGGGTTATGCAATATTCTTTTCAGCGGGAAGCGAGTGACCACCGTTATTTCGTGTGCTTGGAAGTAATGGCGCAGCTTTCTCGAGGCCATAAGGAGGCCGAAAAGCAACTTTTGCACACCAGAGTATCTTGACCTAGCCCCCTGGAGGAGGGAGCTTACAAAATACACTGGGCGCTGCACCATCTTTCTCCGCACTTCATCCTGTTCTCTGCGGACTTATCCTTATTGGGGCGAGCTTGCGGGCAGTACCACTGCTTGTCATTTGGATTTGCTTGCGGAGATGTAGCTTCCTCGTCGGACTCCCTCTCCGCTACTAGTGCAGCACTAACCACTTGGTTGGTTGCCGCTAGGTACTGCAACAACTTCTCCGTGGTTTAGGTGCGACAAGTATTGGAGTGGAGGACAAGTAATGCTTCAAGTCTTGCAGCATTGTCTCCGCTTCGAGTCCACTTACGGGCCCGCCTTCTTCAAGATTTTGAAGAAGAAGGCGGGGCCTTCAGCAGACTTTGAAATGAATCTCTTGAGGGCAGCCACACAACCCTTGAGCCTTGACATCCTTGACCCGCTTGGGCTTGGATCTGCTCAATGGCTTTAATCTTGTCGGGGTTGGCTTGATCCCTCTCTGCGACACAAAGAACCGAGAAGCTTGCGGAGGGAACCCCAAAGAGCGCACTTCTCGGGGTTCAATTTTAAGCGTATATCCTGCGAGGTTACGGAATGTCTCTTCCAAATCTTGAATCGGTGTATCCTTGCTCTTGCTCTTCACCACGATGTCATCCATGTAGGCTTCTACATTTACGTGGATCTGTGGCTCAAAAGCGATATACACTACTCTTGCAAGCGTTGACCTGCGTTCTTGATCCAAATGGCATGCGTATGAAGCAATAGGTGCGCATGGAGTGATAAGCGCATCTTCTCTTCGTCTTCTTTGGCCATGAAGATCTGGTGATAGCCTGAGTATGCATCAAGCGAGTAGCTCACATCCGGCAGTGGAGTCAACAATCTGGTCGATGCGCGGCAAGGGAAATGGATCCTTGGGACATGCTTTATTCATGTCGGTGAAGTCTATACATAGTCTCCATTTCCCATTGGCCTTACGCACGACGACTGGGTTTGCTAACCACGTTGGATGGATCACACCCCTGACCAGGCCTGCCGCTTCTAGCTTCTTGATTTCTTCGTTTATGAACTCTTGGCGCTCCACGGCTTGCCTCCTTACTTTTTTGTAGCGGGGCGCGCATGGGGGCAAGCGGCAAGCTTGTGCTCAATTACCTTCACAGGAACACGGGGATGTCGGATGGTTGCCATGCAAACACATCGACATTCGCCGCATGAGAAAACAACGGCGCTTTCCTATTTCTTTGTCAGCGTGGCAGCGATAGTGAAGGTACCACCGGTCTGCCGTCCTCCTGGCGGACACCTTCTTGGTTGCGGCGGGGCAGCCATTCCTTTTAGCCTTGCGGTGGAGCTCGGCGGGCGTCCTCGGCAACAGCGCAACACTCGAAGAAGTGCTGTTGCGGAGTGGGTCCCGGGCGCTTGCGGACAGCCTTCATCTTCTTCCCCGGGAGCTTCAGTGACAAGCGCATCCTTGTCGGCCGCCGCGGCGCATCCGTAAATCTGGTCGGTGCGGATAAAGCGCGTCTTTCTTGTCGCTGCGGACGGTGATGGCGCTTGCTCGGCCCGGCATCTTGAGCACGCGTTGTAGGCGTAATGGGAAGCCGCCATGAACTTGGCGAGAGCGGGGCGGCGAGTATCCGTTGTATGGCAGCGGAATATCGGCAACGTCGAAAATGTAACGCTTCGATCTGAAGTTGACCTCCCTCCAAGGTCACCGGCAAGGTGATCTTTCCCTTGAGCTTGCTTCTTCGGGTTGATTCCTTGGAAGGGACGGTCTCTTGAGCTTCGTCGTCGAGGATTTGGAGTTTCTTGATCACGGCGAGAGGAGATCAAGTTCAGCCCGGCCCGCCGTCAACCAACATCTTGGTGACCTTGAGGTTGCGGATGGTGGGTGAGACCAGCATCGGCAAACACCCGCACCGGTGGTGCGGTGGGGTGATCTGAAGGTCAAAAATGGCGGGTGTCTTTGGACCATTTGAGAGTCTGCGTGACTCCATGGCGGCTCTGCTGCATTCACCTCGCGTGCCTTTGCTTTAATTGGCGGTGGGAGGTGTGCAGCGGCGCCACCGTCAACGCCACAGGACCTCCGTGGCCTTACGGAACTCCTGTTCCTTTGTCATCCTCATCCTCCATGTCCTCGTCGCCGTCTTCCTCACCCTTGTCGCGGCCCGAGAAGGTCGATTACCTTGTCGTCGCTTGGCCTTGTCGGGGATCCTCCCGACCAGCGAGCGGCGCTTCTTGCTCGGTTCTCCCCCCGCCTTGGGCCCTTTCCTTGTCGCGCCTCGTACTCAGCTTTTTTTTGCTTTCGGCGAGGTAGTCGGCAGCTTACTGATTTAAGGTCGTGGCCCTTAGTGCGGTGGATTTTTCTGATCTTGCTTGCGGGACCGCCTGCTTGTCGGCTGCCGCCGCGAGGGCAAGCTCCTTGCCGGAGTTGCCAGCTTTGTGTTTGCTTGGCGGGAGCTTCCTTGCCGGACTTTTCGGCAGCAGCACCTGCTCCTTGTTCTTCTTCCGAAAGTTCTGCGCGGCGCTTCTTTCGAGGCGGCGTCATCGGTCGCTCCCCTGCGCTGACATCCTCCGGGAAGCCTCCTCCCTCTTCAGCGTGCGCATTGCTCGGCGAGCATAAAGCTCGTGACATCCCGGATCTTGGTCGCCGGCATTTCTTCACGCATGCGGCAGTTCGCGCGTTACGGTGGAACGCTTAGCGATAACCCATGGCGGGATGGGCGTCGAGGATGTTGTCTTTGCCTGTGGTGAAGCGTTGGATGTACTTGCGGGGCTCTCCTTTACGGGCGGGATGTGGAGGTCACTCTCTGGCCGTGGGGTTTATGACCGCCGGTGAAGGCGCCAACAAAGCGGTGGCAAAATCCGCCCGGAAGAAATGGAACCCTCCGGCAAGTGCATAAGCCAGAACGAGCGTTCGGCCTAAGCCTGGCGGAAATGGTCGCCAAAATCTTCTCGTCGCGCCCCGGCGGCCTGCGGCGATGGTGTGAACGGCGAGGAACTCCAGTGCGTCTTGCCGTCGTACTTCTCCGGCACGTCGGGCTTGAAATTCTTCATCTTTGGAGCCTTTGGGCGCGCCCGCAGCTCACGGGTGAGCAGGACAGCCTGCAGCGTCTGACAAAGTCGCTGGCTCGCCGGGCGCCGCGTGCATCAGCAGTGCTCCCAGCCCTCTGATACGGTATCGCCCGAGTCTCGGCGGCGCTCGATCGTGGTCCGGCGTCTTCTCGTCGCCGCTCGTCGAGACTGGCGTTGGTCCCGGCAGGTCCGTGGGTCGGCGATGCCGTGGAAACCGTCGTCGGCGTTATTCGGCGGGGCGGCGTCGCCGTTTCGCGGCGGGAGTGAGCAGTAATTGCGCCCGGCGGTCTTGTCGCCGCGAGCCTCGTCTTCTCGGCTTACGCGGCCGTGAGGCCGCTGGCTGCTGATTCCACGGTCGTTGTTGGCGGCGACCGAGCTACAGATGGTAGCCCTCCGATCCTCGACCTTGTCCGCCGCCCGGAGAAGTCGAGAGCATCTGCGCTCTTGTGGCGCTTCGCGAAGTGGAGAAGCGGGAAGCGGCGGTGCGAGGCGGGGGGCGCTCGGGCTTCTGCGGTGTTAGAGGCGCGGGTCTGTCGGCACCTTCGCTTTACCCGTGTCCGGCGGGGGTTGGAACATCTCGCGACCTCCCTGCGTGCCCTTGTTCCATGAGCGGATACCACCTCCCGTGGCATGGCGCTGCTTTGGGTCGTCGTCTTGGGGCGGGCGGATCTCTGAGCGGGCGTGGTCCTCGCTCATCTCTGAATCTGGTAGCGCGCGGCGCCCTCGCCGGCGTCCACCCTTCCATCGGCGTCTCCTCCGCCCACCGTTGGCTCCGGTGGCGGTAGGGAAAACGGAGATGGATCTGTAACCCTCAGCTCTCGTCTTTGGGGCCATGGCGCAGTGTCGATAAAGTCGCTGATGAAACCGGAGAGGTTGATGAAAAGCGCAGCCGCCTGGCGGATCAGGTCCGCGCAACCTCGCCGCGCCCCTACGGCGCGCCAAAGATGTCGCAACCGATGGGCGGCGCGGCACCTATGGGGCGCCGGGGGGCGTGCCCTTGTGTTGATGCGGCGGGGATCGCGAAGCAGAAGCGGTCGGCGATGCGGCGGCGTTGGATTTTACCCGGCCGGACGCGATGGTCGCGTAAAACCCTCTGCTGCTTTGTGTTGTATTTGATCTCGGGAGCCGGAGTAGCAACACGAGTGTGAGAGTTGCCAAAGTGAACCCCCTCGTTGTGCATGGGCCTCCTTTTATAGGGCAAGGGGTCACCGGCGGTGTCAGCGTATGGTAGAGGTAAAAGCGTAAAGAGGTGGTAGTTGGAGCAGTCGGGAGAGCGATTGCATGAGCAGTGGACTCTACCTACTTTTGTGAGAGGGGACAAGAGCATTAAATGCCGTCGCCGTCGCTCCAAAAGTTCCGCCCTTGCGTCTCCGTTTGCCGCAGCGATGGAGCCACCAAGTGGAGTGCCACCGCACCTTGCATGCAACCTGACCACCGCCGCGTCTCTGGAGAAAAGTGAAGGCGGCGCGTGGGCGGATGAGCTGGAGTCTTGAGCCTGTCGCAACCCTCCGGCAAGTACCTTGCGGGGCCTTGATCTTCGGGCAGGGGCTTGTCGGGCTCTATGACTTACCGCTGCCGGGCCCTCGCCGGCAGCGTCTGACACCAGGCGTGTCTTCTGCGATGTGATCTTCTAGTCTCCCGGCGAGCTCCTCTCGCCAGGACTTCGCGTGTGTGAGGCAGTCTTGAGCTGGAGCGGCCTTCCGGCAAGCTCCTCTTGCAGGGGTCTTAAGCTTTCTGTCTTGTACACTTGTTCTCGAATGGCTTGATGCAGGCAGAGTGGCCTCCGACAGCGTTTAGTGGATCTAGGCTGCGGGGGCTGCGGTTGCCGATGCACAAGTTAAGTCTTGAGGTACCCCTACCTTAGCTACTGCGACAACAATCCGGCTAGAAGACATTTTACATGTCATTTTAGATTACATCGTTAAATTGGTGATTGTACTCCTCTTCAATCCCATCTAACAAGCTGTCTAGCTTACAGTCCGTTAGGAATATTTAGCGGCCAACTCTACTTGGCGTACATTAAACTCACAGAATCTCCTTCCCGCCAGACCCCTCTGAGTCCGACCTCGTATGTGGTTGGATCAGCCTTCCGTGTGCAGCGTCTTCACCATGGCCCGAGGCCTCCCGGGCGCCTTGGCGACAAGCCGATATCTTCCATAGGCGAAAGCGGCTGCCGTGCTCCTGAAGCTTCTCCATAAGCCCTCCAAGACCCTCGGGCGAGGAGGCAGGCGACCATAAGGCACAGACAGCGCCGCTCATCGCTTTGCCGAACACGTTAGATGCGGCTTCGGCGGCTTCGGGAAGCAGATCACCCATTGAACGAGGCATTTCCTCAGCGGGGCGACCCGTGAGCACACCTCTGAGACATATTTACGTCAATCGACTCCCTCACCGAATTCTTCTTTTCAAAAGAGTTTTCTCAAGCACTTACTATAAATGCCGCGGCAAGCGTGATTCTCCTTCACGAGCAGGCAGACGGTGGGCGAACACCTTTTAGCTCTTCTCTCGGTGGGTGTGGGCATCTTGGAGTTGTTCCTCTCTGCTGCACCTTCATAAGCACCCTCTCGCTGGCCTTGGTGGCCGTGATGGCTATTGCTTGTCCGGATCAAATCCGGCAACATCTAATATTATTGTCGGACTTATCGCACACCGCACACAGCTTATCTTTTTGAAATATGTGTTACGGAGGGTCTCTGTGTCTCCTCTGCGGCGGCTAGTGCGGCCTCAAGTTGGAGCCTTGCACTCTTGAAGCTCTGGGACAATTGGGTATTCTTCTCCGTAAGATCCTGCATATCAAATGATCCTTAAATCAGTTATTCTAACTACTTTAAGTCTCGGGGGCTACTGGCATATATAACTATGTCTTTCACATACTGCTCCGTGGCTCTGGTTAAACCATCTTGAGTAGCACGGAGGTGCGCGTCTCCCGTGTTAAAGGCATTCAACGCCTCCGGGGAGAAACACGTGTCACGAAGAACTGTCCGGTGGCGCCTGTGATTCATGGCGCTCTCCACCTCAGACCTGGTGGCGGACAGCCTGTCGGCATCCTCCGTTGGAGGAGCATCCGGCTCGCTCCTTGTGCTCGCCTCACCCTCCGGACCAGGCGTTGGAGCCTGGCTGGCGGAGCCTTGGTTGGCAACCTCTCCGAACACAGTCCGGCCAGCGCTCTTTCTCCTGGAAAGGTCATGAGCATTAATATACCTCCATGATCTTTCCCTTAAAAAGCGGTGGCGCGCCGTACCGTTCTTGGCGACGTTCGATTCGCGCCGCACCCTCTTCCTTCTTTGGGCGGCCGACCCTTGTTGGTGGCCGCCCGTGAGATTAGCTTCGCCTTGAAGGCACCTCTGCGAGACACCATTGGTATCACGGTGGTCGAGAAATAAGCCTGAGCGAAGTAATGGTTTTAGGACTTCTGTCATAGTTACCTGGGAAGCCGGAGATAAACCGGGGTAGTCAGCCGTAATGGCAACTAGAGCATTGTCCATGCTAAGTTGGTGGAACACCCCGTCAATCAGCTCCACCTCTATGTCTGGATCCTCTCTGGAGGCCGGATCAAGGGATCTTTCTGGATCCTCGGATTGTGGAGTTGGACTGTGTATGCCCTCCACATCCCGGCGCAGTTCCTGCATCAAAATCATAAAGTAAGGCACTTAACTTTGAAAGCACGGATCGAATAGATAGACGTCCGCTTACCCAGCTTCGAGGGTTATTCATGGAGAATCCATTCAATGGACTCGTGTGGAGGAAGTCCTCCTTCTCCCCCTTGTACAAGCCTGACAGGATCTTCACCAGATCGGCGACCGATCCCGGCCCCTTGCGGCCATGACGGGTGGCATCATTTTCCCCGTTAAAATCCCACATGGGGTGCCCCCTATATTGGAGCGGCTGCACCCCTCGCATAATGCACGTGGCCATGACTCCAATCATGGTAAATCCGGAATGAGCCAGCAACCTTATCCGGCCCATCGGATAATGGGCGCTCTGTCATCTTCCCGTTGAGGGCTCATGAGCGCCAACTCGAGCGTTTCTTGAGGAGGCGTTGCTGAACTACAGGAGAGGCCGATCCGGCTGGGTTGGCGGTGGGCGTCTTCCATATAAAACCATTCCAAAGGCCAGTCTTGGACGCCTTCTTGAAGTATCGGATAGATATCCGGTCCGGCGATCGCCATATTTCGGCTCCGCCCACTTGATATATCGACCCCTCGTGAGAGCGAGTGCGAGGCAAAACAATCTCTTCCATAGTGCAAAATGGGGCTCGATGCCCAAGAAAAGCTATGAAAGAGCTACTAAACCCAGCGATATGCAAAATGGGGCGGGCGTAAGGTGATGAAGCTGGAGTCAAGTAGAACTCCGAGAGCCCCGGAGAAAGCGGATGTATGGAAATCAAGCCCCTTATTAGATAAGGGAAAGCACACCCGCTCTCCTTTGGAGGGATTGGGGTGTTCTCCGCTTTCTTTCGCCTTTGTAGGTGGCAAGCCGGCTCGAAAGGACCATGAAGGCGGAGGAAGGTATCCCTCCGCTTGGGCGTCACTGGCTCATTTGTCGGGACTGAACATCTCCTCCAATCTCCTAGCTGAGGGCTGGGAGCGCGAGAGGAGGAGCCGCATCGACGGTCCATGATGGAGTGGATTTTTGTCAGAAGCGCTCCAATGAGTACTCGCGGAAGGAGGATGGTGTGATTTGGATCTAAATTCTTGCCTCTCTTATAGGCAGCTTATTCGTGCAGCTTTGGGGGAAAACGTAAAAATACCCTGGCTTTTTTTCATGCGACACGTGGAAGAGGGCCATTATCGGACGTGAAAGCCGAGGAGCGCAACATTTATAAGGAAGCCGGACACTGTTCGGCAAGCACATGGAATTTGGAGGAGAACCCGCCTTGCAACGCCGAAGACAATATACACGCCCGGACTAAATGCGTCATTGAAGCTGGTTAGGGGACTCTTGAGGAGTCTGGACTAGGGGTGTCCGGATAGCGAACTATCATCATCGGCGGACTCCAAGACTATGAAGATACAAGATTGAAGACTTTGTCCTGTATCCGGATGGGACTTTCCTTGGCATGGAGGGCAAGCTTGGCGATACGGATATGTAGATCTCCTACCATTGTAACCGACTCTGTGTAACCCTGGCCCTCTCCGGTGTCTATATAAACCGGAGGGTTTTAGTCCGTAGGACACAACAACAACAATCATACCATAGGCTAGCTTCTAGGGTTTAGCCTCCTTGATCTCGTGGTAGATCCACTCTTGTACTACCCATATCATCAATATCAATCAAGCGGGAGTAGGGTTTTACCTCCATCGAGAGGGCCCGAACCTGGGTAAAAACATCGTGTCCCTTGTCTCCTGTTACCATCCGCCTAGACGCACAGTTCGGGACCCCCTACCCGAGATTCGCCAGTTTTGACACCGACAGCAACGAAACAAGAACTACCGAGAAGAAGCACAACTGGAAAGAAGCAAACAACATGATAAACACACAACACATAAACAAGGCATGATGCTCAACCAAGTATGATGCATGACAAGGCTACATGATGCTACTCATGGCAAGAGATGATGTATACAACAACATCACATCAAAGCAAGTTTAAATGAGGCCGGAAACAACATGTAACAATTCCGGTAAGTCCTCGTATGCAAATTTTAAAATTGTTCCAGATCTGAACCAAACATTAAGTTGAAATTGTTAAACAACAAGTTAAAGTGCACCATGATGATCTACTTGCTTTTCTAGTCAAGTTACATATAAAGTTCATTTAATTGGGAGCTATGGCCTAGAAGATATGAGCAACACAAGTTAAACATGGCATTGATGCAAAATGCATTCAAACATCAAGAAAACACACTCAAAACATGTATGCAACAAGATAATATGAAACTACATGCAATTATAAGCAAGTTTCATATAGGACATCCTCAAAACGGAGCAACGGTGCAACACATACACTCCAAACAAGTTATAACAACAATCTGCCCAAGATAGCAAGTAGGCACTTTGCAATCATCAAAACAACATGCTACAGGAATCATAAGGGCACAAACTTGATATGCACTCAAAGTACAGATAAATTCTTAAAATATCATTAAGGTTCAGGTTCATAGGCATCAAGATTAATCCAAAAAGATCAATGCAAAAAGTAACTTGATAACACAGATTATGACAGTGAAAAACAGGGCATATGCATGAGCAGAGTTAATATTATGACATGTTGGAGGCATGAAACAAGTATGCTACTGCGCAAGATCATGGCAAGCAAAAGCATGGCATGCTAGTACATATCATGGAGCTCAAAACACACAACATGGCATAAATATAGGAGCGACATGTTCATGGGAATCATCAAGACAAGATGCAAACATGAAACAAGCTGATTCTCAGACTTAAATCTGGGAATGCAAACAACAACATTATGATGCTGATTTTGGAGGAACATAACAACAATCATAGTAATTGTAATAATTATCAAAAAGACATGGACATGTAGCATACATGATATACTTCATCTTACTCCATGGGCACAAGTTCATATGGTGCATGGATTAATTACAATGAGCTTTGCAAAATGGAACATGTTGTTAATAGATTGACAGATTTAGAATGATGGCAACTTGAGAGCAAGAAAAGGACATGTTACAGCAACTTTAAATGTCAACCAAGGGCATGGCAGCAAAGTACACATAACACACTTCAATTCAAGTAATTGGAGCATCTCCAAAAGAGGCATAGATCAATTAATAACAAGCTCACAACATGGCATCATGAAGTTAACAGAAAACTGGAACATCATTTAGGCAAGTTCAAAGCAATGAAAACATATACTATAGGACTTGAATATGGCATCAAGTGGCATATCATGATAGAGCATAACATGGAAATCAAAACATGTCAACTAGGCATCTCCAGATTATGCACGGCTTTGATGGTAGCATCAAGAAAACATAGCAACATGATATAATAGATTTAGACTAAGCAAAACATTAACAGCAAGTAGCCCACTTCACAAGCTTGATACACTCACCATAGGGCATATCATGAAAATGGAATACACCAATGCAAATATGACATGATTATTGTCCTAAAACATGTGGACATGATGCTCAAAAGAACATCACACAAAAAGATATAAAAATGACAAAATGACAATATATATAACAGTTTTCAGCAGTTAACAACACTTAGAACTTTTGCAACAGGGATTGCAGTAACTAGATGAACTCAAACAAGCATGCAACAGCAACCATCGTGTACATCATCAAGAGGTGAACATTTTGACATATTATACACTCCAATGAGATAAACATGCACAAAGTTACAGCAGGTCAAACATGCACACATGATATGATTTTCAAAAGGACTTGGCCATTTTATACCTAGCAAAACACTGGACGAGGGGATCCCGAACATTGCGGTGCAGCAGGCCTGTTTGGATGGGTGATTGACGGCGTGCAGGGACGATGGGGCATCGGGATGACGTCGATACGGGACGGAGCTGACCAGGCGTCCGTTTGGATCCGGGACGAGCGGATCCAGAACGGCGGCATCTGGTCGGCCATGGCAGGCGCGTCTGAGCTCGCCGACGTCAAGGGAGATGGGCAGCAAGGTGGGAGGAGGCGAATCCAGAGGGGAGGTCGCCGGATCTGGGCGGCACCGACCCAGATCGGGACGGAGGCGAGGCAGGAGCGGCGACGGTGTCCGGATCCGGGGTTGCTCTGGGCGAGGTCCCATGGCTGAAAGCTGGCTCGAGGAGGCCGCGCGAGCGATGGCAGGGTCTGGGACAACCGCAGGGAGATCACGATCGCCCGGCAAGGCAAAATAAGCGGCGGCGAGGAGAAACAATTGGCGGGGCTCTGTGGGAAGCGCTCCCGCCTGTTGTGGAAGCGGCGGGGTGGCTCGCGGGCTCGTTGGTCTGAATCTGGCTGGGCGAGCTGGCACAGGCCCCCGGGCTCTGCGGCGATGGGAAGCTGGTGGACAGGTGTGGCCTTGGGATTGGGGTGGAGCGATGGATGGCGGCGGCTTGGCCCGTGATGGCGCGACACTTGATGGCGGGGGAGCGGGCAGGCACGAAAAATGAGGTGGGGGCGGCGGCTGCAGGTTAGGGAAGGGTAGGGGCTAGGCTAGGGTTTCAAATAGACAAGAGGGGGTCTATATATAGGTAGGAGGGGCTAGGTTTGGGGGGTTTTCATCCGTTTTCGGACCGTTCGATTGCCATCGGGCAGTCTGGATCGGAGGGGGCTTAGGCGAGGGTTGGTGGGTTGTGTAGAGTGGCTAGGAAGAGGATAGAAAAGAGGCCCGACAGCAGTTTTGGAGACCGAACGTCCGACGAATGTACCGGCAACGATACCGATATAGTTATCCGTTGGGGCATCAAACGGACCCCGAATGCGATGAAACTTGGCAGGCGGCCTACCTACAACATAACAACACCGCACACCAACTTTCATCCCATTCCGAGAACATTTTTATGCCACTTATAAAATAATATTTTGGAGGTGCTGCGGGCACGTGCGAGTGTGTTTGGGCTCTGAACGGGCAACAGAGAGAACTGGGAGACCCGGACGGATGCAAGTTTTGAAAAACATGCAGATGAAATGCACATGATGACATGGCAAATGCAATACGCAAGCAAATGACATGGCAATGATGGCGAATAAATGGAAGACACCTGGTGCATCAGTCTCGGGGCGTCACACGGTACCAACCTGAGGAAGGAAGCTTATTCAACTAGTCCCAGAAGAGAAGATAAAGCACTAGCTGGAATCATTCAATAGTACATATTTTTGTGCACTTCCAATGCACTGTTGATGTCACTCTTATTTGCCAGTGCTGAGATTATATTGAAAGATTATCAAGAACTTCCAGCAGAGTTAAAGCACTGGCTGGGATATAGTTCATTATATCCTCTTGTGCAGCTCCACTAAAATGTATGAATGACATAACATGATCCCTGTTTGCACAAGTAGGAATAAGGTGAAACCTTCATTAGCTTAGTGAGGAAGGGTAGAAAGACAATAGCATATTACTTTAATAATAGCATCAAAGCATGATGACAATACAATAGCAAAACATTGGATCATTGAACCAGTGGCAATAAATTGACATGTAAAACAATCGCATTACTATCTCATGACACTGCCAAGATCCCCTCCAGGCTCCACCACCAGACGGTCCACCTGCACACACACACACACACACACGTACATGATTCAACATGAGGTGCTACTAAAGATTTGTTTAATTCTGATAGGAAAATTAGGCAGTGATTTATTAGTGCTTCTTAATACTCCTAATTGATTAATGACCTTGTAGGAGAGGCAACACAAGTGGAAGGGCTCCTGGAGGACCGTCTCACATGTGAGGCAGACGTTGCCGGAGCCCTTGAATGGCCTCGACTGAGGCCTCGGCTTTAGGAAGATCACCTTGGCACTGTTGATCGTTTAGGGTTGGGTCACACATGCATCCAGAATCCAGTTAATTAGTATGATTTGTTGTCAAGCCAAGTACTATTTTTCTACGTACTACAAGTGCATTTATTCTGGTAAATTAATACTAGTAGCAACACAACAATACAATACCACTAGCAAGATGTCAGGATAAAAGAGGACGGTACCAGCGTGTGATCCTTCTTCATTTCCTTCTTGTTGTTCTTCTTCTTTGTCTTCCTCTTCTTGGTATGTTTCTCTTTCTCCTCACCAATTGGTGAAACCAAGTACATGATTGGCCTTCAATGTCAGATTTGGTTTTGTTAATGAGGGAGTACAAGTCTACTAGTAAACAATAGCGTTATTTTCTCATGGTAGTTGCAAAATAGATGTGAACACATGCATTAAATATCATTCTTACCTAAGGGAAGGTTAGGGTGCCAATATGGAGGATGAAGATTGGAACACAGATCTCCATTTGTGCGGTTCCACTAAAATCAACAACGGTTCCGATTTGATAGTCCAGTTAAAAGGAAGTGATTTTTGTGCAGTGCACCAAAAGGTCGCAATAGCATTGAGGTGAAATGTATATTCTTGTTTGCACAAAAAGCAACAAAGGAAACAGTCAGAGTCTCAAACAATTCCTGGCAAAAATAATTGATTAAACTTGTGATGACTTGTAACAGTGGCATGGCTTCATTTTACCAGGGGCATTAGATTAAGAACAACTAAATAAGTTGCTCTAAGGACATGGGACAGTGGGTGCACTAGCAGTCCAGCACCATGTACCTAAACCGGGGCATAAAGTGGTGACTTAGAGTTTGTTGCCCGGGAAACAAACATCCAAGCAACATATTTAGGTTGGTCTCATCTTTGTTCACTTTAGCCACCTATTCATATGTGTGGATAGCAAATCTAGTCCTGGTCATACCATTGTGTAAAGCGTTTCACCTTTATTCCGGTTTCGACCAAGAGATCGGTTGGATGGCCAGTCTGTACTACTTTCAGCCCCTTTATTTCGTGTTTGTACCAAGTCCTACGTAAATACTACATCTTTCCCCCTTTCTATCATGTTTGAACCAAGTACTACAAGATTCGACTCCATGAAGTAGCTTTACCTCTAACAACAGAAAAAATTAGGTGGCATTGGACAATCCGATCGAGCCTACCTACGTGGGGGGCTGAGAGGTAGAAAATGATGCACATGCAGCGACATAGCAAGCTGGGGAAGTAGAGCTAGGCCAGTTTCGAAGTAAGATATACTTGAAGGTCGTCGGGGTGTGGCTAAGTGGGGGCGGGAGGCCGGATCCGCCGACACTACATAAGCGACCAAGGGATCGGAGGACCTCCAGCTCCAGCGCTCGGCCAGAGATAACGGTGCGGCTGGCAATGGGTTTCCTCCCTCGCTGTTGACAACGACCTAAATGCTACCCCTCCTCCCCTTCCCTGGTGGGGGGAGGGTTGCGTCAGGATCTGTAACTAGCGGTGAGGATAGAAAGACAGTGTGACCACCGCTATCTTGTTTCGATCTGGAGAGGATGAGAGTGTGTGAATGGAGCAACCCTAGCAAGGAAGCGCGGAGGGTCTATTATGATAACACCCTTAAGACCTTATTCTGCACCTCAAAATGCTTATTCTGATAACACCCCAACCCACCTCCTGCACGACCACGATTACAAATCCCTCCACCTCCTTCTCCACCCCACGACCTCTCCCCTCCGCCTCCTTCCTTCAGCCAGGGCTGCGCCCGCCCCACCCCGCACTACCTCCTTCCACCACCTCCCTCCCCCGCATCGCCGCGCCACCTCCCTCCTCCGCGCCACACCACCACCTCCCTCCCCCGTGACGTCGTCCTACCTTCCTCCCACCGCGCCACACGCCCGCCACCACGAAGCGCGCCGGCAGCCAATCTGCCACGGTCGGCTTCCCCAAACCACAGTCGTCGCCCGATGACCTCCTTCAGCGCACCGGTGGTCGGATCCATGGCACCCCGCGCCGGTGACCTTGTTCTACACTGTGGTCGCCGGATCCAGAGCCCTCCCCTGCCCCGTTGACCTCCTTCTGCACCGACGGGGCCGGATCCAGCGGACCTCTAGCTGCCGCCAGATGCAGGCGCCCCGGCCGCCGCACCTTTGCCCCCAGGGGGCTCCTTCCCCCTACCTCATCTGCCCCACTGGGTTCTGTGCCGCAAGCCACCATGCCCATGGCGGGTTCAGAGAGGAGGATGAGGGTGCTCCACCACACACGGGTGGGGGCACGCTTGGGCACCTGAGGGCGGTGGCGGCATCGCGTGCTTGGAAGGGCGAGGAGTCTTGCACCTCGCATCTCGGCGGATCCCATCGCCCGAGAAGACAAGATCCCTCCTACTCCCTCCACCCCTGCTCCCTTTCTCCACCTCACGCTTGCGGTACATTAGGCGTCTTGCTGCGGTTCCTTTTTCTTTTGTTTTTACAAAGAAATTGTTTTTGTCTTGAGATGGGATGGGCGTCATTTGGCGTCAGATTTGCATTTGATGTGCTCGCGATTCAGAGCACTAGCGCATCATGCTGCTCACAGGGTCTCACCGACGAAGGCTTCGCGTTCTGCAGTTCTCTTGCGCATCCGTTGCGGCTTAAGTGGTCGTGGTGCTCACCGGTGCCTCATCCCTATGTAGTTTTTTCCATGGATCTCTCTGTAGGGTGAGAGTGCTTCATGTAGTTTAGTATCTGTAACTGTGCAGTGCAACAAACAGGGCTTGCGCGGGGCAAAGTAGTGCGGCATCGATAGCCAAACAAATCATCTTAACACAAGGCGGTTTGTTGGATTCATTCATGTTTGTCCCAGCAGTGCAGTTGACTTGCAGCAGTTCGGGGTATCTCTCATTGCAGCTCGGTTGGGTCATCGGTGCAGTAGGTGAGCATATGTGAGAGGACCATGCGCATCTAGTTTGATTCCGGCCGTGCGACGCTGCAGTACAGATCTGTGCGGCATGCATTTTTCTGCATTTTACTTCGTGTGGACGTGCAGCTCGGCGACTGTGGACGTGTAGCTCGAAGGCGTGCGTGTTACGGTTTAGTGCTCGTGCAGGTGCGGCTCGTCGTCGTGGGCGCACTACAGTTCTTTTATTGTTGATTTTCCTTATTTACAAAGATGTTGTAAGAAAAATATTCAAAACTCACTCGACTAAAAATTCAACACATGCAGTGCATTTGGTTTTCAAATTTGGTCCACTTTTGAGAGTGATAATGTTCACTTGTGCCGAACATGAAAGTGCTAAAAATTTAGCGCAACAACAAAGATAGTAATGAGGTTCACTTTGATATATGTCGCGGTTCACTTGCCTCCTCCCTGCGGCCCACTCTCGTTCAAAAAATGAAAAAAAAGACAACAAAAACTCGTCTGAGAAAAAATTTCGTTTGAGAAAAGAAATCATGAAGTTAAACTTGCCCGTCCGTCTGATGCGGTTTTCGATCTAAAGCGATCGGTTTTCTTCCTCGTCTGCAAAATTCGTCCCACAAAAAAGAAACCATGCAGTTCTCTTACCCGTCTCATGCAATGCGGTTTTAAATCCGATCTGATTCGGTTTTCACTTTCGGATGAAGTACCCCGTCGATTTGGGTGTCGCGAAAAAGAGTGTCGCATTTGGTAAATTTGAAATTCCTCTTAAACCGTAAAGAATTAGAGAGAGTGTTCTACATGAAAGAGTTGCGTATCGTCGATATCTTTCCAACGGCATATCGTTTGAATCATTCCGACCAGCGGTTTGCAAACATTTCGCGAAAAACGGCCGCTGCCACTCGTCGTCCGCCACACGATTTTCAAAATTAATTTAAAACCGCAAGGAATCACAAAACAAGTTCTACATACGAAAGTTGCGCCTCGTTCGTAGCTTTCCAACCACGTATCATACGCCTCATTTGGACAAACGGTTCAAAAACTAGAGCGAAAACAGTACCGAAAATTTGATTTTTTTTTAAAAACAGAGTTCCGCGATTTAGTAAATTTGAAACTGCTCTTAACCCGTAATGAATTAGAGAAAGATTTATATATGAAAAAGATGCGCCTCGATGATATCTATCCAACAGCGTATCATTTTCTTCATTCCGACAAATGGTTTAGAAAAAAACGCAAAAAAAACGCTCGCTGCCACTCGTCATCCGCTGCACTATTTTCAAAACTGCTCTTAAACCGTGTGGAATCTCGAAAAGTGTTCAACATGTCGATGTTGCGCCTAATCCATAGCTTTTCAATGATATATTACCGCCTCATTCCGATAAGCGGTTAAAAATTAGGCGAAAACAGTACCGAAAAAATAGCATGCGGTTTTTCCGGCGAAGTTCACTAGTCTCTATTGCGGTGCTCGTCGTCAAAATGATGCGATCGCGTTTACATTGGCGTGCAGTTCAATATTAGCGAGAATAGACCGTGTGCAGAATAGTTACTTCGACCTTTGCACGCTCAATGAAGCGCTTTGCATCATTTTGACGGCGAAAGCACTGCAATAGAGACTAGTGAACTTCGTGTCGAAAAAAGCTGCAGCGGTGTTTTTCGGCACTGTTTTCTTTCTAATTTTTAACCGTTTATCGGAATGATGCGTGTAATATACCGTTGAAAAGCTATGGATTAAGCGCAACCCGACATGTTGAACACTTTCCGAATTCCACACGGTTTAAGAGCAGTTTGAAAATAGTGCGGCGGATGGCGAGTGGCAGCAGCGTTTTTCAGCGTTTTTTCTAAACCGCTTGTCGAACGAAAGCAAATGATCGCCGTTGGATAGATATCGTCGGCGCATCCTTTACATATATAAATATTTCTCTAATTCGTTACGTTTAAAGCAGTTTCAAATTTACTAAATCGCATGAACTCTGTTTTCAAATTTTTGAAATTTTTGGTACTTTTTTCGCTCCGGTTTTTGAACCGTTTGTCAAAACGAGGCATGTGATATGCCGTTGGAAAGCTACGAACGAGGCGCAACTTTCATATGTTGCAATGGTTTTGAGATACCTTATGGTTTTAAGTTATTTTTGAAAATCGTGTGGCGGACGATGAGTGGCAGCGGCTATTTTTCGTGAAATTTTTACAAACCACTGGTCGGAATGATTCAAACGATACTCCGTTGGAAAGATATCAACGAGGCGCAACTTTTTCATGTAGAACACTTCTGCTAATTCCTTACAGTTTAAGAGCAGTTTTGATTTTACTGAAATACGGAAACTCTGTTTTTCGCGGATCCAAAATCGACGTAGGGAACTGCATCGGACAGAAAACGCACTGCTTTGGATTGAAAATCGCACTGCATCAGACGGACAAGTGCACTGCATGTTTTTGCCGGATGTCAATTTTCTCTGACGAAGAAGTGAAGTGCGCTTCACATGGGGTGTAAATGAATCACAAACACCATAAGTGAACCGCACGGCCTTTTTCTTTTCATTTTCAAAAACTGTTTTTGCACTATGTGAACCACATGAGTTACTGTCGACTTTTTCATTGCAAACATTTTTTGGGAGAGTGTTTCTCATTACCATGTTTTTGGGACTGTAGCGGCGAGCCATGTGCACTGCAATATTCTTTTTTTGTCTTTTTTTTTCTTTTTTGTGTTAACGCCTCCGAACTCCAGAGTAGAGGCTAGTGTACTGCATTAGTTTCTTTTTCTAACTATCCTTTTCTTTCTTCAAAATGAACCGCTTGAGAATGATGAAATGAACCTCTATACACAAACAATAGTACCTCGAAAACAAGTACATCCAACAACCACACATCGCATGGCACAACAAAATCAAAAGAAAAATGCAACCCCCACAGAAATTACATGTCATACTGCACTCACACGTTTGCCGAACTGCAAGAGACATGCGTTCATCCGAGTACTGCATGGTCAAGGCCGCAGACACATCAAACCCCCAAAATGCACAACTTGCAGTTTCATTTAACTTAAAAAAAACAATTGTGCACAAACTGTACGCCTGCACATCCCCAAGCTGCACGCGGCGATACACCAAACCGCACACCTGTGCAAACCGAGCTGCATGGGATGAGCTGCTCAAACCGCTGTCGAGTAGTGCATTTGAATGTGAACCTCATCAAGCTCCCATCTAAACTCCGGGCACGGTCAGAGCGGACCTCATCGAGTGCACTGCAAGAGTAAGTGCAAAATTACATGGAAATATGCATAAGTAAACTGCACACCTCAGGAAAAGAAACTGATTTCCTTTTAAAAAATAACTGGAAAAAACCTGCAAATTCAACCGGAAGAACAACTCATGGCAAACCGCAGTACGTCGGCGGCGAGCACCTTGAGGAAAAGTAAACTACAGTATGATAAGGCCATGACGATTTTCTGCACACCTCGTTCAGGCGAGCATGACAGTGTGTTCACATGCAAACGGAAGGAGTAGGATCCCGTCCGTCGACCAAGTTTTCCAGGGGAGGAGGCGGGCGGACTGCATCACCTGTTTTTTTTCTACAAAAAAGAGAGTAAGATGAATCTCAATAGCAAAGAACAGTGGACTGCATCGGCACTCTTATTTCTCTTCAGAAGAACAAGAAAAACACAAATCTCGTCGTTGTTGTGGGCGTAAAGGAGGAGGTTGTTTGGGCACGGGGGTTGGAGAGGCATGGTACTGAGTGGTGCTGGCCACCAACCACCCAGTGGATCCATCGTCAGGAGGAGTTCGCGAAGGCGATCGGTGGGGGTCGGTCTGAATCATGCACACCGGAGAGGGGGAGGGGCGGTGGAAGAGAAGATCTCGAATCCGGCGCGGGATCCATGGATCCGTGGCCGGGGTCACCGGATCCAGCAGCGTGGGTCGGGGCCGGAGCACCGTCGAGGCACGGTGGTGCGGCGCCCGTGTGCACTACAAAAGGGCGCCCGTACGCACTGCAAAAGGAGATCGACCGACCTGCGAGCAGAGGAAGCAGGGGGGGAAGGGGGCTGGGCAGTTTGGAAGGAGAGGAGGTTGGTGGTTGTCCGCGGTGGTAGGGGAGCCGCTCCTTTCGCGTCTTCGGCAGGCAAGAGGAGCAAGGGGCGGCGGGTCCCCGTGCGCCCGCCATGCTCGAGGTACTCGCGTGCAGATGGCCAGTGGCGGCGGCTGAATCCAGGGCTGGTGGTGGCGGCGGTCGAATTCTCTGGCGATGGTGGGAGCGCGGTGGTAGTTGGCTGGCAGTGGGCGGCGCGCGGCTGTAGTTGGCCGGCCCGGGTCACGACGCACGGCTGTAGTTGGCCGACCCGGGGCGTGGCGATTGGCCGGTGGGAGTCGGGGTGGCGCGCGGCCGGTGGGGGGTGGGGCGACGCATGGCCAGGGAAGGTGAAGGTGGGTTGGAGAGGGAGAGGGAGTGGGAGTGGGCGGGGCGGGCCGGCGCGACGGTGGCCAGAGGTGGTTCGGTAGAAGGTGGAGGGAGATGGGGATTTGGACCGCGGGAGGGGGAGGTGGGGGTTGTGTGGGAGGCAGAGGTGAGGATGAGCCGGGTGGGTGGGTAGTTGTATTGGGTTTCTGCTCGCGGGTGCGTGACACTAGGTGTTAGCAAAATAAGCACTTTTGGTGTGCAGAATAAGGTCTTAAGGGGTGTTATCATAATAGACCCACCCTATTCTGGGGGTATATATATAGACACACACACATAAACACTATTCTGATCACGGGATCAGAATAATATTCTGATCACAACATGAACTTCCCGAGTAACGCGCCTGACCTTCCCCAAGTACCAGGTTGAACTTCAGCTAAAAATGTCCAAATGGGGCTTGCGATATACGGTTGAAAAGCTATGGACACGACTATCATGACCCAATTTGAATTTTTGGCAAAATGTTAGCGGTTTAAGTGCAGTTTTGAAAAGCGTTTTTTCTTCATACAAAAAACATGAATCATATTTTGGATCGCATTTCTAAACCGTTTATCAGAATGAGGCAAATAATATGGCGTTGAAAAGCTGCTGCAAAACCGCTCCTTGCACATGTTGAAAGTTTTCTCCAATTCCCTATGGATAAAGAGTAATTTGGCAAATCGTAAAATTTCACAAACTGAACAGCCGAGTTCGTATTTTTCATGACATTTCTAAACGGCTAATCTAATTGAGGCAAATGATATGGCCTTGGAAAGCTTATGAAAATGCGCTACTTTTTGATGTTGAAAGTTCTTTCTAATTTTAAACGGTTTAAATGTAATTTAGAAAACGATACAAGTTCCATCATATTTGTATTTTCGAGCTAATTTTTGAACCGTACGCCCAATTGCAGCAAATGAGATGGCGTCGGAAAGCTTGAAGAAATGCGAAACTTTTTTGTATCTATTGTTTCTCCCGGTTGCTTACGGTTTAAAGTAATTTTGAAAATGGCTAAAAAGGTTTTTTGGCCGTAATTTTTGCAAACTTTATCGGAATGGGGCAAATAATATACCCTTGAAAAGCTACGGAAAATGCAAAACTTTTTCATGTTGATGATTTTCTCTGATTCCTAGCTGTTTTCAAGTAATTTTGAAAATGGCGAGATCATTCATTCTGCCTTTATCACGAAACAGATTATCCGAAAATGCACCGCCTGAAGAACTTGAACTTCTCGATATGTCTACCTGAACTTTACTCTGTTTTTCATGTGCTTTTTTTTCTCGTAGCTTTCCACCCACTCACCTGAATTGAGCAAGTGATATCTAGATGGAAAGCTGTTGTAAACACACAACTTTCCCTTGTTGATTATTTTTTCATACTCGCGACGGTTTTAAAAGTTCTTCATCTGAAATTCATTCAGTATAGTAGTTGAACTTCCTGCTGTTTTCACGTTGAACTTCTGTGACGTATTTTTGTTCATAATTTTCTCATCCATTCATTAATGTTACGCAAATGATATTCTTTTTGTACAAACCTCTCTCACAATAATTTTTTTAATTTTCTTTAACCGAGGTCTTGAACTTATAACAACAAAAATTTCGGACCTTGCCTTTTAATTCATTTTTCTCATATTAAACACACACCATGTAGGACATGATCTTTTTCCATTTTTATAATTTGAATTTTTATTTTATTTTTGAAATCAAATTGCTCCACAAATAATAACTGAACTTCTTTGTAGATTGAGATAATTGTTTTAAAACACAATTTTTTTTTGTGTGTTTTCAAACATGGAAATACAAGGTGAACCTCTTTCGCAAGGATTTTTGAACTTCCCCAGACAGAGCACTTGGAACTTCTTTGAACATACGTTTAAAGCATTTTTTTATACTTTTATTCTCACCTAAAATGCATTCCTTGTAGTACTTGAACTTCTCATTGTTTTCGCTATGAACTTCTGTCACATTTTTGTGTATATGTTGAATTACACACAATTGAAGGTCGCACAACATTTTTTGCCATTTTAAAACATGTAATTGGAGGTCAGGCGCCCCGCAATATAAATTCTGAACCATGCATGGAGGTGCACGTGAACTCTTGCAACAAATCTGAGTTTTTTATATACTTTGAACTTCTCTATTATTTTAAATTCAAATTCTTAGTCATATTCTTGGAAAAGAAAATATGTTTTTAAATAAGCATCAAACATTTTTTTTATAAATTGAACTTCATATTTTTATTTTTGCTAGAAACGGTAATAATTTGAGTTTCCCGTATACATCAAACTACTTCTTCATTTTAATTTGAACTTCATCATTTTTATTCTTCGTGCAACCCCTACTCCATTTTTCTTTTGCATTTTTTCTGGAACATTTCTCAAATTAAAACCAACATATCAAAACCTCAGTTTTTCTGCCCCCACTAATATTATTGAACTTTAGAAAAATAGTATAGAACTAGAACTAGAAAACACATTTTTAAACTAAATAATCTTATAGTAACGGAAAATATCTTATTTTCCATATTATTGAACTCTCCAATTTATTCATTCTCAAAGTTAACATTTTTCTCAGTGAGGCAAGTTTTCTTCTTGGTACATAAACGTCGAATCGCTCTGTTATTTTAATTTAAACTTCTTCGTATTATTCTTATAGTAACGGAAAATATCTTTTTTTTGTCAAAGTTTAATAGTGTGAACTTCACGTTTTCTTGTTTTTGAACTTCATTTCTTTAAATAATTGTTTAAATTCTATCTTTTCGGCGAAGCTTTTGTTTCTCATTCAAACTTCACCTGGTCATACGCTAAGCTAACAGGAATTTCTTGTCCATCTGGTCCCCGAGGTCCGACCCAGGCCATATGATTCGGATCAAGCTTGGTTCACCATTGCCCAGGCTTCTCGGGTGCCTTCCCGACATGCTGATATCTTCCATAGCTCCAAATGGCGACGAGCTCCCTTGAATAAATTCGCAAGCTCATCCATACTTCCTGGAGGGGGATCGGATGGCCATAAAGCCTTAGCCGTGTTCCTTAATGTTTTCCGAGCTTGCTCGTGCACTTTGGACAGCTCTTGTAGCAGGTCGTCTTGGAATCCGGACACTTCTCCTTCGGGACGCCCGGTTAATACACCTATAGAAGAAAACAAGAGACCATTTGACAGACAGGTTAAAGAGCATACTGAATATGCCGCCTTTCAGCTTCTTGTTCTCCTTCAAAGCATCTGATAATTGGGCTCTTAAATCCTTTAGTTCTTCGGCCTGCTTGATATTGGCATCATGTAGTTTGTACTTCTCATTAATGGTCTGTGTCAATACACGTTGACCAGCGGCTTCTTGCCCTTCGGCATGTTGTTTATCCGCTTGAGGGGCCCTTAGCCTCTCCTCTAGCTGATCTATCGAGCCTAACCAATGAGACAAAACCATGATTAAGCAACCTCGTTGTATGCACAGAGCCTTATTTCCAAGCTGCTGTTGTACTTACCATAAGGAGCCTTCTTGGATTTCTTCAAATTTTCCAGTTTGGCGGTGGCAGCAGACAGCTTAGTTCGGCATTCTTCTAGCTCCTTCGATAACATGTTACTCCTATCTGTGAGTACCTAACAATGTAACGACTCTTAAATCAGTTGGGCCAACTGCTTCAAGACTCAGGGGCTACTGGCATATGATTACTGAATTTGCACAAAAAAATTCTTACCCACATATCATTTGAAAGCTGGTGAGTGGCTCCAGCAACTCCATCACGAGCAGCTCGGATATAAGCATCCGCTGAGTTGAGAGCATTAAAAGCCTTATCGGTAAAATGTGGGTCGTGCATAGCCACTCTCCGCCGCCGGTGACCCATCGCACTCTCCACTTCAGAGTTTGTGACGGATACATTATCCGAATCCTCCGGGAGATGACAATCTGGCAATGCTCCCGCATCCCCTCCAGTCCTTGTGGCAGGGTCTGGGACTGGATCTGTCCTCGACCACGCTTCTCCTCACTAGACGTGCTCCCCGAGTTTGTGGTGTTGTCGGAGAGGCCTGCTGGCACCTCGCTTCGGCTTCCGTGCTTCTTCTCCAGCGAGCTGCCGTCCTCGGGGCTCGGCGACCTCTGGATGCAGGCTAACGGCTGCTGCAACAGGACATCATGGGTGGGGACCGAGGTCGCCACCACAGGCAGCGTGGTCCTGGCCCACGGATGGCAGGCATTCGCTCGCGCACGTGGCCTGAGCAGGAGGTGCACCTTCTACTTCAAGTACGACGGCCTGGCGACCCACTACGTGAGGGTGTTCAGGGAGGACGGCCGCCGCATGGGGTGCTGCCCAGAAGACGGCAGCGGCGATGAGCTTGGCCTTGACGTCGGTCGCAACGGCGGCAGGGGTGAGCTTGGCCTTGACGGCGTCCACTCCTCCTCTCGCAGCGGCAGCCCTTCCTCGGATGAGAGCTCGAGCAGCGGCGGCTACGACTAGCCTCTGCGCCGTCGAACTCGGATCGAGGGTGGTGATGGGTCGCCTCGCCGCCACGCCTCAGTGAAGCTGGAGGGGAGCCTGGCCTGAGCTCGGGGTCGCCGAACTTGGACTCAAGGCCTGCCGCGGCCTCGGGCCACTTGAGGGAGAACGGGTGGAGCGCCGGGGGCACCTTGAGGTGCTGCTTGAGGATGCGGCCACTAGTAGAAAAAGGGTCAAATGTGAAGCACATTAGTGCCGGTTTGATTTTGAGCCGGCACTAATGTGTCCATTAGTGTCGGTTCCAACGGCTAGCCGACCGCTCTCATTAGTACCGGTTCGTGGCGAACCTTTAGCACTGGTTCGTGGCACGAACCAGTACTAAAGTGAGTGGTGGCAGGATGTTGTCAGTCTGGGGCCCCTCCAGCACCTTTAGTACCGGTTTGTGTTATGAACCGGTACTAAAGGTCATCCTACATAAACCCTTCATCCACCAGAGCTCGCTCTGTTTTTCCCCTTTCCCCTCTCCTCCTCTGTTCTTCCCCCTCTGCCTCGAGCTCATCACACATTTTGCCCAAAATATGTCAAGATTTGAAGGCCCCCATCCATTCAAATGATCACAAAGGTTAGCAACTTTTTCCTTTCATCTCTCATTGCTAGATTAGCTCTTGCAATGCTTTGTATAGTGATTAATTTGTGAGTTTAGTAATTTGGGAGGAATTATATGTGCTAGTATTTGATTTATATGCAATTTGATGTAAAAAATAACACTTAGTTTGCATATGTACGTGTGGTTTACTTAGTGCCTTCTAAATCTCCGTCGTAACCACTGTCGCTCGCCCGCACCGTCCCGTCGCCGGCACCACCTTGTGGTGAGGCTCTTGTTCATGAATGTTTTACATTACCAAATTGATGTTTGTGTGATTTGGATATATAGTTACTCGTATAATTATATTACCCGTATGTTGTTTGTTATACATAGTGCCATGGTTTTGATATCCGTCCCCGTCGGCCCTCGTCCTTGTTATGGTTCGAATGTGGTATATTCTCTTTTAAAACTAGTTGTTGCATTTCGTGTTTATGAAAAATTATGCCCATCAAGTTTACATAGATATTTTTATCTAGGAGGTATGTGAACCGGAAATTCCAACCGACCCTATTGTCGAGAGGTTAAATTTAGTTGAAAGAGAAAACGAGTATTTGAAAGAAAAATTGAAAAGAATTGAGGGGGAGAAGATGGAATTGGAGTTGCATGTTGTTGATGTCGTCGATGATCACAAGATCAAGATGGAGAAAATGCGCTTGAAGATTAGAAAGATTAGAAAATATGCCATTGATAGTGAGGCTTGGTATCATTATGTTGTTGGATCAATTGTTACCTTAGTTGCAATCTTAATCGCATTTGTTGTTGCATTTAAATGATTTAGGTAGAGAGTTATTTGTTTGTTGCATTTAAGTGTTGTATGAACTATATATATGTATGAACTTTATGTATGAACTTGTATTAATTTGGTTCGGTTTTGGTCTTTTCAGTGTTGTGCAATGAAGATGAGCCGACAATGGATGTATGATGACCGATGCTCTCCCAAGTTCATTAATGGCGTGCATACTTTTCTGCTTACCGCTGAGGCAAACAAGCGGGCGGATGGTTTTATGCCTTGTCCATGTGTTGGCTATAAGAATGGTCACAATTACTCTACATCAAGAACCATTCACGTCCACCTATTTGAGTCCGGTTTCATGCCCTACTATAATGTTTGGACCAAGCACGGAGAAAGAGGGGTTATGATGGAAGACAATGAAGAAGAAGAGGACGATGACAGCTATCCTGGCCATGGGTTCCCTGAATATGATGATACAACAATGGGGAAGAAGTTGAGCGGCAATGCGGGAAGAAGCTGAAGAAGAGGCATCGAGATGAGCCGGTGATGATCTAGGTCGGACCATTGCCGATGCAAGAGAAGCTGCACAAGTGATTTGGAGAAGAAGAAGTTGCGGCGCATGTTAGAGGATCACAAGAAATTGTTGTACCAATTGCGGTGACAAAAAAAGTTGGGTACCACTGCTGGAATTGCTGCAATGGAAGGCGAGAGAATGGTGTATCGACAAGGGATTTGGAAAGATTCTTGGTAATGATAAAGAATATGCTTCAAAGGACAACGAATTTCCGAGAGTGCGTATGAAGCAAAGAAGGTTATCGCCCTCTAGGGTTAGAGGTGCGGAAGATACATACATGCCCTAATATTGCATCCTCTACGCGGTGAGTACGAGGATTTGAGCGCTGTCCCTTTGTTTGGTGCAAATGGGTCGATATGACCGAGGCGGGGTAACGGAAGACCCGCGGTATGGAATGACACCGATGGATCTCAACAATCTTGCGTATCTGAGCGAACCATTCGTCCTAGCCAATGATGTGGCGCAGGTTTTTTATGTGAAAGACATGTCTACCAGGTCGAGAAAAAGAAAAGATAAGGAAGCGAATGGATCATACGGAGGGAGTCCTGTATTAGGGGGTATCTGGACAGCCAGACTGTGTACAACGTCTGGACTATTGAAGCGTGAAGATACAAGACTCAAGACTTCGGCCCATGTCCGGATGGGACTTTCCTTGGCGTGGAGGCAAGCTTGGCGATCCGGCTATTATATTTCCTTCCTTGTAACCGACTCCATGTAAACCCTAGCCCTCTCCGGTGTCTATATAAACCGGAGAGGTTGGTCCTTAGAAGGCCGATCACAATTACATTCATACCATCATAGGCTAGCTCCTAGGGTTTAGCCTCTACGATCTCGTGGTAGGTCTACTCTTGTACTACCCATATCATCAATATTAATCAAGCAGGAAGTAGGGTTTTACCTCCATCGAGAGGGACCGAACCTGGGTAAACATCCACGTCCCTTACTTCTTATTACCATCAGCCTTGACGCACAGATCAGGACCCCCTACTCGAGATCCGCCGGTTTTCACATCGACATTGGTGCCTTCACTGAGAGTTCCTCTATGACGTCGCCGCAAGACTTGATGGTTCGACTCGTCTTCAAGGACGATATTACATCAGAGGGAGCTCTGGTTGTAGGCCAGACGCTCTGGCTCGGTGGCTTTATCATGGCCGCCCCATTGGCGACGGAGCTGACGATGGCCTCTCGGGTCATCAATCATAACCGCCGGGTCGATTGGAACTTGCGAGCAGATGGATCCAATGGAGCTCTCCTCCTTTAATGAACTCTTGGATCGCATCGCGGCTCTGGGAGTCGCTATGAATTATGACCGGATTGGGCTTAAACCCGACCGAAGGGACATCAGATCCCCACCGGCCACCCATGAGATGGTGATTGTGGTAGAACCACACGCGGATCGTCCCCCAACTTTGAGGATGAATTATGTTCGGATCACCGAACTCCTTGAGCCAAAAATCTGCTCAGAGGACAACCTACCCCAAGTCCCGGACTTAGAATCGGGCATTGGGCCAAAGGAATTGGGTAACACTCCGGATTCTGAGTTGCAGGGCTTGGAACCGCCCGCGCCCTTGGGCGTTAGATCGGATCATAACCCGGATTCTGCTAACAATACCTATTTGGACTTAAACTGTCTCTCCCGCATCAGGCAAAAGCCCCAGGAGACGGTGCATCATTACTGGGCCAGATTCCTCCTTGCTCTTAACAAGGTTAAGGACTGCCGCGAGGAGAACATGGTCTCACTCTTATGCAAAAACTACACGGACGAAGGGCTCCTCAATGCTTTAGGCGCCACGAAATAATATGTTTAGCGGACTTGGCGATCATAATGCGTAAATCTTGTGCGATGGAAGCGCTTGGAAAACCAAACAAAATTTTGGGATAGTACCGCTCTCACCAAGACCTTTGTCAAGACCAAGCAGACGAACTCTCCTAAGGCGTCGATCAATCCCAAGCTGAAGCCCACCCAGGCGAGGATCCGTATTGGAAGAATGGCTCGACGGGCCATGTAAGCTCCACAGTACGCCGGATACAATGCCAACTCATAGCCTTAGGGCCTGTTGGATACTTCGGCAGGTGGCAAAAAGTGGCGATGATCTTCTTGCGAGCCAAAAAGCGGAACAATATCCTGCCCGCGGACACAATACGGTACTAATAGTCTTCAAGACTTTCGCCTCGAACAACAGGCGCAAGCGGGCTCACCGAAGTTCTACGGAAATTTTCCATGTGGCAAAGGTAAACCCCTGGAACGACATGGCTATAACTTTCAATGCCAGTGACGAACCTCGATTCCAGACTGTCCGGGCACCGGCCGCTCTGGTCCTTAGCCCAATCGTGGACGGCTTCCGACTAGCCAAAGTACTCATGGACGGCGGAAGCGGGTTAAACTTGATTTATGAAGAAACGCTCAACAAAATGGAGATTGATAAAGGCCACATTGAACAAAGCGGCACCACTTTCATGGGAATCATCCCTACTCGGGAACCACGGTGTGCGGGGAAAATCACACGCGATGTGGTATTCGGCACCCCGGAGAATTATAGGTCTGAAGAAATCACATTCCAAGTGGCTCCTTTTAGCAGCGGATACGACGCCCTTCTAGGGCGGGATGCGTTTACAAGCTTTCAAGTTGTACCCCATTACGGGTACATGAAGCTTAAAATGCCCGGGCCCAACGGAATCATCACTCTAGCCAGTGATCCGGACGTCGCACTCCACCGAAAACAAAACTGCAGCACTGGCCCTGGAAGCATTATCTGAAGCCCTAGCAGCCGAAGAGTTAACAACACTATGGGCCACCATGGACAGGAACGACATGATACTCGACAAACGACCCAAGTCCACCTCATTTAAACCTGCAGACGAGATAGGCAAATTCCAGGTCCACCCAACGGATCCCACGAAGACAACATCCATCGGAACACAATTGAGCCCGTGATGGGCGCGCCTGCGAGATTTCTTCTGAGAATTGGGACATTTTGCACGAACCCTTCGGACATGCCAGGCATCCCACGCCGGCTGGCCGAACACAGCCTCAATATACTAAAGGGATGCAAACCAGTCAAACAGACCCTAAGGCGGTTTTCAGAACCCAAACGGCAAGCCATGGGGGAAGAGCTAGCCAAGCTGCTTGAGGCCGGATTCATCAGAGGTATTAAACATCCGGATTGGCTGGCAAATTTGGTAATGGTACCAAAAAAGGACAAATCATGGCGCCTATGCGCCGACTTCAAAGACCTTAACAAGGCTTTCCCCAAGGTTCCCTTTCCCCTCCCTCGCATCGATCAAATCATCGATGCCACAGCTGGACACGACTCGCTGTGTTTTCTCGACGCATACTCTGGATACCATCAAATAAAGATGGCAGAGTCTGACCAAGCTGCAACAACTTTTATAATGCCATCTGGCCCTTTTTGCTTCAACACTATGCCCTTCGGGCTCAGGAATGCCGGCGCAACCTATCAACACATGATTCAAACATGCCTGGAGAAACAAATTGGCAAAATAGTGGAAGCATATGTGGACAACGTTGTCATAAAAACCAGACACGTCAAAACCCTAGTAGATGACTTGAGGCTCACATTCGATAACCTCCGGACATACGACATCAAGTTAACTTCGGAAAAATGTGTTTTCGGTGTCCCTTCGGGGAAGCTCCTGGGCTTCATTGTTTCCAATAGAGGAATAGAAGCGAATCTAGCAAAAATCCGAGCCCTGTCACAGCTGGCCATACCAACAGACCTCAAGCACATCCAGAAACTAGCAGGATGCGTGGCCGCTTTGAGCCGCTTTATATCCAGGCTAGGGGAAAAGGAGTTGCCTCTTTACCGCCTCCTTCGGCGCACCGAACACTTTGTATGGACGGACGCATCCGCGGTCGGAATCAATGAGATAAAGATCTTATTGGCCAGTAATCCGGTCCTAATAGTGCCAAACATTGGCGAACCTATGCTACTATACATAGCCGCAACACATCAAGTGGTAAGCGCAGTGCTCGTCGTCAAACGAGAGGTGGACGGATTCAAATTCCCGCTTCAAAATCCGGTTTACTACGTATCCACGATGCTCACCCCATGTAAATCCCGATACCCACACTATCAAAAAATAGCATACGCAGTCTTCATGGCATCTCGGAAGCTAAGACACTACTTTCAACAGTGTTCGATTACCGTCGCCTCCAAAGTACCACTCAACGACATAATTAATAACCGCGATGCTACGGTCCGGATTGCTAAATGGGCCATCGAGCTCCTGCCGTTCGACATAACATACAAACCGCGCTAAGCCATTAAGTCGCAAGTATTGGCTGACTTTGTGCGCGAATGGATGAAGCCGAACACCCTAAAAGAGCTGGTAGCGTACTCAAGCTGGATCATGCACTTTAGCGGCTCTAAAATCTTTGGCGGACTAGGAGCGGGGTAGTCTGACGTCTCGACCGAGGACACGGTCGATCGTCCTACAAATATTATACACAGACTCCAACAATGCGGCCGAATATGAGGCCCTGTTACATGGTCTTCGGATGGCAGTCTCTATGGGCATCCAACGGCTGGAAGTGCGCGGGGATTCGAACCACGCCATATCACAAATAAACGGAGACTTTGATGCCAAGGATCCGAAAATGGCGGCCTATCATAATGCCGTCCTCAAAATGTCCGCTCGGTTCAAGGGGCTCAAATTCCACCACGTGGCTCGAGAAAACAATCAAGCGGCGGACGTCCTTGCCTGCATCGGCGCCAAACGCGACCCTGTCCCACCTAATATATTCCTAGAAAGGTTGTTCAAGCCATCCGTAGTATGGGAAGGGGAGTCCGGCAATACCAGCACGGATCCGAATATACCCCCAGACTCCGAACCATCCGACACAATCGGAGGCTCTGCCACCGAAATAACACCTTTGGCCCACGAAATCATGGCCATAATCGCCCCATGGACCGAGCCGTTCTTGGCCTACCTAAATAGGTAGGAGCTCCCCGAAGACCAAAATGAAGCACGCTGCATAGTCCGGCATTCTAAAGCTTACAAGGTCCACGAAGGGGAACACTACAAGAAAAGCGCGACCGGAGTGCTCCAAAGGTGCATCTACGAAGTGGAAGGGCGGCAACTCCTGGCTGAAATTCACGCCGGACTGGGCGGACACCACGCCACAGCTCGAGCGCTAGTCAGCAAGGCCTTCGTCTGAGCTTTTATTGGTGACGCCCGGCGAGCGCCTGAGGACCTTGTCCAACATTGCATCGGCTGCCAGCTCTTTGCCAATCAGAGTCATATGCCCCTACCGCTCTCCAAACAATCCCCATAACTTGGCCCTTCACGGTTTGGGGGCTCGATATGGTCGGAACCCTTAAAGGGGGAAGCCATAAGAAAAAAATACCTATTGGTCATGGTAGACAAATTCACCAAATGGATCGAAGCCAAACCAGTTAAAATGGCCGAATCTGGACCAGTAATAGACTTCATATCCGGGGTTGTACACCGGTACGGTGTCCCCCATAGCATCATCACTGATAATGGCTCAAATTTCACAGCCGATGAAGTGAAAACTTGGTGCATCATAATGGGCATTAAGCTCGACTACGCTTCCGTCTACCACCCGCAAACAAACGGCCAGGTCGAACGGGCAAATGGTCTTATCATGAGCGGCATAAAACCCAGATTAGTGTGATCTTTAACAGAATCGGATCGCCTTTGGGTAGAGGAGCTCGACTCCGTACTACGGGGTTGCGGACCACACGAATCGAACCACGGATACACACCATTCTTTATGGTGTATGCGGTGCGAGCGATACTACCTGCGACATAATACATGATTCGCCGCAGCGTCGCGCATGTCGAAGAGAAGGAAGCGAGTTAGATCCACGGGACAACTTGGGCGCCACTGGAGGAGGCGCGATGTCGTAAAAGCCCGTTCCGCATTCTATCGGCAGCGAGGCTCGGCGATATCAAAGCGAGAAGTGCGGGCCAAAACTTACAATATTGGCGAGCTCGTTCTCGCCTACGGAGAAGAAGAAGGACAAACTCAAACCCGGATGGGAAGGTCCCTTTGTCATTGACAAAGTTCTCACGGAAGGCGTACCGCCCTCGTAATGCATCGACAGCGAGACTCGAGCGAACCCATGAAAGCGGCTAGACTCGGAGATTCTCGCCCTAACGCCCGAGCAGTGTTCGTCTCCTCACCCCTCCTTTTTAAATTATGCTCCACCACTGTTTCTCTCCTTTCTCGACCCTCTTTCCATTCACACAAAGTATTTAATACAGTGCGGATTCCCGGATTATCCCGGCCGTACCATGTGTGCAAGTTGTATCTGGGGGCTTCCTATTCGGAAGCTAGACATAATTACTTTAATGGCTTTTTGCCCATCACATATGTGTTCTTTCTCCATATGTGCCTTTTCTTCACAATTATATGCATCGATATGACTTAAGATGTGGCCAAGCTGGGTTGCCTGGCTCTTGTATTTATGCCCTACCTTCCCGTTAATTCGGCTAGGGCACAAGGGGAGCACCTCTGCGATTGTTACTACTGGTTGAGCCGGATGTGTACCTTAGACTGGGTGAAGCCGAAAGCTAGTTTCCTTAAGAGAATATTCGATCGGTGAACAAAGGATGTATTCATTGGTTACAACAAAGAACCCCAGAAGCTTTGTATCCTGCGCCATCGCGGGTAGTCCGGACATGTGCATCGACACATGGATACCTAGGGAAAGGAACCCCTAACGGAACTATTCTCCCTAGAAGATGTTTCTTGCTATCCATGCAATATAACATAACTAGTCGGGTACTTGTCTGTTCAAGCACCTATGACCCCTCGCTTTGGTCTCCAAGCATGCCCGATTTTAGCATAACCGGCGGGTATTGGACACACCCGGACTATAGGGTAGGGGCTGAAGCGAAATGGTCCGCCATGACAAATGATTTCAATCCGGCTAGAGGCTGCTTATGCCAATCAATTTACGATCCTTGAGAATGACTATATTCCTCCTCTATACCATCTAACAGGTTATCTAGCCTACAATCCTGCTGAGAATACTTAGCGGCTAATGCTACCTGGTCATACACGAGGCTCACGGGAATTTCTTGCCCATCGGGCCCGCCGCCCCACTTGACCATATGGTTAGGGTCCAGCTTGGTGTGGCAGCGTCTTCACCATCGCCCGAGCTTGTCTTGCTCCTTGCGGCGGCTGATATCTTCCACAGACGCAGGCGCCGCGGCTCCTTGGAGCAGGTCATAAGCTCCCCATGCCATTCGGCAAGTGGGCAGTGGCCACAAGGCACAGCAGCGCCGTGCATCACTGCCGGACGCGCTTCGTGCATCTGCGGCAGTTCTTGCAGCAAATCACTGCGGATGAGGCATCTCCCTTGAGGCGACCCGTTAACATTCCTGCAAGGAAAAATATTTTTAATAAACTTCCACGCCGAACTATCAAACAGTTCCCTTGCATTCTTACCATAAATGCGGCGACGAAGTTTTTTGTTCTCCTTCACAGAGTCCGCCAGTTGTGCGCGGATGTCCTTTTATTCCACGTCCAGATGAATATTGGCATCATGAAGCTTGTTCTTCTCTTGTGTCACATGCGTAAGGATGCGCTCGCCGGCCTTTAGTTGCCGTTGGAGATCTGATCGTCACCTTTGCGCCATCCGGATTCACTCCAGGATTGTCTGCAGAACTTACTGTTAGACTAACCGCACCAGCCATCTACTAACTAGCACATCTGTGTACAATGGAGACAAAAATTACCGGCAGGGGCCTTTGGGATCCCTCTAACTTGGCTACAACATCACATAATTGGGCCTTGCAGGCCTCCAGCTCCCGCGCCAATTGCTCATTCTTGTCCACAAGGACCTGCGGATATATTGCTCCTTCAAACAGTTGTCCCAACATTTCTAAGTCTCAGGGGCAACTGCTAGGCATACTTATCAAAATCTCTTACCCGCATGTCTTTGGTATACTGGCTTGTCGCTTGGGCAAGCCCGCCTCGAGCGGCTCGGACATATGCGTCCGCCGAATTGAAGGCATTAAAAGCCTCTTTGGAAAAGATGATGTGCCGGAGCACAGCCTTCCGACGTCGGTGGTTCATGGCGCTCTCTACTTCGGAGTTCGTGGCCGAACACATATCCGTACCCTCCGTCGGGAAGCTATGCAGTGTTGGCCCCGTATCCGCCTCCGCCCTCGAAGCCGGTTCTGGAACCCGGCTGGTGGAGGCATGGTTGGTGGGGTTTCCGGATATAGCCCGGTTATTCCTCTTCCTGCCAGACACAAAGGGCGTTGTCATATTTCAAATTCTATGACAGCAGGACAGGCTATGACTTTACCTCTGCAACGATGTGTCAGCCCTCGCCACCTTCCTCTTGAGCCTACCCGATCCGGACGCCCGTGGTTGACGAGTCCCAAGGGGCTCGGCCCCTCGCTCCGGCTGTCATTTCTGCAGATAGAGCGACCCCTCAAAGGTAAAATTACAATACCTGGGGAAAGTCCTCTCCGGAGGATAGGGTTTTTTAGCTCAGCTTACACGCGACGTGGGAAGCAGTCCAGGGGAGTCGGCCGCAATGGCCACTAGGGCGCCGTCCCAGCTCGCCTGATAAAATACTCAGTTGACAAGCTCCACGGTAATATCTGGATCTATTTTGAGTCCCGGATCTAGGGCCCTTCCAGGGACCTCTGGTTGCGGGGAGGGGCTGAAGATTCCTTCCACGGCCCTCCTTAGTTCCTGCTCAGAGGCATTGATGCAAGTAATCTTAGCAGAAGTACGATAGAGTAAATGAAACTGGGAAAAGAATGACAACTTACCCACTCTGGGGGTTGTACATGTAGAATCCGTCTCGCGTTTTTATACGAAGGAACTCCTCCTCTTCCCCTTTGTACAAATCAGACAATATCCTTGCCAAAGCGGTAGCGGAGTCCGAACCCTTACGACCACAGTGGGTGGCGTCATCTTCCCCGTTGTAATGCCACATGGGCTTCCCCCGATATTGGAGCGGCTGCACTCCTTGCTTTATGCATATTGCTATGACCTCAACAATCGTCGGTCCGGACTTGGCGGCAGCTTTATCATGTTCATCGGAGGAATATCTCCCATGCATGTGTCCTCTTCTTGAGGGCCGGGGGCCTTGACTTAGGCGTGCCCTCGGTGAAGCGTTCTTGAACTTGGGAAGACCCTCGGATTTGGATCTAGAAGGGGAATGTCATTTATATAGAACCACTCTGAAGGCCAGGTTTCCGGTGCATTCTCAGGAGTGCCGGACAGGTATCCGGTCTCGGCAATGCACCATACTTCTGCCCCGCCCACTTGATCTGAGGACTCCCACAGGTGCGGGGGACAAAGCGAATAGCTTCCTCCACAATCCAAGTGTGGTTCGCAGCCTAAAACAGCTGCAAAGGCGACATACCCGCTATGTGCGAGAATGGAGGCTGGGGTAAGATTGTGTGGTGGAGGCCATAGAACTCCGAGGCCAGCGGAGAAAGCAGTGGATAGGGAACCCAGCGCCCCTCGGCGAGATCTTGAGATGAGGCATATTCGCTCCTCGAGAGGCGGGTTGGGAGATCCCTCGGCTTGTTCCCCTCCATCGTAAGTAGCTATTCCAGCTCGGGACGGAGACCATGAATGCCGGTGGAAGAAACCCTAGAGTTTGTAACTTCACGGCGGCTGTGAGAATCGAGCACTCTCCCCAATCCCCGACTTAGGCGAGGAGGGCAAGCGGAAAAACTCTGACGGTGGCCATCTTTGGAATGGCTTTTAAGTGAAGCGCTCTAGGATGCTAGCTCAAGGGAGGAGAGTGAGGTTTGGATCTGAGAATCCCTGTCCCTTCAAATAGACGGTTGGCTCGGAGGATCGAGGGTGGCAAATGCAAAAATACCTTGACTCCTCGCATTCGCCCGACACGTGGAGATGGTCATTACTGAGGCGCTGAAGCCGAGGAGCACAAACATTAATTGGAGACCAGACACTATTTCGTCGTAACAGGTACTTTGGATTATTCGGAGGAGGAACCCGCCTTGCAATGCCGAAGACAATCCTGCACGCCGGACTCATTGTCATTGAAGCCTGTTTTAGGGGCTACTGAGGGAGTCCTGGATTAGGGGGTATCCAGACAGTCGGACTGTGTACAACGTCCGGACTATTGAAGTGTGAAGATACAAGACTCAAGACTTCGGCCCGTGTCCGGATGGGACTTTCCTTGGTGTGGAAGGCAAGCTTGGCGATCCGGATATTATATTTCCTTCCTTGTAACCGACTCCATGTAAACCCTAGCCCTCTCCGGTGTCTATATAAACCGGAGAGGTTGGTCCTTAGAAGGCCGATCACAATTACATTCATACCATCATAGGCTAGCTCCTAGGGTTTAGCCTCTACGATCTCGTGGTGGATCTACTCTTGTACTACCCATATCATCAATATTAATCAAGCGAGAAGTAGGGTTTTACCTCCATCGAGAGGGCCGAACACAGGTAAACATCCGTGTCCCTTACTTCTTGTTACCATCAGCCTTGACCACAGATCGAGACCCCCTACCCGAGATCCGCCGGTTTTGACACCGACACATACGATGAGCCAAAGCGCCACATAGTTCTTCGGGAAAAAAACATCATGGGAGTGGATGACAAGGCAGACATGTCGAGAAGATTATGAAAAGTTTGATGAAATTGCTCCATTCACGAGTGAATATTGACCCGAGCATCGGTTAAATGTTGAAGATTTTCCATGGCTCTGGCCCAAAGGGACACCTTGAAGAAAAAGTTTCACACCCAAAGATGCGGGATGTGATCGGCTTCACTATCATCACTTTCTTACGTGTTTCACACCGGAGAGGAATCTCTATAATAGTTAGGGTAGTTATGTGTTTTGGCATTTGAAGCGAAGAAATTTTATGTGCAAACAAATTCTTTCATGCATTTACTGATTTTTTGAGTTAAATGACCTTTGAAATTGAAAAGCATTTCAAATGAACTTCGAGAAAAGGTTGAAAGTTGGCATGGTATCATAATCTCACCCACATAGCATGTGCAAAAAAAGTAGAGAGGGTTCTTGTCGATTGTCAAAACCAGCGGATCTCGGGTAGGGGTCCCAGGCTGTGCGTCTAGGCGGATGGTAACAAGAGGCGAGGACACGATGTTTTACCTGTGTTGGGCCCTCTCGATGGAGGTAAAACCCTCGCCCTGCTTGATTAATATTGATGATATGGGTAGTACAAGAGTGGATCTACCACGAGATCAAGGAGGCTAAAACCCTAGAAGCTAGCCTATGGTATGATTGTTGTAATGTATGTTGTCCTACGGACTAAAGCCCTCCGGTTTATAGACACCGGAGGAGGCTAGGGTTACAGTCGGTTACAATGGTAGGAGATCTACATATCCGTATTGCCAAGCTTGCCTTCCACGCCAAGGAAAGTCCCATCCGGACACGAGCGAGTCTTCAATCTTGTATCTTCGTAGTCTTGAGTCGACGGATAATGATAGTCCGGCCGTCCGGACACCCCTAGTCGAGGACTCCTCGGTAGCCTGAACCAGTCTTCAATGACGATAAGTCTGGCGCGCATAATGTTCGGCATTGCAAGGCGGGTTCCTCCCTTGAATAATCCGAGAAGATCATGAACACGGGATAGTGTCGGCTCTACAAAATAAATTCCACATTCCACCGTAGAGAATAAGATATACACTAGCTCAATCTGGCGGCGTATTATGCGGCGTGACATCACCGCTACCAAGCCTTTGTTTGAATCGTTTTTACTATACCACCTCGGCATGTTTAGCGGCGGTTTTTGGCACGTCTTGTCGAGCGAGATCGTGTTCCCCTTATTCGGGATCCTCATCAATACGGACGTGGGTAACCCAACGCGCCATTGATGGTGGCGCTTGGGAGATAAGCGAGTTTTACCGGGCGGTGGGGACGCATAGTTTTCGTCGCCTATATATAAGGGATAAGAATTCACCTTCTCACCTCGCCTTCTTCCTCCTTTGCTTATCCATCTCCGCACTCAAGCTCCAGCGCCCAAGCTTGCGCATCTCGCCTCGACCTTCTCGAATATGTCGGGCGGGAGGTAAATGGTTAGCCTCCACGCTAAGGAGGAGGACATCACCAAGCTCGCTGGCCGGATACCTTTCGGCGATATCACGCATCGGTGCCCGACGAGGGCAGCTCATCCCTACCAGGCCTCATGAGAGGTCGTCTTCCTCCCCACTTCCTCCGCGGATTGGGCTTTCCGCTCCATCCATTCGTCAGGGGCTCATGTTTTACTACGGCTGGATTTCCATGATCTGGCGCCGAACTTCATCCTCAACATCTCGGCATTTATCGTCGTGTGCGAGGCCTTCCTCTGCATCCGGCCCCACTTCGGCCTGTGGCTCAAGACCTTCAACGTCAAGCCGAAGGTTGTGAAGGGACACAAGCGGAATGCGGAGGCGCCATGTTGGGCAAATTGCCCAACGTCCTTTGGCTCGAAGGGGCTTTTGTGGACTCCGTCAAGGGATGGCAATCGGGGTGGTTCTACATCACCGAGCTGCGCAAGCCTACATGGGCGGCGGCCCCCGAGTTTAGATCTGGCATCCCCACACATCTCACCTCCTGGAAAGAGAAGGGCTTGCAGTGGGGCAATCCGGTGGAGGTGACGGGACTCCGAGCCTGCATCAAGAAGATGGTGAGCAATAAGCTCGGGCTTGTCGGCGTGGTCAAGTCATGCTCATCCGCGGATTCTCCCATGCCAGAATGGGCATTCAATTTGTGGGAGTTCAATCCGGAACAGCACCAGCGCTAAGCGGGCTCTTGATACAACGTCGTCTGGCGCTGGAGGTCTTGTTCAAAGGCGCGAAGCCCGCATCCGCATGACGGAAGATCGCGGATTCAACTCGCGATATCCAAGCGGCGAGGTAAGTGATTCAACCCCATCACGGGACACTTATGATAATTAAATTAACTCTTGGTGAGGTTTCATTCTGCCTCTTCCTTTGTGAGGAATGGATGGAGAAGGCCAAGCTGCTTATTAGCCCGGCTCCCATGCCGAAGACCAGTGGGCGCCCGCTTGCCGGGGGCTGCTGGTTGCGGCACCGCGCGTGGTGCGGAGAAGAAGGCCAAGAAGGTGGCGCGGGGACTCGAAAGAGTTCCATAATCGAGCGTCGATGACGCGGACTCCTCCCGAAGACAAGGAGGAGGTATTCTCTCCGGAGGAGGAGAGAAGAAGAGAAGGCTTCCCCAATCGGGGAGGCGAAGGGTCAAGAGGGGAGAACTATCCCCGGACGGTTCGCCAACACCAGCGTTGGCGAGGATGAGTGGCCTCAAGGGCGAGCGTCCGCAAGATCGTAAATATCCGGATCCTTGATGTGTAATTTCTTTTGTGTCGCGTGGTGTCCTTCTAACGCCGCATTACGTCCGTAGTCCGGCCGATGATGATCTTCCGCTTCATCAAGCGGGTCATTAGCCTCGTCGGATGTGGACTCACTTCCACCGCCACTACCCCGGCGAAGACGCCGAGGTGGGATCGAAGGACCCATCGGGAGGAGGCTCGGGCGCCGTCGGGCAGCCTCCGGACTTTGTCGGACTCTACGCCGGAACCAGCAGTGGTTCGAGTTAACAAGCGGCCCTTGAAAGAAGGGCAGGACCGTGGCGCCGGCGGCCTCCGCCCAACGGGCGCGGATAACCTGTTGGGCGCTTAAAGGCGCTTCCATCGAGGAAGAACACCGCACTATCATGAGTGCGCTGATTGAAAAGGTTGACTTGCTAGGCGGGCTGGACCAAGCCTGCAGCGACCTTCTAAAAGGTTTGAGGTAAGAAGTTAAAATTATGTAATGTAGTACCGCATAGCGGTAGCCACGATGCTTAGTTCGTGTTAGGAAAGAAAAGCCGGACTAAGGATCTAACAAGATATACACGAGGTTGCCTAAAATATGTCAATATGGGTTTTGCGAGCTCTTGCTGACCTCTGCCGCACTAACGGCGGAGGTCGATGTCTTGAAGAAGGATCTCGTGCGGTCCGAGCAAGTGCTCGGCCATGCCAAGAGGCAGCTCGAGGAAAAAGAAGGTGAGTAACACCACTTTGAATTAGCACCTTACTGAGAAAAGGATTTGGTTGCAATAAAATTAACAAGGATATCTGGTATTGCAAGGGCCACTAACAAGGTGGCAGCCTGAAGGAGGCATGTGTCCGTGGCGAGCAGATCTTGACCGTGGAGCAGGCCGCGAGAAAAACAGAGGCGGGGTGGCGGAAATGCGGCAAGAGCTCCGGGCTCTCATGGAGAAGCATGAGAGTTTGGGGCGTGACACAAAGACTTCGAGAGTCGAGCTTGCTTCGGCTCTCGGAAGTGCCAAGTCCGCCAAGGCCGAGGCCCATAAGGCCCTTCAGAGGTTGAGGACATAAAGAAGATAGCGGCGGGTAAGGCATTTTTCATGCAAAGCGAGGCATGTTAATGTGAACTACGACACTTACCGCGTCGGAGCTCTCGAGGCGTTTGCGGATCTGCCACGTAGTGCGTCGATGCCGCCGCATTCTATCGTGGCGAGGAGGAGCTCGGCGGAGAAGGTCTTGGTCTCGGTATCTTTGAGGCCGGCCATCCGTGCCCCCAAGCGACCAGTGAAGCAGCTGGTCGAACTCCTAAGGTAGGCGAGGAGGCCATGAAGGGCCTCATAGTCGGTATGGCACTGGACAGAGCCATGCACAGGAGCTACTTTGGCCTCGTCTGACGGCTGGTGGATGCATGCCCACAGGTGGAGGTCATCAAGCGCTCACTTTGTATTGAAGGCACTCGTCGGGCCCTTGCCCGCACAAAGGTCTGCTAGGGCAAGTTGGATGCGAGAAGCTTCTCACGGATCCACCGCCACCGAGGCGAGTATCGACGCCCGGAGAAGTATTATAAAATTGTCTGAAGGAGCCTGCGATATTGCGGATGAGTGCTCTCGAAATGTAATCTTTGAGTGAACTTCGCTATGTATTTATCTGTCGCTGAAAACTTCGTTCATATGCGCCATGAGCAACACTTGTTTTAATTTAAAATATTACCTTCTATGCGGCCGTTTGTAAAATATGAGAGATGGCAAGTCATTGGCTTCAGCCCCCAAGCCATGAAGTCTTTGGGGTGTTCGGGATAAACTTGAGCACTCTTGTTCCCATTGTTGGGTCCATCGAGGCGCTCAACACAACGAACAAGGCAACCGGACTTATAATGCTTGAACACTCTCACTTAGCCATAGAATTCTATAGTTTTAAATTTCGGCAAAGCCCCTGGTATTCGGAAGACCGAATCCGGGGCGCTATCCACGCCTTCTTCGGACATTGTCCGGAACTTCCTTCAAGCGGCGTGAGTCTTTAAGGACCCGAAAAAACCTCTCGAACAGCGACCGGTCTCTCGCCTTATCATGCCGTCGGTTTAGCTTTCTCCATCGGCGCTCGCCTGCTCAGCAGGCGCAATCGCAGTGGTTCTCCAGTGCCACCTTAGCCGATGTAGCGGGCGTAAGGCACCAAAAGCGTGGGAGCCAGGCAAACCCAACTATTGACCCAAGACATGATTGAGCGATTCATATAATGCTATAAGTTCGGGGTGCCGCACTTGTGAAAGTGTTGAACTTTATCACACCATAATTTGGGAACATAAGCCCCTGGCGTATTGGCCGTATCAAAATATACGGGTGCAAGATGTCATATAATGAACATATATATAAAAGATAATGCAATTGCAATAAAAAGGTGCTGCATTATTTATGAAAGAAAATCTGCTAGTAAAGCGGATGATACAAATAGTCTTGATAAGCAAGGATTTGGACTAAATAAATATGTCCCCCTCCAGGGATGAGTTGCAGACTTGGTGTATATAATCGAATTTAATGCTCGTAATTGAGACCACCTGAATATTCGTCGCGTCCTTCTTTAGTCCCTGACTGTTGCATCATGAGTTCGGCAGGTTCGCCACCTGACAGGGCTTCTTCTTAACGGAGTCCTGTGTACACAACGTAGTAAAGTGAAAAAGAAAAGAAGGGGGGCACACTTGCGAGCCCCTGGTGTGGTCAAGCCGCACTCTGGGTCCATTGTGATCGTGCCCCTTTCCCTGCGCCCATGGTATCTCCAAAGCGTAATGATGTACGCGGAGGGTTATTTTTGCGGTCATGCGTGGGCGAGGGTTGGGGTCGCATTGCTACGCCTGCTCTGATCGCGCCAGGTGGTCTTGATTGGCATTGCTCCGGGCGCGTTTCGCTGTATCTGGCCTTAAGAGGCTGCTCTGTACTTCTGCCGCGAGAGCCGCTGTATGTTCCTTCGTTCGGAGGGAGCGTTCCGTATTCCCATTGACCGTGATGACTCCACGAGGGCCTGGCATCTTGAGCTTTAGGCATGCATAATGCGGCACCGCGTTGAATTTTGCAAACGCGGTTCATCCGAGCAGAGCGTGATAGCCGCTGCGAAACGGGACTATGTCGAAGATTAACTCTTCACTCCGGAAATTATCCGGGGATCCGAAGACCACTTCCAGTGTGACTGAGCCTATACAGTTGGCTTCCACTCCTGGTATGACACCTTTAAAGGTTGTCTTTGTAGGTTTAATCCTTGATGGTTCTATGCCCATTTTACGCACCGTATCCTGATAAAGCAGGTTCAGGCTACTGCCGCCGTCCATCAGGACTCTCGTGAGGTGAAATCCATCGACGATTGGGTCTAAAACCAATGCGGCAAATCCGCCATGGCGTATGCTGGTCGGATGGTCTCTTCGATCGAAAGTGATCGGACAAGAGGACCATGGATTGAACTTTGGGGCGATCGGCTCCATCGCATAGACGCGTCCCTTAGTCGCGCTTTCCTCTCCCTCTTGGGTATGTGGGTCGCGTATATCATATTCACCGTCCGTACTTGTGGGGGGAAACCCTTCTGTCCTCTGTTGTTCGGCGGTCGGGTCTCTTCCTCGTCGTCGCTGTTTAGCCCCTTGTCATTATTTTCAGCAATTAACTTGCCGACCTGCTTGAACACCCAACAATCTCTATTGGTGTGGTTAGCTGGCTTTTCAGAGGTGCCATGTATCTGGCATAAGCGGTCGAGTATTCGGTCCAGATTGGACGGACCCGGAGTGGTTCTTTTGAATGGCTTCTTCCACGACGGGTTTAGAGCCTCGGAATCCGGCATTGACCGTCGTATCCTCCTTATAAATCGCCGTTAATGCGGCACTTGTTTTTGTTTCAACGTGACCTGCCGTTGTTGTCCTTGGTATCCGGACTGCCGAATTTTTGCGGAGGTTGTTGCTACGGGCTAGCCAGCTGTCCTCTCCGCATAAGCGGGTCATTAACGATGTGAGGGCTGCCATGGATTTGGCTTTTCCTGCCCTAGGTGCGGGCTAGCCATTCGTCCCGGATGTTATGTATGAAGGCTGCAAGGGCCTCTGCATCAGACGGTCGGCGATTTGGTTTTCTTTGTCAAGAACTGTGTCCAAAATGTTACGGCCGATTAAATGCTGCTGCTGAATGATGTGGCTTAGGTCATCGGCGTTTGGTGGTCGCTTATATCGTGCCTGGAAGTTGTCGAGGAATGCGGCTTCGAGTCTTCCCAGACCCTGTCGATTCTGCGGGCAAGCTGTTTAGCCAATGCCGAGCTGGTCCTTTAAGCTTGAGTGGGAGATACTTGATGGCATGGAGATCATCGCAGCGGGCCATATGAATGTGGAGAAGATAGTCTTCGATCCAAACCGCGGGGTCTGTTATGCCATCGTAAGATTCGATGTTTACGGGTTTCAACCCTTCGGGGATTTGATGATCCATTACTTTGTCAGTGAAGCATAGAGGGTGTGCGGCGCCTCTGTATTGAGCGATATCGCGATGCAGCTCGAGAGAGCGCTGTCTGCTGTGTTCGGCCCGGCCGGGGTTATTGTATCCGGCGCGACGGTAATCGTCATGGGTCGTAGGGCGCCCACGTGATCCGTAGATGGATCTGGATTGCCTTGCTTTATCCTCCAATACGTCTCGCAAGTCCAGCGCGTTCCCTCTTGGCTTCGTACTTTTGGAGCGATGCCGGGGTACGGTCTTGGCTGGGGGCCCGGATGCCTCTCTGTCACGACCACGGGGTGGTCGGTTAGCCATATCGTGTGCTGGTGATGGAGCTATGTATGCTTCCTCCTCTAATCGGGGGAGCAGCTTGCGTCTTGGGTAACTTTTGGAGGGGCGTTCGAGTTTATACTCTTCGGCCACGAGGACCTCGGTCCATCGATCGGCCAGCAGGTCCTGATCAGCTTGGAGCTGTTGCTGCTTTTTCTTTAGGCTGTTTGCTGTGGCAATAAGCCTGCGCTTGAAGCGCTCTTGTTCAACGGGATCCTCGAGTACGACGAATTCATCATCGTTGCCTTTGGAGATGGAGCTCGCCGGCCTTTAGTTGCCATTGGAGATGCGAGTCGTCACCCACTTCACCATCCGGATTCACTCCAGGATTGTCTACAGAACTTACTGTTAGACTAACCGCACCAGCCATCTACTAACTAGCCCATCTTTGTACAATGGAGACAAAAATTACCGGCAGGGGCCTATCGGGATCCCTCTAACTTGGCTACAACATCACATAATTGGGCATTGCAGGCCTCCAGCTCCCGCGCCAATTGCTCATTCTTGTCCACAAGGACCTGCGGATATATTGCTCCTTCAAACAGTTGTCCCAACTATTCTAAGTCTCAGGGGCAACTGCTAGGCATACTTATCAAAATCTCTTACCCGCATGTCTTTGGTATACTGGCTTGTTGCTTGGGCAAGCCCGCCTCGAGCGGCTCGGACATATGCGTCCGCCGAATTGAAGGCATTAAAAGCCTCTTTGGAAAAGATGATGTGCCGGAGCACGGCCTTTCGGCGCCGGTGGTTCATGGCGCTCTCTACTTCGGAGTTCGTGGCCGAACACATATCCGTACCCTCCGTCAGGAAGCTATGCGAGGCTGGCCCGTATCCGCCTCCGGAAGCGGTTCGGAACCCGGCTGGTGGAGGCATGGTTGAGTGGGGTTTCGGATATAGCCGGTTATTTCTCTTCTGCCGGACACAAAGGGCGTTGTCATATTTCAAATTCTATGACAGCAGGACTGACCATGACTTTACCTCTGCAACGGTGTGTCAGCCCTCGCCACCTTCCTCTTGAGCCTGCCCGATCCGGACGCCCGTGGTTGACGACTCCCTAGGGGCTCGGCCCCTCGCTCCGGCTGTCGTTTCTGCAGATAGAGCGACGCCTCAAAGGTAATCTTACAATACCTGGGGAAAGTCCTCTCCGGAGGATAGGGTTTTTTAGCTCAGCTTACACGCGACGTGGGAAGCAGTCCAGGGGAGTCGGCCGTAATGGCCACTAGGGCGCCGTCCCAGCTCGCCTGATAAAATACTCAGTTCACAAGCTCCACGGTAATATCTGGATCTATTTTGAGTCCCGGATCTAGGGCCCTTCCAGGGACCTCTGGTTGCGGGGAGGGGCTGAAGATTCCTTCCACGGCCCTCCTCAGTTCCTGCTCAGAGGCATTGATGCAAGTAATCTTAGCAGAAGTACGATAGAGTAAATGAAACTGGGAAAAGAATGACAACTTACCCACTCTGGGGGTTGTACATGGAGAATCCGTCTCGCGTTTTTATACGAAGGAACTCCTCCTCTTCCCCTTTGTACAAATCAGACAATATCCTTGCCAAAGCGGTAGCGGAGTCCGAACCCTTACGACCACAGCGGGTGGCGTCATCTTCCCTGTTGTAATGCCACATGGGCTTCCCCCGATATTGGAGCGGCTGCACTCCTTGCTTTATGCATATTGCTATGACCTCAACAATCGTCAGTCCGGACTTGGCCAGCAGCTTTATCATGTTCATCAGGAGGAATATCTCCCATGCATGTGTCCTCTTCTTGAGGGCCCCGGGGACGCCAGCTTAGGCGTGCCCTCGGTGGGGCGTTGCTGAACTTGGGAAGACCCCTCCGGACTGGATCTAGAAGGGGAACGTCATTTATATAGAACCACTCTGAAGGCCAGGTTTCCGGTGCATTCTCAGGAGTGCCGGACAGGTATCCGGTCTCGGCAATGCGCCATACTTCTGCCCCGCCCACTTGATACAGGGACTCCCCCTGGGTGCCGGGGACAAGGCAGAACAGCTTCCTCCACAATCCGAAGTGTGGTTCACAGCCTAAAAACAGCTCGCAAAGGGCGACATACCCCGCTATGTGCAGAATGGAGGCTGGGGTAAGATTGTGTAGCTGGAGGCCATAAAATTCCAGGAGCCCGCGGAGAAACAGGTGGATAGGGAACCCGACGCCCCTCAGCAGATGCGAGATGAGGCATAGTCACTCCTCCAGAGACGGGTTGGGAGATCCCTCAGCTTGTTCCCCTCCATCGTAAGTAGCTATTCCAGCTCGGACGGAGACCATGAATGCCGGTGGAAGAAACCCTTGAGTTTGTAACTTCACCAGGCGGCTGTGAGGAACTGAGCACTCTCCCCAATCCCCCGATTTAGAGCGAGGAGGGCAAGCAGAAGAGCTACGACGGCTGGCCATGCTGGAATGGCTTTTCGCGAAGCGCTCTAGGATGCTAGCTCAAGGGAGGAGAGTGAGGTTTGGATCTGAGAATCCCTGTCCCTTCAAATAGACGGTTGGCTCGGAGGATCGAGGGTGGCAAATGCAAAAATACCTTGACTCCTCGCATTCGCCCGACACGTGGAGATGGTCATTACTGAGGCGCTGAAGCCGAGGAGCACAAACATTGATTGGAGACCAGACACTATTTCTTCGTAACAGGTACTTTGGAGTATTCGGAGGAGGAACTCGCCTTGCAATGCCGAAGACAATACTGCACGCCGGACTCATTGTCATTGAAGCCTGGTTTAGGGGCTACTGAGGGAGTCCTGGATTAGGGGGTATCCGGACAGCCGGACTGTGTACAACGTCCGGACTATTGAAGTGTGAAGATACAAGACTCAAGACTTCGGCCCGTGTCCGGATGGGACTTTCCTTGGTGTGGAAGGCAAGCTTGGCGATCCGGATATTATATTTCCTTCCTTGTAACCGACTCCATGTAAACCCTAGCCCTCTCCGGTGTCTATATAAACCGGAGAGGTTGGTCCTTAGAAGGCCGATCACAATTACATTCATACCATCATAGGCTAGCTCCTAGGGTTTAGCATCTACGATCTCGTGGTAGATCTACTCTTGTACTACCCATATCATCAATATTAATCAAGCAGGAAGTAGGGTTTTACCTCCATCGAGAGGGCCCGAACCTGGGTAAACATCCGTGTCCCTTACTTCTTGTTACCATCAGCCTTGACACACAGATCGAGACCCCCTACCCGAGATCCGCCGGTTTTGACACCGACACATACGATGAGCCAAAGCGCCACATAGTTCTTTCAGGGAAAATAAACATCATGGGAGTGGATGACAAGACAGACATGTCAGAAGATTATGAAAAGTTTGATGAAATTGCTCCATTCACAGTGAATATTGACCCGAGCATCCAGTTAAATGTTGAAGATTTTCCATGGCTACGGCGCGAAAAGGACACACGCTGAAAGAAAAGTTTCACACCCAAAGATGCGGGATGTGATCGGCTTCACTATCATCACTTTCTTCTGTGTTTCATACCCAGGAGGGAATCTCTATAATAGTTAGGGTAGTTATGTGTTTTGGCATTTGAAACGCGAAGAAATTTTATGTGCAAACAAATTCTTTCATGCATTTACTGATTTTTTCAGTTAAATGGCACTGAAATTGAAAAGCATTTCAAATGAACTCAGAAAAGGTTGAAAGTTGGCATGGTATCATAATCTCACCCACATAGCATGTGCAAAAAAAAGTAGAGAGGGTTACTGTCGGTGTCAAAACCGGCGGATCTCGGGTAGGGGGTCCCGAACTGTGCGTTTAGGCGGATGGTATCAAGAGACGAGGGGCACGATGTTTTTACCCAGGTTCGGGCCCTCTCGATGGAGGTAAAACCCTACGTCCTGCTTGATTAATATTGATGATATGGGTAGTACAGGAGTGGATCTACCACGAGATCAAGGAGGCTAAAACCCTACAAGCTAGCCTATGGTATGATTGTTGTAATGTATGTTATCCTACGGACTAAAGCCCTCGGTTTATATAGACAGGAGGAGGCTAGGGTTACAGTCGGTTACAATGGTAGGAGATCTACATATCCGTATTGCCAAGCTTGCCTTCACGCCATGGAAAGTCCCATCCAGGACACGAGCCGAGTCTTCAATCTTGTATCTTCATAGTCTTGGAGTCCGTGGATAATGATAGTCCGCCGTCCGGACACCCCTAGTCGGGACTCCTCCATTAAGAAAAGCTGGATGCACTTCGTGTACAAAATGGACAATCTCTTTCGAAGTATCAGGGTCCGGACGAAAACTCATCTGTTTCAAAGGCATTTCATTTTTTAAATAACCTAAGCATTACCAAATTGAATATAATGATAAAACACACTAATATTAAACATAAGAAAAAGGAATCACTAAAAAAATCTATTTTCAAAGTTAAGTTATTCACAAACTAGTGATTCACACAAAATTCAAATAATTCAAATAATTCACAAACTACCAGACCTAGGGTGCGCAAATTCAGGCCCAGAAGGGCCAGCAGGCTCACAGGGCAGCACGCCATAGTTTGGCACAGAAGCCTGCTATATATAGGAGTTCGAAGGAGCAGCCACGGATGGGTTTATAAACCAGTGTGGCTGCCCTTCGCCCGGAGAGGTGGGACTAAACTTTGCGCCCGTTGCTTGGCAGCGCAGCCCTTTTGTGCCGAGTGGTGTCTCCAACCGGTACTAAAGGGTGGGTCTTTAGTACCGGTTGGTGCCACCACCCGGTACTAAAGGGGGGGCGCTCCACGCCGCTTGGCCTGGCCAAAACAGACCTTTAGTATCGGTTGGTGGCTCAACTAAAGGGGTGTTCTATATAAGAAAGCACTTCAAAAAATTCAGTTTCTCATCTCTCCCTCTGCTACTTTCTCCTCTGCCCGTCGCCGCCCCTCGTCACCGCCCGTCGCTGCCTGTCGTCCCGGCCCCATCGCTTCCGCCCCGTCGTCCCCTTGGCCCGTCCCGTCCCGTCGTCGCCGCCTCTTCCCCATCCCCGTCGTCACCGCCCGTCTCCGTCCCCGTCGCCGCCCCCCGTCGCTGCGCCTCGCCGGTGAGCTCCTGCCCCGGCCGCCATGTCCACACACACACACACACATTAGTTTTTTAGTTATAAATTTTAGTTATAGAAATTTTTCTGTTTTTTAGTTATATAAATATCTATAGAAATGTTAGAAATTTTTCTGTTTTTTGTTATAGAAATATTAGAAACATTATAGAAATGTTAGTTATATAGAAATGTTATAAAAAATTTCTGTTTTTTAGTTATAGAATTGTTAGCAATTTTTTTGTTTTTAGTTATAGAAATATTAGAAGTGTTATAGAAATGTTAGTTATATATATAGAAATGTTAGAAATTTTAGAATTAGTTTTAGTCAGATGAATTAGATTAATGTCAAATTGTTAGAATTTTCATATAGAATATTAGTTATCACAATCCAATCATTTAAAAAATGTTACTTTTTGCGGGCATATAGTATTTGTTCTCGACGATGCCCAGCCCGCATCCTCGCCGTCGACCATTCGCGACGATGTCCGGCTGACCCATGTCCGGGTCTGGGCTCCGCCGGGCTGGCACTGGGAGGTGCTACTTGGAGGGGCACGCCGCTTGGTGAGGAACCCGGCCTCGGGTCCCGTCCTCGACCCTGATCTCCTTTGGTGGCGTTCGCGTGGGCCACATTCGGTGCAGAGAGAGCCGGCCCCGCCGGAGGTGGTGCGTCGCCGTGTCAGGGAGGAGGACGAGCACATCCATCGCTACATGGCTGCTATGGATGTCAGGTTCTCCAATACTTGGCAGGTTCTTTGGGCAGATGACCGGAGATATGATCCTGTGATGGTTCCTTCTCTTTGGGTGTCCACCTCCCGCGCCCCAGGAACCGCGAGTGGCCTAGATTCTTCTGCAGTATTCGATCTTTATTAGGTACCTAGCCAGTGATGTATTCGATATATAATATTTGAGACGATGTATTCGAGATTATATATATATATATATAAAATTCGAGATGATGTATTCGAGATTATATATTAATCGAGACGATGCATATTATGTACTATATGATTCAGTTTTTCCTTATTGATGGCATCCATGCATTGTATGAATACTAAATCGTTTTATATTTCTTCTGTATTAGTTAAGTAAAAGCTATGGCGGACAATACCGGCAGAGAGAGAGAAGAGGAATTGTTCGAGATCATACGCAGCCCTCGCAGGCTAGATGATCTGAATGAAGCAGATGACGGCTCCCAATATCTGAATAATATCGGGGAGGGTGATGATAAGATATTCGATCTCGATGACCGAGCTGATGAAGTCATGAACTATGATTATGATTATGATGACACAGACAATGTTTATGATGACACAGACAATGTTGATCTTGAAATAACAAAGACTACCGGTGAGGTATATTTATATAAGCAGGCATCTAGTGATCATCACATGTTTTTTTTATTTGAAGATATATTAATGAATCGAGCGTTCTTCTTTCATCCCTCCGGATCGAGCAAATCTGCTTCTACAAACAGCAGGACAAAGCGAGGCCCGGGCAAAAATTTGAAGGAGGGTGTAAAGTACAACATCGACTCCATCAAAGCTAATGGTGAACCCCTCACGCCTAAGAACATTGCGAACAAGTGGACTCATCAGTGCGGAGTTCTTGTGAAGGACCAACTCCAGATCTCCATTCATGAATGGAAAGAGCCAAAAACTAAATGTCCAGATGTTACTTGGGTCGACGACAGAGCAAAACAAAAGCTTTGGGAATCTCTGATGGAACATTTCACCCTACCGGATTATTTCACTGATGCAGATGTGCACAAAGTCAAGGACGCTGCTCTTAAGAAGATGGCAATTGCATTCAACACCCACAAGAAAACTATATGGGCCAACTACCTCGCTGCAGAAAGGAAGACTCCAAAATTCTAGGGAACATTGGAGAAGCAAAGAGAACACTGGCCCACTTTCGTGAGATTCAAGGAATCAGAATTATCTAAGGAACGGTCGAGAAAAAACAAGGCCAATGCCGCAAAAATGACGCAGTTCCATAGGCTGGGTCCAGTGGCTACGCGGTGGCAATGCCTAAGTGGGATAAGTCCGAGCAAGAGAGGAGGATGCAGGGTCACTCCGGTTACTAGGGCTGCCCCCCTGTGCGTAACTTGGTTCTATGCGCATGGGGGCATTGGAACCAAGACAAAGCTTGGTTTCAAGAAGGGAAGTCTAGAAGGAGCCGAACAGAAGTTACTTGACGCAATAGAAGATGCTCGAAAGGGGGTGTTCATGCCCAATGGAGAGAACGCAGCGAGCTTCTGGCATACTCGAAATCGAACACCGGGAAGAACATGAGGCAAGGGTGTTATTCCCTGGTATGAGGGCTTTTCGGAATGGAACGACGACTACAGGACCCGTGCAAGAAAGAAGATGGAGGAGAAGAATAAGAAGAGGAAGCTAGAGGAGGAGCAGAGGAAGCAAGACGCAGAACGCCTTCAAGGCCTAGAAGCAAGGCATGCAGACTTGGAACTCAAATTCTAGCAGCAGAAGCAGATCGACTCACTTAGCCAGGAAAGGGGGTCTCAGCAGCGGCAGCAGTAAGCGGATGATCGTCCAACATTGGATAGCACCGTCCCATCCATGCCGAGAGGCAGTGTTGGTTCCGCCCCGGGCAACCCACTGCTGGATACATACCCTGTGGATGACATCATAGAGAACACTAACTGTGGCTACACTCCAAAATGAAGAACATATCCAAGAAGGTGGCGGACGCCATGGCTTTTACAATTACGCCCGAAGCAACCTTCCATTGCACCCCGATTCCAGTGGGCTATGCTCGTGTCTTGGTTGATGAAGTGGTGGACCAATATTCGGTGCTACAGCTTGACATTCCTGGAGGTGACGACGAGCGCACACTGGGAGAGGCCATACATCATATCATCCTATGGAGAAAGAATTGCATCATCTTTCGAATTCCACCGACACCGCGTCTGCTGACTCCTTCTCGAAGTCTGCCACCGATTCAGCAGACTCCCGCTCCTCCAAGTCCACGAACGCGTGAGCCGACTCCTCCTTGAAGTCCGCCACCTCCTCCAAGTCCATGAACGCTTGAGCAGACTCCTGCTTCAAGTCCGGCACAACGTCAGGCCACTCCTCCTGTTTCAAGTCCAACACTGTGTTAGGCCACACCTCCTGCTTCAAGTCCGGCACAGTGTCAGGCCACTCCTCCTGCTCCAACTCAGTCACGTTAGTCGTTTCCGCCGTCTCAGTAATCGCAGAAGAGACACGCCGCAACTATGGTGCGTAGCGGTACGAGTCGAGGTAGTACAGGAAGTACAAGCGGAGACAAGCGATACAAATATGGTCCAAGCCTTGCTCCTCTTCCTTAGAGGCCTTACGACATGACCGAGGAGCAAAACGCAGCCATAGTGTGGGCCCAAGTGGACGCCCATTTTGGACCGAAACTGGCACCGCCGCCAAGGGAGAGAGTGCCTGAGAAAGTTATGGACCACTTTATTCATATGGCAAGAAAACCAGCTCCCAAGCCTGTTGACTCAGACTATGAGCACTAACTCAGGAAGCTACATCAAGCACAACTAAAGAAGGAAGCGAGCTCGAGCTAGAGCCAACAAGCAACTGTCAAAAAATGTGGGGAAATTGTTCCCCAACTGGGAGAACAGGCGGCGCAATCGATCCCCCCGCTTGTCGATATCTAGTCAGCTGGGAGAATACTATTCACAAATTTTTACACCATTATCGATATCTAGTCACACAACTAATACACATGCATATTGATCTCCTTCTTATCAGTTCAGAGAGGTGCGGGAGCAGCTCCTACCAATGGAGCGCATACTAGCACTTCAAGAGGAAATAGCGGGATTTTTTTCCGACCAGGTCATAGATCCCAAAGGAGAATACTATTACCCGCTACCGCCCCCATGAACCACTTGTCATCATGCTCCGAAGGCACCAAGGCAACATGTAGGAGAAATTGTATATATATATACATGTGTATGTGTGAATAATTAATGGTGTTGGTTGTGAGACATTCGATGATATATATTTATATATATATGCGGTTCTATGAGAAAATCTATTTATATATATGCATAACATGTACAATATGTACTATCTAAAATACCAGCAAAAAAAGAATTTAATGGAAAACACAAAATTAATGGAAAATAAAAAATAAAACCAACCCCCCCCCCCAAACATTTAGTACCGGTTGGTGTTACCAACCGGTACTAATGGTCTACCAGCACCTGGGCCTGGCTCATGCCATGTGGTGGCACTTTAGCGCCGGTTCGTGCCGAACCGGTAGTAAAGGGGGGGACTTTAGTCTCCACTCTTTAGTGTCAGTTGTAGAACTAGCACTAAAGGCCCTTATGAACCGGCGCTAAAGCCCGCTTCTGCACTAGTGGGCGCTAGCGCTGGATCCGCACGACCTCGGGCCACTTTTATTTAACCTTTCCTTTCTTCTGCAATTCGAAAAAGAAGTAGCCCCGCTGGGGTGTGTAATGAGCTATGGCAGTTATGCCCTTTTATGCAATGCTTATTATCTTAATGTTGTGCCATGATGTCTGTATTCTGGTTAGGCAAGTGTAGGATAACTTAGCTCGACATGTTTGCGGTAGCTTCCCACCTCACGAGGGCGACACCCCTGACATATGGCGGAGCCCCCATTCCTGGTGACTCGGGAGGCATTTAAGGCCTCGGGAGGTGCTGTAGATCTGCTGCAGAGCTGTTCAGAGAAAAAGAAAACATGTCGAGCACCTTGTTTCTCCTCACACGAGCCTCCTGTCACAGGTTAGCTGTGGCTTAATGCACCGCATCACGCTTCGTGAGGGGCACGGACATGAGGGGGTGCTGGTGCCCGTGAGCTTGATCGAGGGCTCCTCGCAAGGATAAAGCCAAAGCACTAGGGCAATGGGGTTCAGCGAGGTGTGCTTGTGCGAGGGCGGGCCCATGCGCACACACCTGCCTAGCCCCCTCGTTTGAGGAAGAGCGACGGGTAACTGCCACACCTTCCTGGCCCAGGCTAAGAACGAACGAAACGAGAGGAGCAAAATCCAACTTGGCGAACCAAAGCACGAAAGCACCAACTCCATTAAAGACTACTAAAAGATTGCAAGCAACTTCGGAAAGCAAATGAACAGCCGTGTCCGGCACCTAGTCTAGTCTTCTCACAAGCGCGGAGCTAAATGCTGCCACTAGGACGTGGGAGGGAGCCCCCGTGAGGCCCATGGCGGCTCTCAGGAGACTCCGAGGCGTGTACAGCCCCACTCATTATTACGCAAGAGTGTCACGAGCGGAGACCTTCATAGGCCGGAGCCTTGCTTCATGGGTAGAACTTCCAGAGGTCCTAGATGTTCCAGGCGTTCTGGATGGAGACCCGTCCTGTGTCTCCAGGCGCGCGACGCCAGGCCTGGGGACACGGGCAATCCTAAACGGGCCCTCCCACATGGCAGAGAGCTTGTGTAGCCCCTCCCTAGAGAGCACCTGCCTTAGGACGAGGTCGCCCACCTCCAACATCCTAGAGCAGACGCTGCGGCAGTGGTACTGCCGTAGCGCTTGCTAGTACCTTGCCACTCAGAGCGAGGCTTGATAGCGGCATTCCTCCCCCAGCATGAAATCCATCCTCCGTGTGGCATTCTGACGTGCCTCGTCAAACGCCAGGACCCATGTGGAGCGATGCTTGACGTCATGTGGGAGAACCGCTTCAGCTCCGTAGACGAGCAAGAATGGCGTCTCGCCCGTTGGCTTGGTTACGGTGGTGCGGATGGACCACAACACAGACTGGAGCTCGTCGAGCCAGCCCCTACCGCAGGCCTTGAGCTTCTTCTTGAAGGTCCTTGCCTTGAGGCCCCTCAAGACCTCTGCGTTGGCGCGCTCAGCCTGACCGTTGCTCCTGGGGTGTGCCACTGAGGCATAGCATATTTGCGTTCCAACATTAGCACAGTATGTTTTGAAGAGGTTGCTAGTGAACTGCGAGCCGTTGTAGGTGATGATGTGGTTAGGGACCCCGAACCGGCTCACAAGGCCTTTGATGAACTTGACGGCTGATCCAACTGGGATGGTGCGGACGGCTTCTACCTCCGCCCACTTGGTGAACTTGTCGATGGCGACGTAGAGGTAGTGGTAGCCCCCTGGCGCTCGGGGAAACAGCCCCAAGATGTCCAACCCCCAGACCACAAACGGCCATGTGAGCGGGATAGTCCGGAGGCCTTGCGCGGGCTGGTGGATTTGCTTGGCGTGGAGCTGGCATGCTTCGCAGGAGCGCACCAGCTCAGTGGCGTCATTGAGTACAGTGGGCCAATAGAACCCACTGCGGAACGCCTTGCCCACGAGGGTGCATGATGAAGAGTGGTGTCCGCAGTCCCCACCATGTATGTCTGCCAGCAGCTCAAGCCCCTGCTCCCTGGAGATGCATCGTAAAGAAACGCCATTGGGCCTCTTGCAGTACAACTCACCATCACGGATGCAGCCATGCGCTCGGCATCCCCCTCCTTCTCCGGCAGGGTCCCCTGAAGTAGGTATGACTTGAACTCCTCGGTCCAGCACCCCTCCTGAGGCTCGAGCGCGAGGAGCAGGCGGGCCCCTAAGGGAGGGCCGCATGCTGGGGCGCCAGTTGCTAGTGCTTGGGGTAGGTCCTCCTAAGGTGGTGCTGGTGTTGTGGTGGGGGGAGCCATCGACGGCTTGAAGAGTCATTGCTCAAACACCCTTGGCTCCTAAGGTAGCCTATGGGATGCTCTCTTGGCGATGTCGTCCACCTCCTTGTTTGTTCCTCGCGAAACGTGTTGCAGTTCCAAGCCCAGGAACCGTTTCTCCATCTTATGTACCTCTTCCAGGTATGCATCCATGTGCTCATCCTTGGGTGTGTACTCTTTGTTGGAGAAGTTGATGAGGAGCTGAGAGTCGCCCCTGATGGTGAGACGGTTCACCCCTAGTGCCGACGCGGCCTTGAGGCCGGGGAGCAAGCCTTCATACTATGCGATGTTGTTGGAGATCTTTTCGCCCTACTGAAAACAGAGTTGTACTGCGTAGTAGAGCTTGTCCTTGGCGGGTGAGATGAGGATGGCCCCAGCCCCCGCGCCTTGTTGTGAGAATGCGCCGTCGAAGTACATGATCCACCCGTCTGGCGCCTCGTCTCTAGGCAAGAGGGAGCGATCCTCGCATATCCCGCGGTCAGGGATGTCAGTCCATTCTTCCATGAAATCTGCAAGGGCCGTGCCCTTGATGACCCTGGTGGTGCTGAACTCGAGCTGGAACGCCTGAAGTTCGATGTTCCACTCTGCAACCCGCCCAGCGGTGTTAGGGCCCTTGAGCACCCTCTCCAGCGGGTAGGCTGAAACGACCTTGATGGGGTGGCCTTGGAAGTAGTGACGCAGCTTTCGTGAGGCGACGAGGAGTGCGAGCAAGAGCTTTTGGGGCATGGGGTAGCACGTCCATGCCTCCCATAACACCGTGCTGACGAAGTATACCAGGTGCTTGACGAGGGAGGGGGTGTTGGTGAGGTCTTGTGTCTCTTGAGGATGCTGGCCTTCGGGGGTCCCATCACCTACCGCGCTGACTCTGGGCTCTGGAGCCTCAGCCTCGGGAGGGATGTTGGCTGTCGGATCAGCTGAAGCCTCAGGAGCACCATCCTGGGGTTGTTGCGCTTTGCTTGGTGGTCGGGCGTCTTGCTGAGGGTCCTTGGTTGGGTGCTCCTCTCTTAGTGCCACCAGGGCAGTGCTGGTGGAGTGAGGGGTGGCGGCCAAATAGAGCACTAGGGGCTCAAGAGGGCGTGGCGCTACCATCGCCGGTAGGCTGGTCAGGTATCTCTTGAGGTCTTGAAAGGCCGCATCAGCTTCAGGGGTCCACTCAAACGGCCCCTTCTTTTTCATGAGCTTGAAGTACGAGAGGGTGCGCTCCCCCAGCTTGGAGATGAAACGCCCTAGCGAGGTCACGCAGCCCGCCAGCTTCTGCATCTCCTTGAGCGTCTGAGGAGGGCTCATGTCTTCTATGGCCTTGACCTTCTCCAGATTGGCCTCGATCCCCCTGTGCGACACTAGGAAGCCTAGCAGCTTGCCAGAGGGAATCCCGAACACACACTTTTTGGGATTGAGTCATAGGTCCACCTTGCGCAAGCTGGCAAACGTTTCCCCCAGATCCTCAATCAGGGTCTTTGCCTCCCGAGACTTCACCACTATGTCATCAACATAGGCAAGCACAGCAGGTTGCACTCGGCAGTGGAGTCGATGATCTGGTCGATGCGTGTGTTGGTGTCAAAACCGGCGGATCTCGGGTAGGGGGTCCCGATCTGTGCGTCTTAGGCTGATGGTAACAGAAAGCAAGGGACACAATGTTTACCCAGGTTCGGGCCCTCTCGATGGAGGTAAAACCCTACTTCCTGCTTGATTAATATTGATGATATGAGTAGTACAAGAGTTGATCTACCACGAGATCGTAGAGGCTAATCCCTAGAAGCTAGCCTACGATGATTATGATTGTGATCGGCCTTCTAAGGACCAACCTCTCCAGTTTATATAGACACCGGAGAGGGCTAGGGTTTACACGGAGTTGGTTACAAGGAAGGAAATATATTATCCGGATCGCCAAGCTTGTCTTCCATGCAAAGGAGAGTCCCATCCGGACATGGGACGGAGTCTTGAGTCTTGTATCTTCACGCTCCAACAGTCCGGTATATAGTCCGGCTGTCCGGATACCCCCTAATCCAGGACTCCCTCAATGTGGAAGCGGGAAGGGATCCTGAGGGCAGTCCTTATTGAGGTTGGTGAAGTGGACACACATGCGCTCCTTTCCTCCTTTCTTAAGGACGACGACCGGGTTTGCCAGCCACTCCGGGTGCCGCACCTCCTGAATGACTCCATAATCCTACAGCCTCTGGGTTTCTTGGACGATGAATGCCTGCTTCTTGGTGGACTGACATCGGGCCTTCTGCTTCACCGGATGCACGTTTGGGCATACCCTCAGGTGAAGCTCGATTATTCCCCTTGGAATCCCGACCAGGTCCTTGGGCTCCCATGCGAACACTTCCTTGTTGGTGCGCAAGAAGCTGATCAACGCTTCCTCTGGGTCCTGGGGGAGGCCAGCTCCTATTGTGAAGGTGGGGCCTGATGCCCCATCCTCATCAACCGGTACTTGCTTCGTCTCGGCTCGGTCTTGGGAAAACAGCTGCTTCTTCTTGGCTAGTGCTGCCCCCGTAGCCTCAGGGCACCCTTTCTCGCTCAGTTGTGCTGACGCTACAGTCCTGAAAGCGAGCTTGAGGGCCTGCAACACGTCCTTGGTGTCCCCTTCCACCGTGAGGACATTGTTGCTACCTGGTATCTTCATGAGGTTGTAGGTGATGTCTACTACACAACCTTCTTCTTGTAGATGTTGTTGGGCCTGCAAGTGCACAGGTTTGTAGGACAGTAGCAAATTTCCCTCAAGTGGATGACCTAAGGTTTATCAATCCGTGGGAGGCGTAGGATGAAGATGGTCTCTCTCAAGCAACCCTGCAACCAAATAACAGAGAGTCTCTTGTGTCCCCAACACACCCAATACAATGGCAAATTGTATAGGTGCACTAGTTCGGCGAAGAGATGGTGATACAAGTGCAATATAGGTTTTTGTAATCTGAAATAATAAAAACAGCAAGGTAACTAGTGATAAAAGTGAGCGTAAACGGTATTGCAATGATAGGAAACAAGGCCTAGGGTTCATACTTTCACTAGTGCAAGTTCTCTCAACAATAATAACATAGATAGATCATATAACAAGCCCTCAACATGCAACAAAGAGTCACTCCGAAGCCACTAATAGCGGAGAACAAACATAGTGATTATGGTAGGGTAGGAAACCACCTCAAAGTTATTCTTCCGGGTCAATCTATAAAAGAGTTCGTACTAGAATAACACCTTAAAACACAAATCAACCAAAACCCTAATGTCACCTAGATACTCCATTGTCACCTCAAGTATCCGTGGGCATGATTATACGATATGCATCACACAATCTCAGATTCATCCAACCAACATAAAAGTACTTCAAAGAAGCGCCCCAAAGTTTCTACATGAGAGTCAAAGCGTGTGCCAACCCCTATGTATAGGTTCCCAATGTCACGAAACCCATAAGTTGATCACCAAAACATACATCAAGTGGCCCATGATATCCCATTGTCACCACAGATAATCACGGCAAGACATACATCAAGTGTTCTCATAAAAGACTCAATCGATAAGATAACTTCAAAGGGGAAACTCAATTCATCACAAGAGAGTAGAGGGAGAAACATCATAAGATCCAACTACAATAGCAAAGCTGGGATACATCAAGATAGTGCCATTGAGGGAACACGAGAGAGAGAGATCAAACACATACTCTTGGTACATACCCTCGGCCCGGTGAACTCTGCCTCTTCGTCATGGATCGGCCGGGATGATGAAGATGGCCACGGTGATAGGTTCCCCCTCCGTGAGGTTGGGAGCAGGCTCGAGAGGTTTTGGTGGCTCAGAGGCTTGCGGGGCGGAACTCCCGATCTATCTTACATTGGAAGTTTTTCGATCGTAGGTATATATGGGTGCAAAAAGTGCGTTGGTGGAGCTCAGGGGCCCCCACGAGGCGGGGGCACGCCCTAGGGGTGAGCCGCACCCCCACCCTCGTGAGCACCTCCGTATCTTTGGCGTGGAGTCCAAGTCCATCGGTGGGTTTCCTTCCAAAAATAACTTCTCCGATTGATTTCGTTTCGTTTGACTCCGTCGATATTCCTTTTCCTCGAAACAACGAAATAGGCATAAAACAGCAAATCTGGGCTGGGCCTCCGGTTAATAGGTTAGTCCCAAAATAATATAAAAGTGGATAATAAAGCCCAATATTGCCTAAAACAGTAGATAATATAGCATGGAGCAATCAAAAATTATAGATACGTTGGAGATATATCAGTAGGCTGGATGAGTTACCGACTTGGCTAGGGCTGGGTACCCGAGGATGGCGTTGTATGGCAGGTCGAATCGGGCGATGTCAAAGTCAATGAGCTCGGTGCGGTAGTTGTCGCTTGTCCCAAAAGTGACGGGGAGGTGGATCTTCCCCAGGGGGCTGGTGGAGTCATCGCCGACCCCAGAGAAGGGCTTAGTGGGGCGGAGTCAGCCGGGGGGCACGTGAAGCAGGCCGAATGCCTCCATAGAGAGCATGTTGAGGCTGGCTCCGCCATCGATGAGGGTCTTGGTGACTGCCACGTTGCAGATGGTGGGGGTGCAGAGCATCAGGAGCGCGCCTGCTCCTGCCATGGTGGTTGGATGATCCTCTGGGCCGAAGGTGAGGTCAGCCTTAGGCGCCGCCCAGCCCGGGGGAGCCCCCGAGCTCACCTGGGCGGCACTTACTTTTTGGTAGAACTGCTTGATGTGGCGCTCGGAGGGTGGTGCCTGCGAGCCACCTAAGAGAGCTACGATGACGGGAGGCGCCGGTGCCGCGAAGTGCGCGATGAAGAGGTCGCGCAGCTCCTCCCAGGAGGCCACAAAGGACTCTAGCAGGTTGAGCAATTAGGCGCGCGGTGCGCCTATGAGGGCCATGGGGAGCCAATTGGCCTTCACCTTGTCATCTCCGTCGGCCGCCCAAACTACCTCCTCGTACGCCTGGAGGAAGTCGTCCGGGTCCGCCGCGCGTCATAGCATGGCGGCATCTCTGGCCTGAACTTGGTTGGACACTCCACCTGTCGCAAGGCGGGGGTGAAAGCGTGGAGGCCCTCAGCTCCGTCGAAGGAGCGCGACGGCCGAGTCGACGAAGGAACGCCTGCCATCGAAGCCGCCGGCGGGATGTGGCGGACGGAGCAGCGGATCTCCGACGCACCCCTATCTGGTGCACCAAATGTCGGATTTCGGGTTCCGCAAACCCTTGAGAGGTTCGAACTTTGGGGTGCGTGCGGAGATCTCAACCTACCCAGCCTGCCTACTCGCCGTCCTCACAGCCTAGTGCGTCGAGCTCAAAGGGACAGAGAGACACAACAGTTTATCCTGGTTCGAGCCACCTTGCGGTGTAATACCCTACTCCAGCTTTGTGGTGGATAGCCTCGAGGGGTTGAGGATGAACTAGTACAGTGGATGAATAGCCTCAGGAGGTGAGGTGTTCTTGAGCTCGAGAGAGCCAGTGAGGTGGTCAAGTGGGAATGGATCTGATCCCCCTCTATGGTGGTGGCTAAGTCCTATTTATAGTGACCTTTGTCCTCTTCCCAAATGTTGGCGGGAAGGGATCCCACAATGGCCAGATTTGAAGGGGGACAAGAAGTACACCCTATCCTGACTAAAGTGGTCTTCGCCGGCAAAATCCTCTGGTCGTGACGCTGCGGTGGGCTCGGCAATGACCTCCGTCCTGGCGGTCTTGGTCTTGTTGCACCAGAATGGAAACCTTTGGCAGATTCCTCGGGGCTCCACGCCTGCTGCTTGCCTCATTTGCACCAAAGAGGAAACTGGTACTCCGCGCCCGCTGGCGCCCGCCTGGCCTTGCTCGTCATGGCTCACGTCAGCTGAGCCTCGTGAGGTGCACCTTGCATAGAAGTCTCTGCTCCTCGGGAGCCAGCCTGAGGAGGCCGATCCCCTTGGAGGTCTTGGCGTCGCCCGCCTCGCGAGACTTGGCCCCTCGCAATGGTCTTGAGTTGTTGATGCTGAAGTTGGTTCATACCAGGCCGTCGATAGAGCCACGCAGTGGGCCGCAGGCAGGCAAGTCTAGGTACCACCATATCCAGAATGCCGACAGGTTGGACGAAGGGTGGTAGGACCAGATGCTCCACCTAGAGCATATGTGTGTGAAATGGAGTCTTAGAGAGAGAGAGAGAGAGAGAGAAGTGGAGTCTTCGATGGGGAAAGTAATTGAAGTGTGTGTGGCATCATTGTAGAGAGGTGATGTGTATGGTAGAGGCCTCCAACGAGGGTGTGCGAGAGAGAAGAGGCCCGTAAAGAGGGAAGAGAAGGCGTGTGGGCGTGACAGGAGTGGACATCGAGATAACATGTTTGTTCGAGAGACACCGAGCAAGAGTACTATGTATGCTTGGTGCATGTAAGCGGGAATTAAAAGAAGGGATAGTCTTATTGGTTTCGAGGATATAGGAAAGAAGTGAGAGAGAGGGGTAGCTAGAAGGAGATTGTTAAGTGTGAGTGTGTGTTTTAGAGAAGAGACCCATCCAGGCAGAAGTCATGTGCACACAAGAAGAGAAAGATTCAATGTGGGGTGAGGGTTGAGGGTAATTAACTACGTATGGAGACATAGAAGACCTTGAACGTGCATGTGGAAGAGGTATACATGTATACGTGGGACGTGTGTGTGGGCGCGCGTGCATGATCGAGATAAAAGAAAGAAGACATAAGTCATAAGATCAACGACATGGGATAGACGGATCCGTATGATAGTATGCATGCGTGTGAGAGTGGAGAGAAGAAGGCCCGATGATTGAGCATGTGTTTTTGTCTTTAAGAGATGGTGGCGTGGGCTGGAGCATGCATCTATGGCGAGCAGACAAAGCGAGACACAACGATTGTTTTAAAAGAGATCGACCTATAGATGCATGATAGGAAGCAAGAGTGCATGCAAGAAAGAAAGGTTGATGGAGATGCAGATAGATAGATAGATAGATAGATAGATAGATAGATAGATAGATAGATAGATAGATGGATAGATAGATAGATAGATGGATAGATAGATAGATAGATAGATGGATAGAGATGCTAGCTAGAGGGACATCGGCTAGTTTTTGTGTTAGAGATAACTGCCGAGTGGTTCAGGGGGGTGAATTATGTGTGCGTGAGAGAAAGATAAAAAGAGGGTACATGACTGCATGTAGAGAGAAACATATATAGTGTGCGTGATAGGAAGCAAGAGTGAGGGCGAGAAAGAAGGTTGATGTAGAAATAGATAAACAGAAAGATAGAGATCCTAGTGTTGCGGGAAACCACAGCCACCTATGGGACCAGGACGGCCCATTACTAGTTCGGCAGGGAAAGTCGCGTTGCACAAAGAGCAGACCAATGTGGGGCAGCATGGCAGAGATCACTCGGGCAGTTTTACCCAGGTTCGGGCCACCGTGAGGCGTAAAACCCTACTCTTTCTTTGGTGGATTGATGGTGGAGAAGTGGTGGTGGTGCGTAGTACACTTGCCCGGCAGGGGTAGCCTCAGGGCGGCAGCGACTATGCGCGTACAGGGGTGCGGGTGGTCTAACTTTCTAACCTCCCGAATGGTTGCTATGGGCCTCCTTTTATAGATTAAGGGGTCACCACAGTGGCAATTTAGTCATTAGACACTGATATGATAGCAAATAGTGCTATCATACCTAACTCTGTAGGCTGACAGTGTGCATTTATGCAGGACACGTCGCCGAATGAGGCTCACCGGAAGCGCGATACGCAAGACAATCCGGCGAGCTCTTTTGGAGACCCGAAACCCCTGCGCCGAGAGGGACCCGTCTGGCGCCTGGCGGCTATGGGTTGCCCTAGGTCGACCTGATCGCCCCTAGGGCCTCGAGGTTCGCTGCCCTGCAACAAGAAGAACAGACAAAGAACGAGGAAGAAGAAGAACTAGGGTTAAGGAGAAAAGATAAAAGATAAAAAGTGGTAGATGATTTGTTCAATTGTGTGTTGTTCAATCGGCCGTCACCCCTTACGTATATAAGAGGCGGCTGGACTCCTCGTGCAAGTAAAGGCTTGGATTCACGTCCAAAACCCTAGTCAAATTCGGATTGGTTTTGTCCGAACTTTCCAAAACTGTTCGGTTTAAACAGGCTGAACCTTGTGGGCCATGTTTGAGGTAGTAAACGACCACGGATGGAAACGAGCCCAAAAGCAATCTTGAGTGTTTCGACGAGACGAACAACTTTCATGTTGAACGTTTTTTATCAGAGGCCATCTTGAGGAGTTTTCGGCTATTTTCCGAAGTCTGCGGTAGAAAAATCCAAAACCGGACAAACACCCGGTGTCCGGCCATCCCGGAAAATCAAAACCGGATGGTCATTCCCGGAGTGTCCGGCCATCCTGATGCACCCGCGCGTTTCTAGCTGTAACTTTTGCATACGAACTCCGATTGAGATGTTTCTTATATCAAAATCGACCGTTTCGACGAGACGAAGACAATCTGTGTAGAAGCTTTTCTCATATGAGGCCATCTTGGGGGCGTAATCAGCCGAATAGTGTTCTGAATACAAAATCTGAATACTTCGAACACAACTTTGGCCTTAGAAATGAGACCGGATGGCTATGACCCAAATATCAAAGTTTCTCCTTTTGACGATACAGAGCTTTCTCACTTTGAACACTTCTCCATTTGAGGCCTTCTTAATTATGTTTTTGACCATGCCAAAATCTGGTGTCAACAGGTACACACAAGTTTTCATCGAAGTAGGAAGGCCCTTACCGGGTAGTACGAGTCACCAGACCTAGCGTAGTCCTTCTAGAGACCGGAGATGGCACTATGTTGCAAAACTCATGGAATATTGAGCATCTCCGCAAGTTCTACCCATAAGGTGTGATCCGGCAGCCATCCATTTGTATAGTCCTTGCCTCAGCTTCATGTAACACCTTGTACAATGCCAGGGCGATGACCTTGTGCAAGAGAAAATAAAGAAGCGCTGTAGGGCCCCCCAACCTAGATTGCATGCATGCATGAGCATTCCAGATCACTGCATAAGCATTTTCATGAGCATCTGCATATGCATATAGATAGGATCGCATCCTACATTCATTCTCATCTACATGGAGTTGCAAGTTCGTCTCATGGACTTGGCTTCAACAAGGAGTTGAGAAGATTGTCCGACACAGCGATTCCCGGCAAGCCAAACAGATAAGTTCTACCTCTTGTCCATTTGTGTTCTGTAAGCTATAACTTATGCATTAGAAAACCTCGCCGCCCTTTTTAGACTTAGGTGCTCCCATTCTTGACTCGAACGTTGCTTTGGTCAGAATGGTCGCAGTAGCCTTTGGTAAAAGGAAGTTAGTGGGGGGGCTGGCCCCTCTTTCTGTAACCCGATAGATAAGGTTCTCCAGCAGACAAAAAGGGGCCAAGGCGTCTCACCTCTTCATGGACATATACATGCATGGGTTCCCGACAAGGTTCATCTTTTTCATTGACATGCTGATACAAGTACAAGCATTACAGAACACAAACATGGACATGAAAGATTACATTATTTGAATTAAAATTTGGCAAGTGCCTACAGACTTAAGATTGAAAAAAGATAAGGGCCCTGTAAACTCCTCTCCCTGTTCCTTCTTCCCCAGGATGCACGTAGAGAAGAAAGGGGGCGGGAGCAGCACCCAAGCCGGAATCCACCCCGATCTCGTCGAGGCCTGCCGGTTGCAAGGCCTGACAATATCGGGAGTGGCGAAGCTGCGAAGGAGGGAGACAGCCCAACGGCGCCTTTGGTCACCACCGCAAGGCCTTTCAGAAGCCCTAGCTTGAGCAACAGTGGAGTCATCCACCAAAGCTCAGCTAGAAGACTACTGGAGGAGGTAGAGGCAACAAGAGAACAACCCTCTCCCTGGCGGCCAGGAGGCTGGTGATGACGGTGCCGGGGAGGAAGGGAGGAACGAGAAGACAACACAACAGGACATCAGGACGAGACAAATGCGTCGATGCAGTCGTGCTCTGTCCTGATGACCTGCCTCCCGCCTCTCCGTCTTCGTGGCTTCATCTTCATCAACACCTCGCCGAGCGCCCCGCGGTCCGACACCCCCTCCAGAGAGACGACGAACGGCCAAGGTGGCCAAGGGGCGAGAGGCACGCTGCTCCCCTGCTTGGCGGGAAGGAAGGCGCGCACCTCGTCGACATCAACCCCAGATCCAGGAGGCGGGGCGTCTGGGATTTCCAGTGGTCCCAAGACCTTCACCTTGGACTCGGACCAAGCTCACTCCCCGAGCGCTAACACCATCGCTCGGCATCATCAACCTGAAGCTAAATCCTGGGGGCCAGCCCCAGGCTCTCCCTTCCGGCATATTCGCCATTATACTCTCCCGCACCATGCGCCTCCGTTACCTACGTCGTGCGATGCATGCGGCATACGTGGCTAAGGATACGGACATGGTGGGAAGAGCGAATTGGCAGTTTCTACCCCGTGCGTTAAAGTCATTCACGGGCCATTACTGGAGCGGCCTCACCACTATTGGCTTTCCCACGGGCAGAAGCAGAAATTGGCCAGACCAAGACTAATGAAGAAGCAAGAAGATCTCAAGAGACCAGCCTCTTGGCGGTGATGAGGCTGGTCTCTTGAAGGTCTGAGAGGGCAGGGTGGGAAGGAAGAAAGGCCAGTGGGAGGGTCATGGCAAGCTTGAGGTTTTGGTGCCAGGCCAACGACTGCGGTCCTGAAACAGGCCAGAGGTCCCTCCGGGCGTGTGGGGTTCGAGTCAAAAGTTCGCGGGTCTCTCGCGTATCATGCGGAAGCTCGGCCCAGCCTATATCGCTTCGGCGCCGAGGTACAGTGGCGTGTTAGGTGTGCGAACACACTTTTGGCGACTCTGCTGGGGACAAAGCTTTGAACGGTCTCCGGCCTGTTCTTGCTACGAAGAGATCGTCATCTAGGGTTTGCGATCTACAAAGGTAATATGAATACTCGATTCACTTATGTAGATGCAAATAATACATATGTTGTTGCTAGATCGTCTAATGAACATAATGTATCGGCTAGCCCTAGTTTTATCAATCATGCATCTAATTATGTGCAACAGCCAATTCAGAATAATCTTCATGCTTCAACTTTATATAATTTTAGCAACATGCAACATATGTATCCCAACTCCCATGCATCGGCAACCCCACAAATCTATATGCCGATGAACAACATGATGAGTTCGGTTAATCAAGTTGAAACACCCCATGTAGGATCTTTCAATGGCATGCAACATAGTGTTTCATCTTTTTATTCATCGGCAACTAATTTGCAACATGTTAATCCAAACATGCTGGTGGATAGGGGAATTGACCATGCTACTACTAGTTATTCGGTCAATTACCCTCAAACATCATATGCTACACCTCATGCCACTAGTTTTTTGGCACCATACGCATCTGTTGATGTCCATAATTTGGCTCTGCACCTTAATGGTCATGGCCGAATAAGTGAAGCTTCTGCAGGAGCACAAATGCCTTCACCTACTACCGTGGCATATCATGTCCCCCCTACACAATTACAGAATTTCGGCAACATCTCATTGCCGAAAGAGTCTAAAAGCATTGGGGGGCAACCATATCCAGACTGGGTGGTTGAGAACAAGCTTACATTCTCTTGGGATTTGTGCAACTCCATTCGACAGGAACTAATAGAAGGCGGGAAGCCTCATGATTTTGCCGCAGTAAAAGCTAGAGTTATGCAAATGATGCAGTCGCCCGGTACTGTACCATCTAGTGTACCACCTAAACAATTGCAAAGTTTCGACACCTCATTACCGAAAGAGTCTCAAAGTATTGGGGGGCAATCTCATGAGGAGTGGATGGAAATTGAGATGAAAAGGTTCAAAGCTCGCCAAGCTGAGATGTGGGCTAAAATTAGACAAGAGCGAGAAGCCTTACAAATTCAAAAAGATAAATTTATTGATTCAGGTAACAAACAAAATTCAGTTATTGAAAAAGCCGAATCAAGTAGTATATATTATGAGTCCATCAAATCCAAAGAAGCTAGCATTACTAAGAACGGGCATGGCAAGCATAGGAAAACAACGGTGCTTGATTTTTCTGAAGTTAATGGAACCTACTTCCTGCCCTATGATTTCCGTGCCGTAGAAATTGACAAGCTTCAAGGACAAGAACAAGTAGCCGAACAAAGTTCGGCTGACAAAAATCTTCAATGTAATGATACACGGAATCAAGAAAAAGATGATGAAGAGGCGTTGGGGAGCCATTCAAAGGCGAAGCAAGATATTGTTCAAGTCACACCACCATCATGCTCTCCCAACATATTTGAAGAGGTATGTTTAGCAAGTAATTTACCTATTTTCAGATTTGGTCAGAACTTTATTGTTGATGCATCTATTAGAAAAATCCTCATAAGTAATTTTGAAAGACCAATGAAGAAGGGTAATTTACTTGTTAGCAATAAAATTGTTACGGAACATATCGGTCAAACCATTGCACAATTTATAAAGACCGATAATGACTTATTGTTGCAGCCAAAGCTTTCACCGTTGCTTTATCTAAAGTTCATATCTAGTTGGGTAGCTTTGCTTATTTCTTACTTGGCTTGCACTTGGTCTCAATTGAGACATGTGTGTTCTAAATATTTTCGTTTCTAAAGCCAAGGTTAATTTCTTTTGAGAAATCTGATGCTAATATAATATCATATCCAAAGACATCGGAGATAGAGTGGAAAACTCGATGCATAGCCGAATGGGGAGATTCCAAATCTGAACCATTCGTTTGCTTATCTCCAAAGCCGTTCAAACAGCAAGATCGGCTAGAAAACAAGAAGTATACCTTCAATTCAAGCATGTGTGATCAAATATTTGATTTGTTGCTGAAAAATAATTACATTACAATTCTTGATCACCATGTTAAGCCATCAATCCAAGGACGAATGTATTGTAAGTTGCATGATTCGTCCAAGCATAATTTTGTGGATTGCAACATGTTTCGTCAAATAGTTAAATCGGCCATTGATAAAGGACGATTGAAATTTGTTGAGACACCAAGAGATGACCAGTCTATTCTGATTGGTCCCGATGGCAGAAAGTTTTTGCATCGGCTGCTTCAAGCCGATCCATTTAAAGAGAAGGTAAAAACTGCAGGTGATGGGATTAAGCTTTCAAGTAAAGAAGTTGTTGAAGAGCATAATGAACATAATCTTGAGGGCGAAAATTCCATCAAAGCTACAATGGAGGCGCCAAGGACTGGGGGGCAGCAAGCAAATCCAATGATCGATGAAAGCAAACCAAAAGAAAGCAAAGGCCGAAGTAAGCGCAAGTGTAAGAGATCAAAAATCACATTTGCTGAACTATTGGATAAATATCAAAAGAAGAGTGAAGAGAAGAATGCTTATCGGCCAAATCATGCAAAGAAACCAAGATCACCCCCAAGGCGCAAATATGAGGATCGGTATTGGCAAAGTGATAATTTTAATGCAAGATATTCATATCCTTATTTTGGGCCACCAATGACAATGTCGTGGATGCCTCCCGTTGCTCATATAGATCCATATTCATGATGGGACATGTATGATACAAGGGCACATTCTCCATCTTATTTTAGACCATCTCACCAATACTATGCAGCTCCAAGAAGATCAACATTTGAACAATCACGCGTCGAAGACTGTTTCAATCATAAGGAATCGGTCCAGAGCTCATGGACAAAGAAAGAGGTGGTCAAGCAAGTATACCGGGTCAAGAAAGATGGTCGTAAGTGTGCTACTTCAGATTTGAAATCAAATAACAAAGAGCCAATTAAAGTGTTAACATTGGCTACAAAAGGCAAAGAATTGGAGCAATCAATTGTTAAAAATAAAAGTGCCGAATCTGAAGAAAAGAAGTTGAGGGTGCACAAGGCCATAAAAGAATTGCCATTGGTCAAAACAGAATCATAGCCGGAATGCCCACTCGACTTATCATATTGGCAAAAGAAGAAATTACAAAAACTTAGTGCACAAGAACTTGAAGAAAGGAACATGGCATGGGTTCCCAAAGGAAGTGCTCAAAATAAGAATTATGTGCAAGCTTCCATTACAATAAGTGCGGCAAAGGTGAAGAAGGAAAAGAGTGAAAACTATGAAGGACCAAGCCGAAGGTTTCAGCATCTTCGGTCTACGCATTATCCATATTCTTCAACTATGCCATTAACGCCCATGCCATGGAATTCGTCATCAGATATGATTGGTTACCCTCAATGGGCTTATAATGATCCATGGTTGCAATATAACTTCTTACGTCATGAAAGGGTATTACCAAATCACTATACATTTGATTAGCTACAAGTTTGTTGCTGATCCAAAGGGCCGAAATACTTGATTTGTCACTTCCTTTGTTTATTTTGGCTACATGTGTTTTGAATGAAGTTTACATGGTAATGGTCGATATTTATCTATCGTCCTAAGAGTATGTCAATGCATGGCCGGTGTAGCATTCTAACATCGTCCTTAGTTCAAATGGAGAACGAGACAAGGTACGTGCTCGTGGAAATTTATATGTATGCCTATATTCTGATTGAATGGGGTTGATACATCATGACCGATGTCATTGAATATATGCTGCATAGACCAATTCATAGTTGCAGAATTGGCTAGTGGGCTTATACTTTGTTTGGATATGATTTGGCTTATGCATCTTTAAGATCTATAAGAGGCCAAATCATAGCTGATTTTATTACTGAACATCGGATTAATGACATGCATAATATTGATATTAGCCTTGTCTCTCTAGTATTATGGAGATTATGTTCTGATGGTTCAATTCGTAGCAATGGCCAAAGTGTTGGTGTTGTTTATATATCTCCTTATGGTTCTATGTTTGAAGCCTCATGCCGCTCAGAATATTTTTATGAATGATTAATCAAAGCCGAATATGCATTGTTATTTGGATTGAATCTTTTACATGCTATAGGTGCTATACATACCGAGGCTTTCGGTGATTCGTTATGAGTAGTGCAGCAAATATCCAGGGTTTATCAATGGTTTGACGAATCACTTATAGTTTATCTTGGGATATGTCTAGATGCAAAATTTACACTAGTTTGCTTTAATATCCTTCATATATCTAGACATGACAATTCGAAAGAGTTGGCACAGTAAGCATCCGGCTACTATGTTAACCATGGTGTGTTGCATTTCTATCAATAGCCGATACTAGGTCTTGTCAACATAGGTAAGCCCGAATCGAAGCCCACCGCTTCGGCCACTAATGAAACTTTTATGCAGGCGAAGTAAGGATTGGAGGAAGTTCATTCTTGATTATCTGCGAAATCCTAGTGAAAGGGTGAACAATATGGTTCGGAGGATGATTTTGATCTATGAAACCTTATCACCGGATTGTTATAGAAGCTGAGAAGTTTTCACCCAAGTTTGCATCAAGAGGTTCAAACAAGCAATGGCCGATATATAATTATCGTCCTAAGAACATGCAAAAAGGCCGATGGAGTGTTGACATCGTCCTTAGAACAAGCCATGCGGAAGTTATTTTTCGGCACACAAGCTTTACCGAAAAACAGGGGGGCATGTGTTGACACCAGATTTTGGCATGGTCAAAAACATAATTAAGAAGGCCTCAAATGGAGAAGTGTTCAAAGTGAGAAAGCTCCATATCGTCAAAATGAGAAACTTTGATATTTGGGTCATAGCCATCCAGTCTCATTTCTAAGGCCGAAGTTGTGTTCGAAGTATTTAGATTTTGTATTCAGAACACTATTCGGCTGATTACGCCCCCAAGATGGCCTCATATGATAAAAGCTTCTACACAGATTGTCTTCATCTCGTCGAAACGGTCGATTTGATATAAGAAACGTCTCAATCGGAGTTCGTATGCAAAAGTTATAGCCGGAAACGTGCAGGTGCATCAGGATGGCCGGACACGACCATCCAGGTTTTGGATTTCTCCGAGGATGGCCGGACACTCCGGGGGTGTTTGTCCGGGTTTTGGATTTTTCTGCCGCAGACTTCGGAAAACAGCCGAAAACTCCCTCAAGATAGCCTCTGATCAAAAAATGTTCAACATGAAAGTTGTTCGTCTCGTCGAAACAGTCAAGATTGCTTTTGGGCTCGTTTCCATCCATGGTCGTTTACTACCTCAAACATGGCCTGCAAGGTTCATCCAGTTTAAACCGAACAGTTTTGGAAAGTTCGGACAAAACCAATCCGAATTTGACTAGGGTTTTGGACGTGAATCCAAGCCTTTCCTTGCACGGGAAGTCCAGCCGCCTCTTATATACGTAAGGGGTGACGGCCGATTGAACAACACACAATCGAACAAATCATTTACCACTTTTTATCTTTTATCTTTTCTCCTTAACCCTAGTTCTTCTTCTTCCTCATTCTTCGTCTATTCTTCTTGTTGCAGGGCGGCAAACCTCGAGGCCCTAGGGGCGATCAGGTAGACCTAGGGCAACCCATAGCCGCCGCGCACCCAGACGGGGTCCCTCCCGGGCGTGTGGGGTTTCGGGTCTCCAAAAGAGCTCACCGGATTGTCTTGCATATCACGCTTCCGGTGAGCCTCCTTTGGCGAAGTGTCCTGCGTATCGCGCTCGACGCCGAGGGTACACGGTGATGTGTTCGTGTGCGAACAGTACCCTTGGCGGACTGAATGCACCTAAGGACAAGGTCACCTTCCTCAAAACACTGGGCATGAACCCTGCGGCTATGATAGCGACGCAGGGCTTGCTGATAGTGTGCAGCAAACGTAGTAGCCCGGAGACGGTTCTCCTTGAGTAGCACAACATCGTCACACAGGTGCAGATCTTGTACGATTTCATCGTAACCAAGTACTCGAGGCGACCCGTAAATGAGTTCCGTAGGGATAAGCATACGCGTGAACCGAGGAGAAGGAGTGCGCTGATAGCTCGATGCGGTGTCGATTACGAGGACCAAGAACTACCGGCAGCTCCTCGATCCACCGTCCGCCGTGCTTCTGTATCGTATCAAAGGTTATTGTCTTGAGTCTCCACAGCACTTCAGCGTTCGCCCTCTCAGCTTGTCCATTGCTCCGGGGGTGTGTCACAGAGGCGGATGAGATTTTTCATCCAAGGGCATGAACATATTGGATGAAGGCACGGCTCGTGAACTAGGTGCCGTTGTCGGTGATGATCCTTGCCGAAACTCCAAAACAACACACCAAATCTTTCAAGAACTTGCAGCTAACTGAGCAGTCACCTTTCTCACGGCAGTCACTTCCAGCCACTTTGTAAACTTGTCGATGGCAACAAACAAGAATTCAAAGCCCTCGATTGCTCAGGGGAAGGGGCCGAGGATATCGAGCCCCCAGACCAAAAATGGCCATGATAGAGGGATTGTCTGAAGCGCTTGGGCAGGTAGGTGGGTTTTCTTGGAATGGAACTGGCAGGCTTCACACTTAGTGACTAGCTCGACCGCATCTTGGAGGGTTGTGGGCCAATAGAATCCTTGCCGGAATGCTTTCCCAACTAATGCCCTTGATCCAATGTGGGAGCCGCACATTCCTTTGTGTATCTCAGCCAACAGTTCCTTTCCTTCTTCCCGGCAGACAAACTTCAATTTCACACCGTTGGGCCTCCTTCTGTACAGAGTGTCATCAACAAACTGATACATACTGGCCCTCTGGGTTACTTTTTCAGCTTCATCTTGATGGCCGGGAAGCTCAGTTTGGAGGAAGCAAACAATGTGCCTTGCCGAAGTTGGAGCCTGTGGCTCGGCAATGAGGACTAGCGGCACCTCCTCTACCGTGGGAGCACCAGCCTTGTACGCGGGGTCCATGGACCCGGCTGGAGGTGGTGGTCCGGCAGGCTGTGAGGAGTTATTTTCGGCAGGGTCTCTGCTGGGAGCAGACGGCTCTACCAGGAGAGGCTTTCCGGTGTCCAACTCTCTGCTCTTCCGAGCCATTGTTGCTGGGGATACGGAGGGCTGAGTAAGATGGAGAACAAAAGTCCCTGGTTCCACAGGAAGCTTCTGCGTAGCTCACTTTGATAGATGATCAGCTATGCTGTTTTCCGCACGGGGTACGTGCTCTGTTTGTAATCCGTCAAAGTGCTCTTCCAATCTTCTCAGTTCTTCGACGTATGCCTCCATCAATGGACTTTGATAATCCTTGTTGACTTTCCCCACCACCATCTGTGAATCTCCTCGAATGATCAGTTTCTTAATTCCCAATTATGCTGCAATTCTGAGACCGACAAGGAGCCCTTCATATTCTACTATATTGTTGGTTGCTTCTTCCCGGGCAAAATGCATCTAGACGACGTACTTCAAGTGCTCCCCGGAGGGGGCGACGAGAAGCATGCCATCCCCCACACCTTGCAAGGAAAAAGCACCATCAAAATACATAATCCATTCTTGGGGGGATTCCTTGTCAGGGATAACTGTCTCTATCACTTCCCCATCAGGGGTTGGCGTCCATTTCTACAATAAACTCTGCCAACGCCCTGCTCTAGACAGTTGATGTGCTCTGAAACCTCAAACCAAAGCTGGATAGCTAAAAATCCCACTCCACTATTCTTCCGGTAGCCTCTGGGTTTTGGAGTATCCTTTGCAATGGGAAACGAGTAACAACCGTGATCTCATGAGCTTGGAAGTAGTGGTGCAGTTTCCTTGAGGCCATGATGAGGCCAAAGATCAACTTTTGCATGCCAGAGTACCTCGACCTAGCCCCCTGCAATAAGGAGCTGACGAAGTACACTGGGCACTGCACCACTTTCTTCCTTGCCGCGTGCTTGGGGTTGCCATCGTTGTCGTGCTTGCTGCTGTTCTGATCCTTATCTGGCCCTGTTGGCTTCTGCTCACTCTCTTTCTCATCCACTTCTCACTGTGCTACCAAAACTGCACTGACCAGTTGGTTGGTTGCCGCTAAGTATGGCAACAACGGCTCCTGGGGTTTGGGTGCAACCAGGACGGGCACAGAGGACAGGTAGCCAAGTGGAGGTTGTGCATCCCTATTGAGGTCTGTGAAATCGATGCACAACCTCCACTTCCCATTTGCCTTCCGAACCACCACTGGGTTTTCTACCCAAGTGGGATGTAGCACTCCTCTGACAAAACCAGTTGCCTCAAGCTTCTTGATTTCTTCTGCAATAAACTGTTGGCTCTCCAAGGCCTGCTTCTAGTCTTTTTGCTTAACAGGTCTGGCATGTGGGCAGACAACAAGGTGGTGCTCGATTACCTTCCTGGGAACACCGGGGATATCAGATGGTTGCCAAGCAAACACATCGATATTTGCCCGCAGGAAGCCAACGAGTGTGATTTCCTATTTGTCATCGAGGGTGGCGCTGATGGTGAAAGTACCATCAACGCCAGCCAGCCCTGCCTGGACCTTTTTCACTTGTGGAGCAGCAACCTTGGATATCTTGCTATTGGAACACTCCGGCAGGTCGTCAACGGGTGTCGTGCACTTGGAGGGGCATGCTTCCCGGACTCTTTGCCGGCGGACCTACAATCCTGCTTCTTCCCTTTGTTTTCCTTGGCAGGGACTACTGCCATCGCTGCCTTTGCCGCGACCCCATCCTAATACATCTTGTCCACACAAATGATGGCATCTTTCTCATCTGACGGGATTGTGAGGACTCCCAGTGGCCCATGCATCTTCAGGGTGTTGTAGGCATAGTGGGATGCCGCCATGAATTTAGCCAAGGTCGGGCGTCCAAGGATCCCATTGTATGGTGATGTCTACTATGCAACCTTCTTCTTGTAGACGTTGTTGGGCCTCCAAGTGTAGAGGTTTGTAGGACAGTAGCAAATTACCCTCAAGTGGATGACCTAAGGTTTATCAATCCGTGGGAGGCGTAGGATGAAGATGGTATCTCTCAAACAACCTTGCAACCAAATAACAAAGAGTCTCTTGTGTCCCCAACACACCCAATACAATGGTAAATTGTATAGGTGCACTAGTTTGGCAAAGAGATGGTGATACAAGTGCAATATGGATGGTAGATATAGGTTTTTGTAATCTGAAATTCTAAAAACAGCAAGGTAACAAGTAACAAAAGTGAGCAAAAATGGTATTGCAATGCTCGGAAACAAGGCCTAGGGTTCATACTTTCACTAGTGCAAGTTCTCTCGACAATAATAACATAACTAGATCATATAACAGTCCCTCAATGTGCAACAAAGAGTCACTCCAAAGTCACTAATAGCGGAGAACAAACGAAGAGATTATTGTAGGATATGAAACCACCTCAAAATTATTCTTTCTGATCAATCCATTGGGCTATTCCTATAAGTGTCACAAACAGCCCTAGAGTTCGTAGTAAAATAACACCTTAAGACACACATCAACCAAAACCCTAATGTCACCTAGATACTCCAATGTCACCTCAAGTATCCGCAGGTATGATTATACGATATGCATCACACAATCTCAGATTCATCTATTCAAACCAACACAAAGAACTTCATAGAGTGCCCCAAAGTTTCTACTGGAGAGTCAAGACGAAAACGTGTTCCGACCCCTATGCATAGATTCCCAAGTTCACGTAACACGCAAGTTGATCACCAAAACATACATCAAGTGAATCAATAGAATACCCCATTGTCACCATAGGTATCCCATGCAAGACATACATCAAGTGTTCTCAAATCCTTAAAGACTCAATCCGATAAGATAACTTCAAAGGGAAAACTTCATCCATTACAAGAGAATAGAGGGGGAGAAACATCATAAGATCCAGCTATAATAGCAAAGCTCGCGGTACATCAAGATCGTGCCATATCAAGAACACGAGAGAGAGAGAGAGAGAGAGATCAAACACATAGCTACTAGTACATACCCTCAGCCCCGAGGGTGAACTACTCCCTCCTCATCATGGAGAGCGTCGGGATGATGTATATGGCCACCGGTGATGATTCCCCCCTCTGGCACGATGCCGGAACAGGGTTCCGATTGGTTTTTGGTGGCTATAGAGGCTTGCGGTGGTGGAACTCCCGATCTAGGTTATGTTTTGGAGGTTTGGGGATTTATAGGAGAGGTTGGTGTCGAGAACAAGTCAGGGGGCCCCACGGAGAGTCCACGAGGTAGGGGGCGCGCCCTCCACCCTCGTGGGGCCCACGGGACTCCCCTCCGGTAACTCTTCGTTCCTGTATTTTTTATATTTTCCAGAAAAAATCTTTGTTGATTTTTAGCGCATTCCGAGAACTTTTATTTCTGCACAAAACAACACCACGGTAGTTCCGCTGAAAATAGCGTCAGTCCGGGTTAGTTCTAATCAAATCATACCAAAATCATGTAAAAATATTATAAACATGGCATAAATACATCAAAAATTATAGATACGTTGGAGACGTATCATACGACAGGGGGAGATCAACTACGTCAAACACAATCTTCTCAGTTCGGTAGTTAAGCTCTCCCCCAAATGTTACTGGCAACGTAATCTTCCCCTTAGGATGACTCCTACCGGGGTTGACTCCTTGAAACATGCCTGTAACCTCTAGTTCTTCCTCTGCTATCTGAAGCTTGCTGATAACTGCTGGGGAAATCGGATTCAGTCCGGCCTCACTGTCTACCAGCATCTTCGTGACCTTGACGTTCTGAATTGTTGGACAAACCAACAAAGGCAGGCATCCTACTGTAGTGGTACGGCTAGGATGATCCTCTTCGTCAAAGATGATGGGTGTACGGGACCATCTGAGCAGCTTCCGGGCCTCTGGCGCTGGTTCCACGACATTGACTTCTCGTGCCCACCGCTTGAGTTGGCGATGGGAGGTGTGCAAAGATGCACCCCCATCAACGCACAGGGCGTCCGTGGCCTTCTAAAACTCTTGCTCATTTGTTTCCTCTTCATCCCCTTTATCACTCTCATCATCACGGACTTCCTTGTCCTGGTCTCTGGCGGGTCTTCCTTTATTCTGAAAGGGCTTGCCGGGGTGATTTTCTCCATCACCTCGGCCCTTACCGCCAGCGACATTCTGCCCCTTTTCCTTATCACGTTTCTCATACTCTGCTCTGTCTCTTGACCAACTGCTCAACCTGATAGCACTCCTGAAGGTCGTGGCCTTTGGTTTGGTGGATCTTGCAGTACGGCCCATCGCCCTTCCCGGCCTTCTCGGCAGCTACAGCTTCCCGGCAATCGGCGCACACGGCAACCTCCTTGTCGGGGCCCTCGGGCTTAGCGATCTTGCCGGTACTTGGGGTGCCTGACCCTTCAAAAGTCAACACTGCCTTATCCCTCCGCTTCTTGCTGTGCTTCTTAACTTTCTTCTGACTGGTGGACTCATCATCATCCTATGAATCAACATCGATGCAATCTTCCTCTCCGGACAAATTCCTCCCTTACTCCATCCGTGCAAACTTAGCCACTAGGGTGTACAGTTCCTTCACAGTCTTGGGCAACCGCACGTTCATCTTAGAACGGATCTGGCGGTTGTGCACATTGGACTGGAAGGCAGCTATCTTGGCTGCCGGATGGATATTTGGAATATTTCTATGAACTTCGCTGAATCTTTGTAAATACTTATGGAGGGTTTCTCCTTCCTTCAGTTGGGGAAGCTGCAGATCGCTGGGACAGCCCGGCTCCTGGTGGCCACCGGTGAAAGCGCCGATGAACTCGTGGCACAGGTCTGTTCATGACAAAATAGAGTTCTCCGACAGGTGCATCAGCCAAGACCTCACATTGGACTTGAGGGCCAATGGGAAGTAGTTGGCGAACACCTTCTCATCTTTTCCCCCGGCAGCCTGAACAGCGATGGTGTAGATTAGGAACTCTGTCGGGTTCAGTGTCCCCTCGTACTTCTCGGGTATCTCTGACTGGAACGTGCGAACAGACGGCCAACAGACTTGCCGCAACTCACGGGTGAAGGCAGGGTAGCCAACCTTGAAGGGCAGGGGCCCGCTAGCAACGAGAGTGGGCTCGTTGATGTCGGGGCTGTCGCGCCCGTCGGCTCGGAGGAGGTTGTCATGGCATTGCTCGATGACACACACATCTCCTCTTTGCATATCTTCCGGGGTTCGTGGTTGGCCTGGATGTGCTCGAGGATCATAGGAGGCCATCGAGACGTCATCGAGGCCTTGGTTCGAACGCGCCCGTGCTGGTTGTCGCGGTGGGGACTGCACCGTAGGGATGGCTCCCTCCTTACGGGCAACAGCATGGGTCGTTGCCTTTGCTTGGGGAGGTCACAGCAGGGCAGCTCGTTGTGAGCCCTCGGCTTCGGCGGAACTGAGCAGACTTTGGATGGTGGCACGCCATTCGTCCATCTGCTCGGCCGCTGGTGGAAACCACTACAGTAGTTGAGCCCGCGCCATGGCCTCTGAGGCTGTGCTTGGCATAGATGATGATGATGTCGATCGCGCCGTCGCTCAGCTCCTAATGAAGCTAGCAGCAGTAGCACTGCGCCCCCGCTGTTGCGGTGCAACCACCTAGGTGGCAGGGTGGTGAGGCGGAGGCGCTCGAGGGCCATCAGCTCTGTTGGGTGCATCAGCTCGGTCGACCCGCCCTGGGGAAAGTGCACGCGCAGCGGTCGTGCCTGCGGCAAGGACGGTCAGAGGGCGGTGGTTCGCCCCAGACCGAGCGCCATCGATGTGGCTCCGCCCGTCGGCGAGCAGAGTGCAGTCGTCGAGGTGTTGCTGATGTTGCTCTCCATCGGTATCTCCTGCTCGTGCGTCGGCCGCAAGGGAAATGATGGTGGTGTCGCCTGCTCCGACCACATCCCTAGCAGCGCTCGCACCCTCGCGTGTCTCCATCCCCCCCCCTCCCCGCGCAGCATTGGAGGCCGTGGGAAGCAGAGCCTTCGAGGTGGATGGATGAGCCGAAGAAGCTGATTTCTTCTTGGGCGCCATGCTCGATGGCGCCGTCAAAGATGCAGATGGCGATGAAGATGACGCACTGCTTACGTCTTTAGGTTCGCCGCAAGCGATCCCCCTATCTGGCGTGCCAAAGATGTCGCGGGAAACCACGGCCACCTATGGGACCAGGACGGCCCCTTGCTGGTTCGGCAGAGAGGAGTCGCATTGCACAGAGAGTAGGGCAACATGGGGCAACAAGGCAGAGATCACACGGGCAGTTTTACCCAGGTTCGGGCCGCCGTGAGGCGTAAAACCCTATTCCTGCTTTGGTGGATTGATGGTGGAAAAGTGGTGGTGGTGCATAGTACACTTGCTCGTTATGGTTAGCCGTTGTATGTGCATGTAGTTCAAATTTGAATTACGGTCATTAAATGGCTAGAAAACCACTTAAATGTCTTTAAAAGGTCAAATGACCCTTGGAATTTTCCAAATTTTCAAACAGTTGTATTAGTGCATGTTAAATGTAGAGAAAATTTGAAGGCCTTAAGGGGAAGTTATCATGTCCAAAGTTTTTTCCAATACGTTTGAAAATTCGTTCCAATTTACTACACATGGAATTAAATAGCACACAAGTACACAAAATATGACTTTTCAAACCGTTATGGTTAGTTGTTGCATGTACATGTAGTTCAAATTTGAATTACGGTCATTAAATGGCTAGAAAATCACTTAAATGTCTTAAAAGGTCAAATGACCCCTGAAATTTTCCAAAATTCGACATGACAGTTGTATTAGTACTAAAAATTTGTCGTGCATTTAGAACACCATCTATTGCCACTTTACTCCAAATTCGTCTTTCACAGCTAATAAAAAATATCCACAACATCACACACAGTATTTTTTGTATGAACCGTTTATGATGAAAATTTCTGGGTCTATTTAAGTATTCCTCCTTAAGCTTCGCCAGCTTGTCTGCTCCTGTGCCGGCAACCCCCGAATCCACGAATCTCGATCCCCATTCCCTCACCCCCTTCTTGCAAACATGACACCATGGAAACGCTTCATGAAGGCCTGTACAATGGTCGTGTCCTCTCCGAGCGCTGCCGCCTGCGTCGAGAGTGCAGCCGCCTACACTGAGAGTGTCATCGCATCCGCATTGAGCGCGGCCACGTCCGTCAAGAGGACGTCTGCAGCAGCCGACAGGGCAGCTGCAGCAGCTGAGACAACTGCAGCTGCTGCTGCAACCGCGACTACAAACGCCGAGAGCGCTCGAGCTACCGTCCGTGCCACCGATGTCGCCCTGGCCCGGGTCGAGGCCATCCACACCAAGATCGAGGACGCACACGCCAAGATATTCCAGGCCACCTTGGAATCCAGCATGCAACCCACGTCCGAAAAGGTGGCGGTGGCCATGGAGCACCTGCTTCCTCATGAGATCGTCGGGCAGGAGCTGGAGATGCAGGAGGCGGCGGAGATCAAGCAGCCCGGGAGGAGGAGTTGCGTGTGGCCGAGGTCGAGGTAGAGAAGAGTCTATCCGTCGAGGAATCGGCGGTGGAGTGCCAACGTGAGTTTTGGTGCGGCCACTGCTACGAGTACTACAACCTTGAGGGCGGCGCCGAGGACGAGGACGCAGTCGACTTCAGCAGGGGGGACGCAGAGTCCACCAATGGCGGCATGTCACAAGGACAAGTCATCGACGTCTCATCTCACATCGGCGATGCATAGGCCGGCGCGGCAGTGGATTTGTTAAAAATTATGCGTACTTAGGCTTTGTTTTTAATGTTGGTCTTTTGTTAGGGAAATGTTTAGGTCAACTAGCTCTGTTTAATTACTAAAATTGCTCGATTCAGTAAGTGTGGTATGTGTGATGTACGCTCTTTTGTGTGCCCAAATTAGCAAGCGATATTAAATTATGAATGACGTACCCGGGGAAATTTCCACCAAAATTTGAATTATCAAACTCATCCCATGCGCGTAAAGCAGAAGAATCGTTTACGATGCACACAATCATTCAAAGTGAATGGTGTCCGGCGGCACCGTGCACAAAGTTTCCCTCCACATTTCGAAATTTTTGGCCTACCGCCGAAATATCTACCCCCACCCCATTTTCTCCCCGACCACAACTCACATTTCCCCTGTTTCCTTCTTCCTTCCTTCCTTCCTAAGCTATAGCCGCTTCCTTGCTTGGTTCCTTGCTCTCGCCGTCTCGCATCCTACCACCGGGGTTGCCATGGTCTTCTTCAAAGACCTCTCCAGTGGTTCCTCCTCCGATGATGACTCCTTCACCACCCGGGTATGCCTCTCTTCTCTCTCTTGGGCTATGACTTGGAATGAAGGATTTTTACCTGGCGGTCGATTTGAGTCATTTCTTCCTCTTGTAGTTCCCTAGGACCATCAGTTGCAACGAATGGAGCGGGGTGGCTGAAGATCTGTCTGCTCGTTGTCACCATCAATCTCCATGCATGAAGCTAGTTGCGTTTGAATCTGTGGACAGTGGGAGGAAGTTTCTGGCATGTGCATAGAAGGTTAGACCCTCTTTCGTTGTTACAAATCATGTGTTAGATGTGATTCACACACTGTCACGGTCCCAACCCATTAATACCACACCTTCAACCAAACACATCCTAAGACAGTGTCACAGTTTGTACCTAGTATCTAAAAATGTTGCCATCTCAGCAGCGGTGCCATTAGAAAATTATTTGTCACCGCCTCAACAGTTTCTGTAGCCAACTTTGGTCCACACATCCGAGCAGCCAAGCAGTAAAATACTAAATCTTTATGGCACAAAGGAACTGGGCATCAGAGAAACTAGGTGCTCCGGAGTTTGGGTCCTTGATTTTTTTCCGCTGCATCGGCTCGCCAATGCAGGGCACCGGTGCGAGATGTACCAACAGTTGTCTTTACACCGGTTTTGGCATACATAGTGGACGGCCTTAGTGCTATTAGTTCTATGTTACTAAATTTCTGCATGTACACATCTGTTAGTATCAATTTGTTGTCATGCAAACACTATCGCTATGATGTTGCAGTTATATTTACCTTCCTCTTAAAATGTTCAATTTGTTATTTATATTACATGAGTAAGAACTAGTAGCATTGTTGTAGTTAATTATAGCTTCTGATGTTTCAGAATTTGGTTGTTGTCTCAGTAGCAATTAATTCATTTGCACATTGATCTTTTTGAGAAGATATGTCATAATTAACATGTTTATTTAGTTTTTCAAAATAAGTATTGGTGATTTTCTATGTTGCTATAAACCCATTTCCCCTACAATTGTTACTGATCTAGTTTTAAATATTACAGGATAAACGGAAGTGTTCTTACTTGGAGTGGGTTGATCAAGAGTGGCCACAGTCTTTGAATATGTGCCTAGCAAAGCTCTGGAGCATGTATGAGGAAGAAAACAGAGGTAGGCTTAGAGAATGTGTTGTCAACGCTGAAGAATATTTGAAGATGCGGGATAAAAAACAGGAAGGTGGATTATGAGCTTAGATTTTTTTTTAAATCAGACTTTGCTAAGATGGTGTTGGCGAAGGAGGAGGCACTTTCCCAGTTGGCCAGTGCAAAACAGGTTCTTACTGAACTAAAAGCAGAGGTGGATAAGACGAGCTTGGTTGATCTCGATTAGGGAAATGAATATATTGTTCTAATATTGTTCTTATGAAGTTGAACTAGCTATATGATGTACTGTGTTGTTTTCAGGTAGCTATCGTACTGTGATGTTAAAATATATCTATGTGCCTGATATGAAACTGGCAAACCAATGTTCGATATGAAATGTGAAGTTGCGTAATATTGGAATTATTAATTGTAAACTAATAAACCTGCTAAATGGGTGATGGAACTTTGCAAATGGTTCTAGTAGTAAAAGCGCTTGTGATGGATAGCCCAATGCCACACAACTTTCTTCATCAAATCGTGTGTGATGCAGTTGATAAAAGTAAACGGTTAACCAAGGTAGAGCATGTGTGATAGTTACACCTATCACACACGAGCCTATACATAAACCTGTGTGGGATGTACATACGAACAGAAATGTTTTCCCTGATTGACTGTATGGGATGTACATACGAACGGAAACGTTTTCCCTGGATTGACTGTGTGGGATGTACATACGAACGGAAACGTTTTCCCTGGATTGACTGTGTGGGATGTACATAAGAACGGGAATGTATTCCTTGTATTGACTGTGTGTGATATACATACGAACGGAAATGTTTTTCTAGGATTCACCGTGTGGGATGTACATACGAATGAAAACGATTGGGTTTCGATGCCTCGCCCGATCACACACGAGCTCATTTTGCCCCAGCCTGTGTGCCAGGAGGGCCTATCCCCGATGGTTTCTGGGTCATGTGGGAAGGACCCCCCTATCGCCCACACTCACATGACGAAGATTCCAAATGTTGCCGCGGAAAGGGGTTAAAGCCCGTGTGTAGAGCACCTCGTTGTACGAGTGACCCCATCCACCGCCATCCTCCTCCACCGTGCTAGAGCTGATACCCCGACGCCATCGTCCATTACAAGAGATCGACCTCTCTCATCCACGGCTTCAGACCAGGATCCTTGCATCCCGTCCTCTCGCTTCATTCGCGCTGTTGTCCACCTTGCCGAGACCGCTCGTATGACTGTCTCGTCCATCGTGCCAAGATATTTACCTCGCCGCCACCATCTGCCCTCCTAGATTTGCTTCCATGCTGCCGACAGCCATCGCTACCGCAGCACCCCAATGCCTCAGCAAATGCTTACATGGCGCCACAGCAGAGGTGGCACTCTTTCATATCTGCTCAAGTTATTTATCTCAGCAAGAAAATAGATCACCACTTCTTTACTGTGATTTCTTGTCCATCACTTAGAATCTTACTTGTTAGTTGAAACCAAACATTGGTTGCAAAGTTTCCTTTGTCCGATTTGCACCTTCAGATCTTCCATGGCACGCTCACCACTATACTCGCAATGCTTATGGTTTTCCCCTTTTATGTTCCACATTAGCTTAAATGACAGTAGACTGGATTTCAATTTGGGGTCACTCCATCTTTGGGAGTTTGCCGGAGGGAAGGAAGGGGCTCGCCGGAGGGCTGCCCCATTATCTATCTTAGGGTTTTGGGTGGGGACAGTGGTTGTGGGGGGGCTATCATCATGCTATGGCGGGGCCTCGACGAAGGCAAAACTCAACACGGGTGGGGGTGGAGTTAGTTACAGGGATGGTCGGGGGCGGTGGAAGACCGGAGGTGGTGGGCGGTTCAGGGGAGGGCGGGGGCCGGTGGTTCGGCCGGCGGCCCGTGCGGTGGTTTGTAAGAAGCGAGGAAGAAGAAGGGTTAGGAGACATAGGATCTTCATCCAACCGCCTGAAATGGTCGACTGACCCAAATAATGAAAGTCAGGCGACTTGCATGTAGACATTCCCATATATTCAGTACCATCATCGTAGGTGCTTCGAGACATACGTGCAAGCAGTGCTCCTCAACCCATCAAGCTAAACAACATGCCACTCATAATTCCAAATTTAGTTGCTCAAATACGAATCTGATATGATGCTGACATGTACTAAAACAGAGAATGTTTAATTGGTCAGCTAATGTTCCTACTTTACTTTCGAAAAGCACATGCGCCACATATCAAGGGACAACAGGGAGTTGCATTCTTTATGCGCTCTGGTTCATCATGTGTGGGCAACGAATGTTTTATTATCCAAAACCTGCTTGCTCTTCTTTAGCATGCTCCTCTTCTGTTCTTCTTTTATAAATACTCTCTTCATTCCTAAATATAAGTCTTTGTAGTGATTCCTCCATGGACTACATACGGAGCAAAATGAGTGAATCTACACTCTAAAATGTATCTATATACATTCGTATGTGATCCATAGTGGAATCTCTACAAAGACTTGTATTTAGGAACAGAGGGAGTATAATAGTAGTATAGTATGTTCCTTGTAGTGAAGAGGAGCAGGGACATTTGCAGTGTACAGGTCTATTCGGTCGCTTGTCATGGACGCCTTCAACTCTTCATGTCGGTCTTCATGTCGCTTGTCATGATGCTTTCAACTCTTCATATTTGGTCGTATGTGTCGCCTTTGAGAGTTAGACTGATAGTAACAGTACTGCGCCTTTAGTTGTAGAGAGCTGGTATCCGAAGTCTTTCTAGCCGTACCGGCAATACTAGCACATATTTTCCAGCAAGTTCCACTTTCCTGGTTTTACTCCTGATGCTTAGGGTTTTCCCATTATATCTACACTATGATATGCGTAGGTGCTTTGTGTCCTACTAGCAGCAGTCCATCCTTTCTCTACTCTTATAAAAAACCGAGTTGGTGATGATGGTGTGTCTGCCATCTTGCAATATAGACCGTCTAATCTATATCTGATGGGTAGAAAGCAAGCTATGGCAATTTTGCAAAAAGATACCCGCACCACTCTCGTTCCTCCTTATCTCCCACAACTTCATTGTTGAGTAATTAAAAAAGGAAGCCTCTGCAACAATCTGGCATAGTGGCCACTGCTGGCGTCGTCCATCCCCATGCCTCCGCTAAGTCCGACCACCAATCACCATCGCGCCCCACTCCCCCTCACCTTATCTCTCATCATTCTCGAGATATCATTTGTTTTTACACATGGGATTACTCCTTCATGGGTCAATCACAATAGGTGGTTTGTAAAAAATGCATCTTGATGTTCCGTGCAACGCACGGGCATCTTGCTAGTAAAGCTAAATAACACACCAATCATATGTCCTAAGCTTCTTCAAATATGAATGTGATATGATACTGACATTAGCTAACAGGCACACATTTAATTGGTTAGCTAATGCTCCCACTTGAGTTTACAAATGCATGTGGCCACATATAGAGAGACATCGTGGAATGGCATTTCTTTGGGCGCTCTGATTCATCATGGGTGGGCAACCAACATTGTATAGAAAGAAACGAAATCTCAATAATATGATTCCCCTTCTATTCTTTAACATGTTCCTCTTCTGTTCTTCTTTAGTAAGTACAGTATGCTCCTTGTCAAGAAAGGGAGCAGGGACATATGCAGTCAATAGCTCTATTGGGCGCTTCTGCTACATGATTTCAGCACTTCAAGTTGGTGTGCCATAATATCCAGGAAATGGTGGGAGCTATGCGGTCTTTGATAGACTAGACTGATAGTAATAGCAGTGCGCCTTCAGATGAATAGAGCTAGCCTGTAGGTGATCAATATGCTGCATATTAGTAGCGGCAATACAACCATGTATTTTCCAACCAGTTCTGCTTTCCAGATTTATTTATGATAGTTATAGTGTACCCCTTTTATCTACACTACGATCTGCCAAGTGGTTGTGTGCTCTCATTATCATGGTTTGGCAATAAACTTTCTATACGGTATACTATTATGAACCTATCATTTGCCAACTATCCTTACATCTGAGCTCCCAACAGGGAGCCTATTTTTTTGTGTAATTGTGCCCGATTATATTAATCTACGCATCATATTACAGTACACATGGGCTCTCTCATCGGAAACCAGTGATAACACACAAGGGTTTACGGGAAGCCTCTATTATATTAGAATATTCTCTGCATTACAAAGATAATCTCACTACTATTTTTTTCATGCTTCTCAGTTATTATATGTAATCACAATGAATACAAGAATGCGCACATCAAAAGAATATTGCAGAACAGTTCGATGGGTAACAAACTTGGCATCAAGGGATTGAGGTCCACTGTGGATGCAATGAAACCCACATGCTCCCAACCTATAGATTTGTATTCAAAATATGATCCTAATGAATATTCTAGGCTCAAGGAGTCAAAGGCAGATGGCCTATCATGTTCACCCAATAAGGTGTCTGTTCTAATTTGGCAAGGTTTTATTGGTTGCACGTATCTTGCATAAGGTGTCTTGAATTTCTTTTGCTTCGTTGCACCGCCATCTGCTTAGTTTAATCATGATATATGTGAAGATTCCATGTCCATCCATTATCAATACCATTCCATTTGTCGTCATACCATGTTTTTCCATTCAAATGTTGTTCTTGTGTTTCAGACATCCAAAAGGAAGAGGGTGATTGCAGAACCTGAAGGAGTACAAGCAAAGTCCTTGAAAAAGGTGGTGATACCAGAGAAATCATATAGCACCCGAAAGCACAAGTGCTCCCTGGGTGATTTTGGTAATTAATGTCAACATATCTCTTGTTGGACTAATACTTCTACCTAGTATATTTCAGATGAGTTCAACATTGGAGTGGCATGGACATGGACAAGAGGATGTGGAACCCCTTCAAGATGCTAGGACAAACATTGGCAAAAGCTCAAGACTCTACATTTTTCATTTTAGTGATCCAAGATCACATTGAGTCCATAGGAAAGCCAATACTATTAAAAGGGGATGAGGTGTTGCTTAATGGCTTGCTTGCTCAAAGTGCTTAATGATATGCTCCAAATCCCTCAACCACTTTCTCAAATCCACATATGTCCTAAACCTAAAAGTCAAACTCGGCCCCACCGATTTGATCTACCCGGCGCCACCGAGTTCATTTGACATAGCCACTGCCAAACCCTAATCAGTTCGGTCTCACCGATGGGATCTTGGTCTCACCGAGATAGGCTTGCAAACTTCTTGTTACCTATTGCAACAATTTCGGTCTCACCGAGATTGTGCAATCGGTCCCACCGAGTTTGCTTGACCAATCCTTAGTTTGCTTATTACCAAAATTGGTCTCGCCAAGTTTGTGTAATCGGTCAAACCGAGTTGAGGTTTTACCCTAACCCCTGCACATCGGTCCCACCGAGTTGACCTTGTCGGTCCCAGTAAAAACTCTAACATTCACATTTTGACCTGAATCGGTCTTACCGAGTTTTACCATTCGGTCTCAGCGAGTTTGGGAATCTGTGTGTAACGGCTAGATTTAGTGTGGAGGCTATATATACCCATCCACCATTGTTCATTCGAGAGGAGAGCCATCAGAACGTTCCTACACTTCCACTACTCATTTTCTGAGAGAGAACCACCTACTCATGTGTTGAGACCAAGACATTCCATTCCAACCACAAGAATCTTGATCTCTAGCCTTCCCAAAGTTGCTCTCCACTCAAATCATCTTTCCACCATAGACAAATCTGTGAGAGAGAGTTGAGTGTTGGGGAGACTATCATTTTAAGCACAAGAGCAAGGAGTTCATCATCAACACACCATCTATTACCTTTTGGAGAGTGGTGTCTCCTAGATTGGTTAGGTGTCACTTGGGAGCCTCCGTCAAGATTGTGGAGTTGAACCAATGAGTTTGTAAGGGCAAGGAGATCTCCTACTTCGTGAAGATCTACCCAAGTGAGGCAAGTCCTTCGTGGGTGATGGCCATGGTGGGATAGACAAGGTTGCTTCTTCGTGGGTGGAGCCCTCCATGGACTCGCGCGGCCGTTACCCTTCGTGGGTTGAAGTCTCCACCAACGTGGATGTACGATAGCACCACCTACCGGAACCACACCAAAAATCTACATGTCTCCAATTGCGTTTGCACACTCCAATCCCATCCCTTTACTTTCTTGCAAGTTGCATGCTTTACTTTCCGCTACTCATATACTCTTTGCATGCTTGCTTGAATTGTATTGTGAATGCTTGAAATTGTGCTGATTTCCAACCTCAACTTGAAAAACTTAAAAACTACTATCTTTACTTTCGAGGGTCTAATCACCCCCCTCTAGACACCTATTCTCGATCCTTTCAGCACCCCACTTATATTGGCGATAGAACCAGCGCCACGAAACCTATGATATCGCAACTATGTTGGTCGCTGCTTTGCTCTTGTTAGTACCTATTGTCCAATCATTGTACTTACATTCATACCTGGTGGATTATATGACATCATTGTGCATTATAGTATGCTTATCCACTGTTCGCTCCAAATTATCAGATCCATATTAGTGCTTACATTAATGTAGAATAAATCCAATGCTTATGAAGAAATTTAGTTCTACATTGTTCTTGCAAGTATCTGTTGTCCTTCATCATTGTACTTATATTGTCAGCTAGTTATCCATGTACACTTGCAGCTTATTTTCCCTTGCCCTCCATTTTCTACACATCATATCTATATTTACTCTTGCCAAAATATTGAATAAAACCAATGCTACTGAAGAAATTTAGCTATGGATTGCTCTTGTCACTGTCTTTTGCCTGTATTATGTATTTACATTTGTACTCTGCATCTTAGCTTAAATAATTGTCATTTGTTCCTATATTTCATATCTAAATTTATTCTTAACAAGGTGTAGAATAAAGGCAATGCTCTTGAAGAAGAGATTGTGGTAAACTTCTTGAATCCCCCCCATCAATATGGACAAGGGTTTTATAGAGTCGGTCTTCATTACTAATGTAAGTTTGTCCTCCTCGAGCCTTCAAACTTTGTTGTGTATATTTGGATAGCTATGACTGCAAATGTTGTTTATTTTTGTCGTCTGCATGAAATTGCTTGTTCAAAGTTTATAACGAAGAAGTACATAAACATAAGTTTGTCCTTCTCAATTTTAGTCTTTAGTTGTACAACCTAGTTTCTTATTCATACCATGTAAATTAAACTAAACTTAGCAAGTTATATTCTTTAGCACTGCATGTATGCTTCTGTTCTTGATCTATAATCCAGTGATGTGGTGAAACTACCAACTCCAGCACAATGTCATATCCTACTATGTGTTAACTATGAACAATGCCATATTATGTTAATGTTACTTAAATCATGTCTCTTTATTTACCAACCTGAAATGGTATAATTTGATAGTACACTCACCATTCATGCTTATACGTTGTTTAGCACTACATGTATGCTTGTGTTCTTAATCTATAATCTAGTGGTATGGTGAAGCTGGCCGCTCCTGCACAATGCCATTTACTGTCGTCTTAACTATGAACAATGCATGTTATGTTAATGTTATTTTAAACCGTGTCTCTTTATTTCTGACAAAGAAGATGAATTGACAGAGATGCTGCTTATACATGCAAAACCTGTTATCTACCTACTTGTTTCTCTTTCAGGGTGACAGCACTGATGCTAGGAAGAACTGCCACAATGGTAGTGAGACAAACCCATTATTTGTCCCTCTAACATATATTCCAGAGAAGGCAACACATCTTGAGGGTAGCGATACAACCCCAAAGTCATGTCTTGATGTAGAGTCGAACTTACTCGGTGACACAAGCTCGATGAAGTCGCCGCCTGAATCTGTTCGACTTCTTCCATCTGAATTCAAGCAGAAAGACATGCTTCCACTCAAATCCGAATGGAACTCCAATCTCTATGCAAAATTAAACATAAGTACATGACGTTTATTGATGCTATGGGGCTTGAGTTGGTGGATATAAGCGTCAAACAATCGCGGTCTCATCAGGTTGCTAAGCTGCTTGCGCTGTATCTACTGGGCACGGCTAACCTTTCTTGAACTGTGTTGAAGTGCTGTCGGTTCTGTCTATTATTTTGTCGGCGTGTTTACTTACACTGGTGACGACCTGCCCAGTGTATGGAATCTGTTGTTTGGTTGCCCTTTATTATCACTGGCTCCAAACTTTGATGCCCAGGGGATGTAATATGTTGTAATTTCTTTGTTGTATAGTTTAGGTTTATTCTTCGTCGCAATGGTGTATTTATTTATTGTTTACGCTATCTTCACTCTGAGAAAAGGTCGTAATCTTTGATCGGAGCACAATGAGCCAATATGTTAGGTTTATATAAAAATAATTTTGGTATTAAAACTGGTCGGTCGCCAATAGCTAAAATGGGCCGAACCGTGGGCCTACAATCATCTCGGGCCATTAGTTAGGCCTTGACTTAATCTGGCCCACTATTAGTTCCGGGCCTTTAAAAGGCCGAGTAAACCGCTTGCCTTAATTGGGCCAGAAAATTAAATAGGCTTTTAACAGCCTGAGATCTAGATTGAGCCTCAATTGTGGCGAACAAATCACGGGCCGACAGTAGGCTGTAATATACATCGGCCCATTATTGGCCCATTGGTATGACAGGCCATTAATAGGCTAAAATGTTTTTGGGCCTTGGCTGACCCAATTACATGACGGGCTGGAAGCAGGCCGGACGTATAATGAGCTAAAATTAGGCCCAACACTATCAAGGGCCTTTAACGGGCCGATAGGCAGCTTGGGCTAGATGTATCCACAAAGATTACGGGTTGTTAAGAGCCCGAAAGTCACTACGGACCAAAATTAGGCCCAGGTGCAACTCGGGCCTTTAAATGCCGAAAGTGAAACCGGGCCGAAAGAGGCACATATGTAGACAGTGCCACTGACAGGCCGAAACTAATATCGGGCCGAACTGTTAAACGGGCCATTAAGAGGCCAAAGAGCAAATCAGGCCCCCAATGGCACAGTAGCTATTAAAGGGTCGTATCTATTATGGGTCGTAATTTGGCTCAAGATATGAAAACCAGTTAACAGACCGGATCAGATATGGGCCGTAATTTGTCACAAACTATTGCAGGCTGTTAATGGGCCAGGTCTGATATGGGTCGTAAACTGGCCCGGAGTATTGCAGTCTTTTAGCGGGTCGTATCTGATGTGGGCCATAAATTGGTCCAGAAAATGTTAGGCTGTTAATGGGCCAGCCCATTAGATTTGAAGAAATCTTGTGGGCCTATTCCTGGGCCGACTTTTAAACCTATATGGGCCTCTATTGGGTTGTCCCATGTGTCAACGTTTCATTGGCGACTCCTGTCCAGTGGACGGTTGACATCTGTCCCAATGCTGAGCTGACACATGGATCGTCTGGCAAATGAGAATTTTACAAGTGGAAAATCACCATTGGTCTGGGCTGTTAACGGGTTATCAGATCCAAACTGGAACCCGGTAGCTTAACGACGACCCGTTACAATGGATGACATGTGCCAGTTACCCTTGACGAAAGCACTTCAATGACGCGCCATTTATCGTCATGGAAATGGACACTTCTGTGATGATAATTTTGGTATTGTCATGGAACACTTCTACGACGGCACAGGTATGACTATCTTGATTTTTTCATAAAATCATCATGGATGTACATGCATGACAGAAAACGTGACCTACTATGACAAACATGTATCATCACGGAGGTGTTTTTTTTATAGTGCTAACCCTAATTTCGAGTTGGGGAAGGAGTACTTATAGTCTAGGAAGATTAGGGTAAGAGAGGAAGGTACAGTGGTCATTTAACCCTACTTGCACGCAGGCAGGTCGTGGAGTGTTCGGACACCCGGGGCAAAGTGTTCGGGCCCCCGGGGTCGTTGGGGCGAAGGAGGCGGGGCACCTGGGGTTAGAGGCGGGGCACCCGGGGTTAGAGGCCGGGTAATCGGGGTGGCGCCATGGAGGAGGCTGGGCACCCGGGGTGCGCCAGGTGGAGGGGGTCCGGGCACCCGGGGGTAAGAGCCCAGGCATCCGGAGGGGTCCGAGGGGCTGCACCCTTAGAGGCCGACGGACCGGGCACCCGGGGGTTGAGGGGCCGACACCCGTTGTGTACATGGGGGGTCGCGCCCTTGGTCATCGCAGGTTCGGACACTCGTGGGTAGAGGGCCCGGGCACCCGCGATGGTCAGAGGCCACGCCCGGTTGGTGGTTGGGGGTCCGGACACCCGAGGTTGCCTTTGTTCGGGCAGCCGGAGTGTTCGGCGGACCTCTGGTCTTCCTTGTTCGGTCCTTCCCTCCCTTCTCCTTCTTCGTGAGGTTCCATGCATGCTTGAATCTCCCTCCTAGCTTCCTATGGGTCCTCTTCTCGGTACCTAACAATGCATAACGTCTCTGATTTAGGTAGAAGCCAATTCTCATGTGAATCCAAAGGAAGCTCGAAGAGGAAAGAGTTAGCCTCGGTTTTCGACGGCACATGCGCGGGATCTTATCATTGGTCCGCCTCGTGTTTGCAGTGGTGATGGAATGTCCATGGGGATGACCATGGGATGCTCCGCATCAACGTGTGTCTGCGGTGCATTCCAAACTCCCAAATGTAACAACATGGTCCGGAGTGAGATTTTCAATCTGGGCGAGTTGATGATACGTCTCCAACGTATCTATAATTTTTTATTTTTCCATGCTATTATATTACCCCTTTTGGATGTTTATGGGCTTTATTTTACACATTTATATCATTTTTGGGCTAACCTACTAACCGGAGGCCCAGCCCGTATTGCTGTTTTTTTGCCTATCTCGGTATTTCGAAGAAAAGGAATATCAAACGGAGTACAAACGGAATGAAACCTTCGGGAGCGTGATTTTTGGAACGAACGTGATCCAGAGGACTTGGAGTGCAAGTCAAGAAGCGGCTGAGGCTCCCACAAGATAGGAGGGCGCCCCCCTATAGGGCGCCCCCTGTCTCGTGGGCCCCTCGGGCATCCACCGACGTACTTCTTCCTCCTATATAAGCCTACGTACCCCGAAAACATCCAGGGAGCAAGACGAAACACAATTTCCACCACCGTAACCTTCTGTATCCGCGAGATCTCATCTTGGAGCCTTTGCTGGCACTCTGCCGGAGGGGGAATCGACCATGGAGGGCTTCTACATCAACACCCTTGCCCCTCCGATGAGTTGTGAGTAGTTTACCACAGACCTACGGGTCCATAGTTATTAGCTAGATGGGTTCTTCTCTCTTTTTGGATCTCAATACAATGTTCTCCCCCTCTCTTGTGGAGATCTATTCGATGTAAACTCTTTTTGCGGTGTGTTTGTCGAGATCCGATGAATTGTGGGTTTATGATCAAGTTTATCTATGAATAATAATTAGTCTTCTCTGAATTCTTTTATGTATGATTGAGTTATCTTTGCAAGTCTCTTTGAATTATCAGTTTGGTTTGGCCTACTAGATTGATCTTTCTTGCCATGGGAGAAGTGCTTAGCTTTGGGTTCAATCTTGCGGTGTCCTTACCCAGTGGCAGAAAGGGTTGCAAGGCACATATTGTATTGTTGCCATCGAGGATAACAAGATGGGGTTTATATCATATTGCTTGAGTTTATCCCTCTACATCATGTCATCTTGCTTAATGCGTTACTCTGTTCTTATGAACTTAATACTCTAGATGGATGTTGGATAGCGGTCGATGTGGGAGTAATAGTAGTAGATGCAGGCAGGAGTCATTCTACTTGTTGCGGACGTGATGCCTATATACATGATCATGCCTAGATAATCTCATAATTATTCGCTTTTCTATCAATTGCTCGACAGTAATTTGTTCACCCACCGTAATACTTATGCTATCTTGAGAGAAGCCACTAGTGAAACCTATGGCCCTCGGGTCTATCTCTTATCATATTTGCTTCCAATCTACTTTTATTTGCATCTTTACTTGTTGCATCTATATTATAAAATACCAAAAATATATTTATCTTATCATACTATCTCTATTAGATCTCACTTTCGCAAGTGGCCGTGAAGGGATTGACAACCCCTTTATTGCGTTGGTTGCGAGTTCTTTGTTTGTTTGTGTAGGGTGCGTGGGACTTTTGAGGAGCCTCCTACTGGATTGATAACTTGGTTCTCAAAAACTGAGGGAAATACTTACGCTACTATTGCTGCATCACCCTCTCCTCTTTGAGGAAAACCAACGCAAGCTCAAGACGTAGCAAGAAGGATTTCTGGCGCCGTTGCCGGGGAGGCTTCCACCAAGTCAAGTCAAGATTCGACCTCCCGCCAACGTGCGATTTCTGGCGCCGTTGCCGGGGAGGTCTTCGCTCAAGTCAAGACATACCAAGTACCCATCACAAACCCATCTCCCTCACATTTACATTATTTGCCATTTGCCTCTCGTTTTCCTCTCCCCCACTTCACCCTTGCCATTTTATTCGCCCTCTCTTTCCCAATCTCCTCCTCTCTCTTTTGCTTGCCCTTTCGTTTGCTCATTTGGTTGGAATAGATGCTTATTTATTGCTAAACAGAGAACCTAAGATCTACGGATCCTCATCCTCTTGCTAATCTTTTTAAGAGATCCAATTATGATGAACGCATTGCTAGTGAGTTTTGTGCACTAGATTATCTTTATGAAGTTTTGCTTGAAATTTGTGAGTCTGAAAATTGTGATGAAGAAATTTATGAAGAGATTCACAATAACTCCTTGAATAAAAAGCATGATTGCAATGATTTTACTATAAATTCTCTTGATGTCAATTGTGCTAATAATATGCAAAACCCTAAGCTTGGGGATGCTAGTTTTGCTATGTCTACTACTTGTTTCAATGATCATGATTGGGGTGATTCTTTTTATAACCTTGAAAATTTATTTAAGCCCTATGATGAATATGAGATTCATAATAGTGTTTGCAATAATATTGAAAGTGGGTTTGGAAGAGTGTCGGCTTTAGATCCCACATATTTGGAGTATGTTCAATCTTATGATATTTTTGATAAAAGTGGGTTCGGAAAGGTCATGACTTTAGTTAATGTTAATCCCACTATCTTGGAAGAGTGTCAACTTTGCATGCATGTGGATCATGTTGAGAATATATTTTGTGATAGCTATTTTATTGAATTTGCCTATGATCCTACATGTAATTATTATGAGAGAGGAAAATATGGTGGTAGAAATTTTTATCTTATTAAATTACCTCTCGTCATGTTGAGATTGCTATCGTCTCTTTCTTCTTCCTTGCGTATACTAGTTTTTGCTTGCCTTGCAAATTTGTTTGCTTATAATATGCCTATGCATAGGAAGTATGTTAGACTTAGATGTGTTTTTCACGTGTTTTATGATGCTCTCTTTGTGCTTCAATTCTTGTCTTTCACGAGAGCATCATTGAAATCTCAATGCCTAGCTAAAAAGGCTTTAAAGAAAAGTTCTTGTTGGGAGACAACCCAATATTTTTCCTTGCTGTTATTCAATAAATCTTGCATCTACCTTCTGTTTAGATGTGTTTTTATCTTTTAGTTAGTGTTTGTGCGAAGTAGAACCTATAGGATAACCTATGATGATAGTTGATTTGATTCTGCTGAAAAACAGAAACTTTGCACGCACGAATATAATTTTGTTAAATCACAGAAACGTGCTTTTGTGTTGATTTTTTTTTATTCTGATCAATAAACAAATTTTCCAGGACTTCCTATTTTGGTAGGATTTTCATAGTTCCAGAAGTTTGCGTTAGTTACAGATTGCTACAGACTGTTCTGTTTTTGACAGATTCTGTTTTTCGTGTGTTGTTTGCTTATTTTGATGCATCTATGGCCAATAAAATAGTTTATAAACCATAGAGAAGTTGGAATACAGTAGGTTTAACACCAAAATAAATAAATAATGAGTTCATTACAGTACCTTATGTGGTGGTTTTGTTTTCTTTCACTAACGGAGCTTATAAGATTTCCTGTTGAGTTTTGTGTTGTGAAGTTTTCAAGTTTTGGGTAAAGCTTTTATGGACTATGGAATAAGGAGTGGCAAGATACTAAGCTTGGGGATGCCCAAGGCACCCCAAGATATTCAAGAATAGCCAAAAGCCTAAGCTTGGGGATGCCTCGGGAAGGCATCCCCTCTTTCGTCTTCGTTCATTGGTAACTTTACTTGGAGCTATATTTTTATTCACCACATGATATGTGTTTTGCTTGGAGCGTCGTGTATTATATTAGTCTTCGCTTTTTAATTTACCACAATCATCCTTGTTGTACACACCTTTTGGGAGAAGCCTATTTGATTAGAAATTGCTAGTCTCTCATGCTTCACTTATATCTTTTTGAGAGTCTTTTAGAACAGCATGGTATTTGCTATGGTTTTAAAGTTGGTCCTAGAATGATGAGCATCCAAGTTGGGTATAATAAAAACTATCATGGAAAATGGAATTGGATGCTATGATCAATATGATGCTTGATAATTGTTTTGAGATATAAAGGTAGTAATGTTAGGGTCATGCTAGTGGGTAATTATGAAATTGAGAAATACTTTTGTTGAAGTTGGCAAGTCCCGTAGCATGCACGTATGGTAAAAGTTGTGTGACAAATTTGTTGCATGAGGTGCTCTTTTGATTGTCTTCCTTATGAGTGGCAATCGGGGACGAGCGATGGTCTTTTCCTACCAATCTATCCCTCTTGGGGCATGCGTAGTAGTAATTTTCTTCGAGGGCTAAGTAGACTTTTGCAATAAATATATGAGCTCTTTTTGACTAATGTGAGTCCATGGATATACGCACACTCATCCTTCCACTTTGCTAGCCTTTATTATTACCGCACAACTTTCACCGATATCATGAACCCTTTATTTACCTTCCTCAAAACAGCCACCATACTTACCTATTATGGCATTTCCATAGCCATTCCGAGATATATTGCCATGCAACTTTCCACCGTTCCGTTTATTATGACACGTTCCATCATTGTCATATTGCTCTTTGCATGATCATGTAGTTCACATCGTATTTGTGGCAAGGCTACCTTCATAATTTTCATACATGTCGCTCTTGATTCATTGCATATCCCGGTACACCGCCGGAGGCATTCATATAGAGTCATGTCTTGTTCTAGCTTTGAGTTGTAATTCTTGAGTTGTAAATCAATAAAAGTGTGATGATCTTCATTATTAGAGCATCGTCCTAGTGAGGAAAGGATGATGAAGACTATGATTCCCCCACAAGTCGGGATGAGACTTCGGACTTTACAAAAAGAAAAAAAGAGAAAGAAAGAAAAAAGGGGGGCCAAAAAAAAGGAAGGCCAGAGAAAAAAAAGAAAAAGAAAAAATAAAATGAGAGAAAAAGAGAGAAGGGACAATGTTACTATCCTTTTACCACACTTGTGCTTCAGAGTAGCACCATGTTCTTCATATAGAGAGTCTCTTGAGTATCACTTTCATATACTAGTGGGAATTTTCATTATAGAACTTGGCTTGTATATTCCTATGATGGGCTTCCTCCAAATGCCCTAGGTCTTCGTGAGCAAGCGAGTTGGATGCACACCCACTTAGTTTCTTTTGTTGAGCTTTCATATATTTATAGCTCTAGTGCATCCGTTGCATGGCAATCCCTACTCACTCACATTGATATCTATTAATGGGCATCTCCATAGCCCGTTAATACGCCTAGTTGATGTGAGATTATCTTCTCCCTTTTTGTCCTCACAACCACCACCATATACCGCCATAATGCTATGTCCATGGTATCGCTCATGTATTGCGTAAGAGTTGAAAAAGCTGAAGCGCGTTAAAAAGTATGAAACAATTGCTCGGCTCGTCATCGGGGTTGTGCATGATGGGAGTATTTTGTGTAATGAAAATGAAGCATGGCCTAACTATATGATTTTGTAGGGATAAGCTTTCTTTGGCTATGCTATTTTGATAGGACATGATTATTTATTAGTATGGTTTGAAGCATTATTATTTTTATGTTTTATAAGCTTTTATTTTGTATCATTTGGATCTGAATACTCATGCCACAATAAAGAAAATTACATTGAGAATTATGCTAGGTGGCATTCCACATCAAAAATTTCTATTTTATCATTTACCTACTCGAGGACGAGTAGGAATTAAGCTTGGGGATGCTTGATACGTCTCCAACGTATCTATATTTTCGATTGTTCCATGCTATTATATTAGCCCTTTTGGATGTTTATGGGCTTTATTTTACACATTTATATCATTTTTGGGACTAACCTACTAACCGGAGGCCCAGCCCGTATTGCTATTTTTTTGCCTATTTCAGTATTTCGAAGAAAAGGAATATCAAACGGAGTCCAAACGGAATGAAACCTTCGGGAGCGTGATTTTTGGAACAAACGTGATCTAGAGGACTTGGAGTGCAAGTCAAGAAGCAGCCGAGGCTCCCACGAGATAGAAGGGCACGCCCCCCTATAGGGCGCGCCCCCTTGTCTTGTGAGCCCCTCGGGCGTCCACCGACGTACTTCTTCCTCCTATATAAGCCTAAGTACCCCAAAAACATTCAGGGAGCAAGACGAAACACAATTTCCACCACCGTAACCTTCTGTATCCGCGAAAAATCTCATCTTGGAGCCTTCGCCGACACTCTGCCGGAGGGGGAATCGACCATGGAGGGCTTCTACATCAACACCCTTGCCCCTCCGATGAGTTGTGAGTAGTTTACCACAGACCTACGGGTCCATAATTATTAGCTAGATGGCTTCTTCTCTCTTTTTGGATCTCAATACAATGTTCTCCCCCTCTCTTGTGGAGATCTATTCGATGTAAACTCTTTTTGCGGTGTGTTTGTCGAGATCCGATGAATTGTGGGTTTATGATCAAGTTTATCTATGAATAATATTTGAATCTTCTCTGAATTCTTTTATGTATGATTGAGTTATATTTGTAAGTCTCTTCGAATTATCAGTTTGGTTTGGCCTACTAGATTGATCTTTCTTGCCATGGGAGAAGTGCTTAGCTTTGGGTTCAATCTTGCGGTGTCCTTACCCAGTGACAGAAAGGGTTGCAAGGTACGTATTGTATTGTTGCCATCGAGGATAACAAGATGGGATTTATATCATATTGCTTGAGTTTATCCCTCTACATCATGTCATCTTGCTTAATGCGTTACTCTGTTCTTGTGAACTTAATACTCTAGATGCATGTTGGATAGCGGTCGATGTGTGGAGTAATAGTAGTAGATGCAGGCAGGAGTCATTCTACTTGTTGCGGACGTGATGCCTATATACATGATCATGCCTAGATAATCTCATAATTATTCGCTTTTCTATCAATTGCTTGACAGTAATTTGTTCACCCATCGTAATACTTATGCTATCTTGAGAGAAGCCACTAGTGAAACCTATGGCCCCCGGGTCTATCTCTTATCATATTTGCTTCCAATCTACTTTTATTTGCATCTTTACTTGTTGCATCTATATTATAAAATACCAAAAATATATTTATCTTATCATACTATGTCTATTAGATCTCACTTTCTCAAGTGGCCGTGAAGGGATTGACAACCCCTTTATTGTGTTGTTTGCGAGTTCTTTGTTTGTTTGTGTAGGTGTGTGGGACTTTTGAGGAGCCTCCTACTGGTTGATACCTTGGTTCTCAAAAACTGAGGGAAATACTTATGCTACTATTGCTGCATCACCCTCTCCTCTTCGAGGAAAACCAACGCAAGCTCAAGACGTAGCAGTTGACCCATCGAATCGGCGTGCAGAATGATGTTGTCGAACGCAAAGAGGTGGTCCGGGATGAAGATGTCACCGCAGACGATGTTGCAGTTGGTCTGCATACGAGCCATTGATCCTTTATTGATCACATAGCGGAACTCTCAATGAAAGCACCAATGTCGATACTAAAACCGGCGGACCTCGGTGTAGGGGGTCCCGAGCTGTGGATCTCGGATCTATGGGTAACTAGGGACGATAGAGACAATATTTACCCAGGTTCGGGCCTTCTCGAAGAGGTAATACCCTACATCCTACTTTGATTGTGTACCGAGTACAAGCTTGATCTACCTCGAGATCGATAGTTGTGTTCTAACCCTAGGGCTAGGTGGTTATGATTGTGACCGGCCCCTCTAGGGACAAAACCCCGCAACTTATATAGACGCTGGGGGTACCTAAGGTTATGGTCGCTTGCCAAAATAGGGATAAACATGCCGGCGGCCGATGTTGTCCTTGGAGTACATGTCAAATCTTCGGCAGAGCCCATCTCAATCACGTCGAAGTGTGAGGTTTCTGGAGTCCTTCCTTGTGAGTACGGTGGGCTATAAGTTCGGTCCATGGACTATGGGACAATGAGGTTGGTACCCCCCTAGCCCAGGACACCGCCAGGGTGGCTCCACCCATACCCAAACCCGACGGGTGCCATCCCTTTGCTCTTCTTCACCAGCTAGAGGTGGCGATTTTGAATCGTAGCGAGGGTTTTCTGTGTTTTTTACGTCCCATCACCATAGATGCGAACGGGCACGCTCGCTACAACGACTATCATTGGGTCGGCTAGTCGGGGTTCGTGCATGCGTTGTGAGGCTATTTGATGCACCCAGTTCTCGCAGTGGTCCAACCCTATGTCGTGGGAGCTATATCTCGCGTATAGCGACATGGTAGCTCCCCTCGTTTGAAGCTCACCGTGACCAGGGCGGCCCATCACTGTGGTAGTGTGTTCGCTTTTCTTTCTCTTTGTTTTTTTGTTTGCTTTTTTCACCGTTTGGTCTTGGTTTGGCAGGGTCGACCTTTCTTGCTTATTTTTTTCTTATGTTTTTTTATTTCTTCACTAGTTTTGTCTCAATTTTTCTTCTTCTTTGCTATACGTTAGTTTATTTTCTTCACCAGTTTCATTTTTCTTCTTGTTTGCATGGTGGTTTTCTTTGTTTTTTTGGTATATTTGTTTACTTTTGCCTTTCTTGTTATTTCTAGGTCGGTTTTCACTATTTTTTCTTTCTTTTTCTTTATTTCTTTCTCGGTTTTCATTGTTTTCCAAATACATGCTGTACATCTTTCCTTAAATACAAGTTTTGAAAACTTTTTTGAATACGTGGTCAATAGTTTTCAAATACACCGTGACCATTTTTCCAATGGGAAAAAACATTTTTACCACACAATGTACATTTTTCGTATACACCAGGAACATTTTTATATACATGTTCAACATTTTTTAAATACAGAACTGAATTAATAAAAGGGTTTTTGAGGTCTACTTTTATTCTATGTATGTTGTACATTTCTCATATACATCTTGATCATTTTTTGTACACTTTAGCATTTTCTGAATACACGATCAATATTTTTTTTTCAAACACATTGTATATTTTCTGTATACGTGAGAAACATTTTTTCTACATAGATTTAAAATATTTCAAATGCTTGTTTAATTTTTAAAATACATGTTCCACATTGTTTTTATATACATTGTATAATTTTTGCATACTTGTGATTATTTCTATATAGATTTAACATTTTTCTAATGTTTGATTATCATTTTTAAATACTTGATTATCATTTTTCAAATGCTTGTTTAATATTTTTGTAAATGGGACATAATCAATGTTTTTCATACACATTTCATTCTTTTTCAACATACATGAGAAATATTTTTTATATACACATGCGATATATATCTAATGCTTGATTTACATTTTCTAAATATTTTATGTAAAGTGAATTTTTAATATATTACCTCCGGCCCGAAAAAGTTGTCTTAGATTAGTGTAGATACGCATCTAAACATATTTTAGTGTTAGGTACGTACGTTCGTATCTAGACAAATCAAACACAAACATTTTGGGACGGAAGTGTACATATTAAGAATATATGGAAATATAAATATATGTGAAAAATGAAAGTAAAACGAAATAAAAGAAAGAAACAAAAAGGAAAAAACGGTGGCCTGTCGCCTTGCGCCTTGGCCGGTCTATGTTCGTGCTCTCCTTCAGGCTAGGCTGCCATACCGTCCTGTCCGGAATCTCTCCGCTCCGCCCCACTCCGCGGAGCTGTGGAGTTCGGTTTGAGCCGCTCAGCGAAAAATGAGCTGCAGCCTGCTCCCATATGTTTGGGGCAGCCCGCGAAAAATCTACATCTCACAATAAGCTTCTTCAAATAAAAAAATGTCTCATAATAGGCGAGACATAGCTGTGCATCTATATGCCGCCCTGCGCAGCAAATAGTCTCAGCTTCAAGAAAGCAAACACCCAGACGGGCTGTTTCCTTTTCAGCTGCTCTTTTTTTCTATTTTTAATAGTTTGGTTTCTTCTGCTTTTTTTCTTTTTGTTATTGCACATTTTATTTTTATCATAGAGTTTCTGATATAGTGTGATGTTTCTTCAAATAGGCACTGAACTATTTTAGTAATATATGACGAACATTTTTGTTATATACACCGAACTCTTTTTAGTATGTGATGAAAATTTACAGTGTAGACACTATTTTTTCTAATATATGATGAACATTAATGTTATAAACACCAAACATTTTATAATATACGATGGACAGTTTTTTTGTTATACCGATGAATACTTTTTAATACCCACTGGACCTTTTCAAATATATGATCAACTTTATTCAAAAACATACTGAACAATTTTCAAAATACATTGACACTTTTGAAAAACTGTTCTCACATTTAAATAAATTCGAATTTGAAAAGATGTTCGATGTTTCAAATGAAGTATTGACATATTGTAAAAAATTGTTAAGAAATTTCCAAAAACCTTCATGTTTTCAAATAATATTCATATTCTAAAAAAATGTTAAATATACTACAAAAAATAGGTCTGTTATAGTGTGGCGGATGCTACAGTACCGTGTATCTATAGTTCATCGTCAGCTACAGTGCTTTGCTGCATCGCCGGTCCGTCGGGATTGCGCCTGGCACGGCTTTTTGCAGCTTGCGAGTGCCTTATAAGGGTGCACGTATGTCTCGGCTGATGCGAGAAGAACCGCAGCCTCGCCCACGAGCAGCTACAAGGAGCCGGTGATGGGCCACCCCAGCAGGGGTGAGGGTCATCACACTGACACTTTATCGATGTCTCACTAGTTTTTTATTATTATTTATTATTATTATATACATTTTAAATTTATATATTCTGAAAACCCTAAGTTTACTTTTAAAACATAAACCATGATGGTGAAGGTGTTCAGAAAGTGTAAAAGAAATGTTGATAAATTTAAAAAAAATGTTGCAAAGAAAAATGTTTCTGTCGTTAAACAAATGAATGCGTAATTTTCACAAAAGTGTACACAATGTAAAATTATTATTTTGTAGCACAAAAAATGTATCATACTATTAAAGAAAAAGCGAAGGAACAAAAGAAAACGTAGAATTTCAAGAAAGGAACAAAAACAAAACCAACGTATAACAAAAGAAAAAATGGGGAAAAAGCAAGGAGAATTGAAATATAACAAAGAAAAAAAGAAAAACCGATGAAGAGATAAAGATCTAAAGAAATTGTATAAAACAAAAAACTAGAAACCCCAACCAAAAATTGAAGACAGGACAAAGAAAACAACACAGAAAAAGCAGGCCAAAAAATAATGAAAATCTGAACTAAAAAACAAAAAGGCACAAACTCCTATAGTAGTGTACCGGCCTGGTCGCACCGCGCCTTAGACGAGGGGAGCATACATGTCACGGTCGACGAAATATAGCTCGGGGTGTAATATAAGGCCGTCTCCTTGCTGTAGGCATGGAATAGCCTTGGCGCTACTTCAACAAGAAGGGAAGGCAATCAATGTATTCTCGGGGCTGCCTGCGGGGACTCGGGGTTTAAGTGGCTTTTGGCGGGCAACCTCCATGGAGGTGGTTGTTTTAAGAAATTAGATAATCACTTTTTGAAATTTCGATAAAACTTCTACGCATTCATATGGATGTATCATACATGTGTATAAAATCTGATAATGAAATACACTATTGTGATAGCTACACAAAAAGGAGAAAATCCTGCATTTCTAATAGTGAAAAGTGTTTTGAAAATCATGATTTGTCTTTTTTGTGTAGCCCTCACTGTAACATATTTCATCTTCAAAATTGAATACATCCATGAATACATGTATGATTTTTTCCAGAATTTTTTGAAATTCTAAAATATGCTTTTTGATTTTATTTTTTTTAAACGATCTCCATGGAGATCGCCTGCCATTGGCATTTTGCGCATACTGGAGGCGTTATAGTGGCGAGGAATAACACACTAAACCCGCATCTACGTGCGCCCCTATGTCTCGCTTCACCCGAGACAGCGGCAATCCTCGCCAGAAGTGAGCCCAGGTGCACGGGAGCCACAACCTCGTTTTTTGTTTTTTTGCATGTTCGTTATTTCTTTTTTACTTTTGTTTATACTTCTAAATATTCTACTTCCTTCGATCTACATTACTTGTCGCACAAAATGATGTATCCAGAAGTATTTCAGTGGTAGATACACACGTTTTAGCGGCAAGTAATATGGATAGGAGTGAGTAAATATATATATTACAAAAAGCACTTTACATAAATCATTTGAAAAAAATGTTAACCAACTGTTTGGAAAATGGTAAATGTGTATAGACAAAACTTTTCTCATGTATACGAAAAATTTATACTCCCTCCGTTCCTAAATATTTGTCTTTTTAGAGATTTCAAATGGCTACCACATACGGATGTATATAGACATATCTTAGAGTGTGGATTCACTCATTTTGCTCCGTATGTAGTCACTTGTTGAAATCTCTAGAAAGACAAATATTTAGGAACGGAGGGAGTAGAAAAAATATAAAATGTATGTGAAAAAGTTGTTCGTATATTTAAAAAATATTAATCAATTATTTGATTTTTTGTCAAAACATTATTCTTAAAATGTTAATCAAGCATTTGATAATTTTAAATGTGTATATGAAAATGATGAACAGATATTCAAAAATCTTAATCTGTTATTTGAAAATTGTAATCAATTTTTAAGAAAATAAAATGTGTATAAAAAAATGTTCAACATGTATTTTAAAAATATTAATAGAGCATTTGAAAAAATTATATATGTAGAGGAAAATAGTTGGGCATGATAAAAAGATTATTATTACGAAAAAAAATGTTAATCAAACATTTAAAAATGCTACTCCCTCCGTCCCATAATGTAACACTTTTTTGAGACCAGCGTAGTGTCAAAAAATATCTTACATTATGGGACAGAGGGACTAGATTTGTATTAAAAAAAACTTGATGATGTATTAACAAATGTTATTAGATATACACAAAAAAGTACAATGTGTATGGGAAAAAGTAGACATAAAAAGTATAAATTCTCAGTAAAAATGTTAAATATGTATATAAAAACTGTTTTAGATGTATAAGATTTTTTTTTTGAATGTGTATAAAAAAGTAACATATGTTGAACAAAAAGAAACCGGCAAAAAACGAAAAGCAAAAGAAAATGAAGAAACGTAATAAAAACCTAAACAAAAAACAACGAATATAATTCAAAGAAAATAAAAAAATTCTGAAGAGAATAACTGAAAAGAATAAAAGCAAAGAAAACCAAAAAAAGAAAACAATGTAAACCGATGAATACAAAGAAAGGAATAAAGAAAAAGGCAAAGAAACGGATGATTAAAAAAACTAATCTTTTATTTAGAAAATTAATCAGGCATTTAAAAAATTGTTAAATTTCTATAGAAAAAACCTAGTGGATGATATACTTAAAAAGTAAAAAAATTGTTAGATATATACCAAAAATCTACAAAAAAGTAGATAAAAAATATAAGTACTAAAAAAATTAATCATGTATTTCAAAATGTTAAACATGTACTCCCTGTGTTTCTAAATATAAGACCTTTTAAAGACTTCTATATGGACTACATACGGGTGTTTATTGACCTATTTTAGAGTGTAAGTTCACTCATTTTGCTCCGTATGTAGTCCGCATTGAAATCTAAATTTAGAAGCATAGGGAGCGTATGAAAATGTTTTAGATGTATAATTTTTTTTTAATGTGTACAAAAAAGATAATATGTGAAAAAAAGAAAATTTCAAATAAAAATAAAAATGAAGAAAACCCAATTAAAACAAACAGAATAAATTAATTCAAAGAAGATAAAAACATGAAGAAACCAATTGAAAAGAATGAAAGCAAAGAAAACCAAGAAAACAATGAATACGAAGAAATAAAGAAAGAAAAACCAAAGAAAGAAAGAAAGGAAAACAAAATACCAAATGAAACCCCAAAAGAAACAAAAAAAAAATAAAGAAAAAAATACCGGTGTAACCAGGAAAGAAAGGAAGAAAACCAATGAAAAAGCAAATGTAACAAAAAATATCAAAATAAAGTGAAAAATCGAAGCAGAACGAAAGTTAAACAAAAAAGGCGAAAAAGCCCGGAATGAACAAACCGAGAGGAAAGACAAAAATAGGCTGGCCCAGTCGCTACAGCGCGGGGCAAAAGCTTGAGCAAGAGGAAAGGAGCTCTCTCGCGCTAAGCAAGATATATACTCCTCAAAAGAAAAAACTAAGCGAGATATAGTCGCAGCGCGCATCTCCGCCCGTCAAGCAACCCCGGCCATCTGCTTCGGTTGCCGCGCAACAGCGCGAGGCGTCCAGAGGTGTCGACGGCCGTCGGCGCCCGCCGATATCCAACGGCCATACCAACAACCGCACATCATCCGTCATCGGTCACCGGTCATGGATGTACGCTCCAAAAGCGTGCCGAGCGAGCCATCCGTCTCCCCGTCCGGCGCGCCGCCATTCGCCACTGGCACCGGCACACGCCCGCCTGGCTCCGCTTTTTCGTGTCTCTTGTGATCCCGAGCCTCCAACCAATTCTTGTCGGCGCGCGCACAACTGGCCGCCTCCATGCGTGTCCTTGCGCAGCTTGCTTGCTCGAGCTTTCCGCCGCTTACGCACGCACGTCCTCGTCGCCGGCCGTTGGCAACTGCCGAGAGGTCGTATCGTATTCGTATGAAAGATGAGACATCGGTACGTCGGCAACTACACCGCGGAGCCGGAGCGATCGACGCGTAACCGCGACCATAAAATCTGACAGCTGCTTTTTATTAGCTCCTTCTGCTACTACCATTTACACATAAAATCCGAGACGCGGGACGTGCTCGGCACCGACAGCGATGGACACATACCCTACCCTAGCAAATGTTTAATCCTATTCCTAGACGCTCTCATCTCGCCTGTTGACCCCGACGGTGACACTGTGCACACCGGTGATTCAGCACGGCACCGTCGTGATATAGCGAAGCGCAATGAATAGGCCGGCCGGCCGGCCGGCCTTAACCGCTAACCACATTCCGGTAGCATAACAGCCACCACGCGATCGTGCGGAGTCGCGTCCCCGACTTCTTCGTTGACCCGAGCGGTCGATCGACCCTCCTCCCAACCGCACGTCGTGATCACGGTGTTTGACATGGCTGACTTTGCTTACGGCGTCGTCCTCCCAACCGTCCCTCGCGACGATAAGGCGTTTGACGATCAATCTCGACGGACTTGCTTGTCCAACACAAACTCTCGTCTCGTGCCAGCGACGACACTCGATCATCCATCATACGCGTAGCAGCCCCGTCAATGGGCCTGCATAGCATCTCGCAAAAAAAAAAGGGCCTGCATGGCATGCATGGACGGATGAGCGCATGGAGTAATGCCCAGGGCCGGCCGGCGCCATACGGAGTTGTCCCGTCGACCAAGTCGCCGGCGCAAACACAAAACGGCCCGCCTGCCACTTGAGAATCTAGATAGATCGCCGGCGACGTGCGTACGTGAGCTCGATCGTGCGCGGCGGCGCGACGCGTAGAATACCTACGTACCTGCACCGGATCGGAGTTGTACTACATAATACTACCAGGTTGCGCACGGAGCATCTGGTTGATTTGGCTCACCAGCATGCACGTGGTGGTTATTGAAAGACGGATTAGGACGCGGTTGGCTCAACCGCAAGTAGCTGACGCAGTTGCGCGAGCTTGCTTTCAGTTTTAAAAGCGCCCTTTCCGCCCTATTAGCCTGACAAGCCATGCGTTTAATTAAGTTGAAAATTTGTGCAATTTGGCGTAAATGCATGCACTGCTGCTAGATTGCAGTCCATCTCAGAGGCCGTTAATTTATCTCCTTGTCAGCGGCAGTAATGGCTACCATCAGAGTTGGAAGCACTCGTTTTTCTTGCACACAATCGGCGATATGTAACTGCATTTTCAATTGATGGATGGCGATTCCAGCCAGAACAAAATACAGCGCGGGCCGGTAGGCCAGAGCCATGGCCACCCACGTCGCCGCCTTCCACATCGTCACGGCCGTCCACACGCAGCTGGACCTCACCGCTTATATGAAAAAGTTTGTAAAACATTAATGCTCGAGGGATACACTCCGTATGACAAACGACGTTTTCCAGACTTTGATCAACTGTACATATATGACAGATGTACGTTTGCAGTTGCAAAAAAGAAAGAGAGTGATGACAGAGTTGGTCTATGAATATATCGAGTTAGTCTATTTTGCTGCAAGCCAAATCAAGTCTGGTTTGCCTATGACAGGTGGGGCACCAGGCTAGGTAACCAAACACCAACCTCACATAAATTTGAATCTGCCACGCTTCAAGGGAAACCATATCTAGGTGACAGGTGCATGTTACTTTCTACATCCCCCCAACAACCATGCACAATTTTACACCTTTTTTAGACCTACGAATCATTAGCATGTAGTACTACAACACTGTAAGAAACAAACACCTATACTTTAGCCAGTAAGTACTATAATAAGACCTGTAGCAGTTGGCGGTTCCCCACGCAAATGGGATTGATAGGCTTCAACTTCAGATAGTAATTAGTCGAGGTGATGTATCTGATCACGAAGTTTGTGGAATTAGGGCATCCAAACTGTCAGATCACCTTACCCAACAACCAAACCTCAGCGACGCCTAACCACAATTTGACTTGCAGTTAATACTAGGAATAGTAGTATTCCTATGCCACCAGCTGCTGCTGGTGTTATACACTGTGCGAAGTCCAGGCATATACATCAGTGGGTACAATGCAGGGAGTGTCCCTGGATGCAGTGAGCAGTGAGCTCACTCAACAAGTATATATATACAAATACGCATGAATTCGATGTCAACGGGCGTGATGGATAGGCCTTGCGAGAGTGGACAAGAGTGTTGAAACTCTGAACAAGTCAAGCGCGCTATGCTTGAACAGTTGAACCTCTGGCTCCCCATTTACTCATATAAGGTCAGGTCACCGTCAGCATGTGCTTACTGATTTCGCCTTTCTAGAAACAGGTCAAGCCTCGATCGCCGGATGGTATCAGTCGGTTGGTGCCCTAGTTTGTCCACCAGCATATATAGTTAGTATGGCTGGCCTTTATCGGCAAAAATTACAGGTGAGTCAACCGGCAAAGCAACGGCGAGACAAGTGATTCTCTCGAGAGTTTGGATATGTCTCCCGACCGTGTGATGCCGTATGCCCGCCACCCGGCGCGACGGCAGTGAAGCCGGACAGCGAAGGGGCGAGATGTGTGTTATTTCCTTGCTGGTAACAGACCAAGCGCTGTTGCAGTCATGCAGGTGCTAACCGTACACGAGGCGCAAGCTCATCAGGGAGCATACACGTATCATATCGTCGCGTATCTTCTGAATAATACTATAGTTAGCTAGGGGCGGGGCATGCATCGTATGGTAGATTGCAGAGACGTGCGTGAAGCAAGCAGGATACATACGTGGTGCGTGCCGAATAATGGCGGCACTGGTGCAGCTTTAATGGGCTCCAGCCGACGCGACGATGAGCAGCAATGGCGTGCACGCGGAGGAGGAAGGAGGAGGACGCGTTGGCCTTGGCCGGCTTGGCTCCCAACGGCCAGCTCCGAGCAGAGAGAGACATCCCATCCGATCCAGAAGGATCCCAGCAGCATTATCCGAACTAGTACTGTAGTACTTTTTTTTTTTGTATAAACGTAACCGAACTACTATACTCCTTTCCGAAAGAAAAGCAAAAACTACTGTGCCCTTTTCTCAGCACGGGCAGAACTAGTGCAGACCGCTGCAAGTTTAACTCCCGAACAGAAAGCCACGGACTCATGGACTGGTATGCAGTGTAGGTGTAGCGCTATCGTTTCTGCCATTGATGACCTTGCTGGTGCATTTCTTGCCAAAAGATGCACCGGACTAGACGCCTGTTCACTTTGGCTTGCCACGCTAAGGATGTTCTACTACTATTCCCCACGCTAAGGTACCTGGGCTTCACAATGACGCCCCCAAAAGGGCTACGGCCCGCTACCGCTGAGACCGAAACAACGGATTAGGGGTTTCACCCTGAACCTTGGCACGAGGAGGAAAACCGCAACGGTGCCCCAAGAGGAACACGGCGCCCACATGCATTCGTTGTCGGCGCCGCCCCTGGAGCGTTGAGCTTCCGCTCAAAACCTCACCTACGTTACACCAAGGTACCAAGGTTGCCTACCCATCCCGAGGGATATATTTAGAACCTCCAAATTAAGACAAGGGAGCCACCGTCGCTAAAGCAATAACAACATCAGGATTACCCGCTGATTCGCCCATCGTCATCCACACAATCAAGGAGAGAGCTATCACCACTGCAGCGCTCCTCATTGTAGAAGTGGGACATGCTTCTTGGAGGCGCTGCCTGGGGCGTTTGGGTGCTCGGTTAGAGGAACTGCAGGCGGAGGAGATGGGACGAGTGGCAGCAGGTGGTGTTCGCGACGGAGGAGCGGCGTGGCATCTGGCACATGGACATTGGCGGGTCTCAGCACCATGGAGCATCGTGTCTCGCTGGTGGCCTTGTGATGATGGACGAGCGCAGGATGGTGGCGTTGTCTGGCGTCATGGTGGCGTCGACGGCAGCTAGACCGGGCACGGTAGATGTAGTAGTACATCACTGAAGATGGATTGGTGGCAGGTGGCTGCGGCGGCCTCATACCCGGCAGGCGTCCTGGTTGAGGAGTGCGCTGGACTGGTGGGTGCCCCATACCGGCAGGGGTCCTGGTTGGGACCTCAGGTCTTAGATGTTAGGTTTGACTGCGAGGTCTGTTTGGTATTAGGCCGAGACTATCAGCATCCCTTCATCAATTGGATAGGACTAGCGACACATGTTGCCTAGATGGTGGCTTTAGTCTTACTGTTGTATGACTTTGTAAGGTCTTGTGTGAATAATTAATAAAGTGGCTGCATGCATCGTCCAGATGCAGAGGCCGGGGGCCCTCCTCCTTTTCTAAAAAAATGCTTAAGATATATGCCATAATCTTTAAGAGTTTGTGTCATCCATAAGAGTTGAGCACAATAAAAAAACGGTGAGAACTATTTGGCTTCGACGGTACATAGGGATACCGAGTTTTGTTTCCTGGAAGACCAAGATATAAGGGATCTCCCTAGGAATTGACACGTACCTGAAGTGGACTTTTTATTAACCTTGTCACCGGCGTAATCGGAATCCAAATAGCCAACAAGGTCAAAGGATGAACCCTTTGGATACCAAAGGCCAAAGTTAAGAGTATGAAATAAATATCTCATAATTCTTTTAACGGCCACAAGATGAAACTCTTTTGAAGCCACTTGAAATCTTGAACACATGCATACACTTAACATTATATCTAATCGACAAGCACATAGATAAAGTAAGGAACCTATCACGGAACGGTACACCTTTTGATCCACAGGAGCATCGTCCTTGTTGAGATCAAGATTCCTCTTTGTTGGCATTATGGTTCCTATTGCTTTAGAATCTTCCATGTGGAACTTCTTGAATAAGTCCTTAGTGTACTTTGCCTGCGAGATGAAGGTTTCTTCCTTCGTTTGCTTAATTTGATGGCCAAGAAAAAACTTAATCTCTCCCATCATAGACATCATGTTCTTTTCTGCCATCAACTTGCCAAACTTCTCACTAAAACGAGGGTTAGTCGGACCAAATATGATATCATCAACATATTTTTGACAAACAAATAATTCATCATTGACTTCCTTGGTAAAAGCAGCATAATTAATTTTTCCAATCTCAAATCCCTTTTAATATGAAACTCCGTCAAGCAGTTGTACCAATCTCTAGGAGCTTCTTAAGACCATATAAAGCTTTTTAAAGTTTATATACATGATTAGGTTTCCTAGGGTTCACAAAGTCGGCAGGTTGTTTAACATTGAGTTCCTCAGCATTCAAGAAAGCACTTTTGACATCCATTCGATATAAAGTGATATTATGATGATTAGCATAAGCAAGTAGGATGCAAATGAATTCAAGTCTAGCAACAGGGGCGTATGTCTAACCATATTCCATACCTTCCATTTGAGTATTCCCTTGGGCAACCAAGAGAGCTTTGTTGTGAATGACTTACTGTCGGTGTCAAAACCGGCGGATCTCGGGTAGGGGGTCCCGAACTATGCGTCTAGGCGGATGGTAACAGGAAACGAGGGACACAATGTTTTTACCCAGGTTCGGGCCCTCTCGATGGAGGTAAAACCCTACGTCCTGCTTGATTAATATTGATGATATGGGTAGTACAAGAGTAGATCTACCACGAGATCAAGGAGGCTAAACCCTAGAAGCTAGCCTATGGTATGATTGTTGAGATGTAATGTTCGTCCTACGGACTAAGGCCCTCCGGTTTATATAGACACCGGAGAGGCTAGGGTTACACAGAGTCGGTTACAATGGTAGGAGATCTACATATCCGTATTGCCAAGCTTGCCATCCACGCCAAGGAAAGTACCTTCCGGAAATGAGCCGGAGTCTTCAATCTTCTATCTTCGTAGTATGGAAGTCCGGCGGATATTGATAGTCCGGCTGTCCGGACACCCCCTAGTCCAGGACTCCCTCAGTAGCCCCCGAACCAGGCTTCAATGACGATAAGTCCAGCGTGCTTGTAGTCTTCGGCGTTGCAAGGTGGGTTCTCCCTTCAAACTCCATGTACCTGCCGAATAGTGTCCGGCTTCATCCAGAATACTGTGCTCCTCGGCTTCCACGCTAAATTACGGCCCTCTTCCACGCGTCGCACGAACGCGAAAAGCCAGGGTGTTTTTTACATTTTACCCCCTAATTGTGCGAGTCATCCGCCTATAAAAAAGGCAAGGATCCAGATCCAAACGACACCACCTTCCTCCCGCGTATACTCCATCGAAGCGCCTCTGACCTAGAAATCCATTCCACCATGGATCGTCAACGCGGCTCTTCCTCACGCGCTCCCAGCCCACCGCCAGGGGATTGGAGGAGGTGCTCTATTTCGCACAATGAGCTAGTGAAGCTCCAAATGGAGGGATTTCTTCCTCCGGCCTTCATGGTTCAATCGAGCCGGACTGGTTACTTATTGAGGAGGGAGGCAAAGGAGGACACCCCAAGCCCCAACAAGGGGAGCGAGTGTGTTTCGTCCCCTATCCGATAAGGGGCTCGGTTTCCAATACATCCGTTCCTCGCGGGCTCTGAAGTTCTACGGACTTCAGCTCCACCACCTCACGCCCGCCTGTCTTTGCATATCGCGGGCACGAGGTCTTGCGAGCTATTCACGGGCATCGAGCCCCATTTTGCATTGTGGAAGAGGCTGTTACGCCTTGTACCCGTTCTCACCAGGGGTCCATATATCAAGTGGGCGGCGCGAAATATGGCGCATCGCCGGATCGGATACCTATCCGACACCCCAAGAGGGCGTCCAAGCGGCCCTCGAGTGGTTTATATAGTAGACGCTCCGTTGCCGACCCAGTCCGGATCGGCCTCCCGAGTTTGATCTTGCTTCCTTGACGAACGCCTCGGTGGCGCCCATGAGCCCCGTTTGGAGGAGGACAAGAGCGTCCATTACTTGATGGGCCGGATAAGATTAATGGCTCATTCCGGCTTGACCATGATTGGAGTCATGGCGACGTGCATCAAGCGGGGGGTGCAGCCGCTGCAATATAGAGGCCACCCCATGTGGGATTTCAACGGGGAGGACGATGCTACCCGACACGGCCGCAAAGGGTCGGGGTCGACCGAAGATCTGGTGAAGATCCTGTCCGGTCTGTATAAGGGAGAGAAGGAGGACTTCCTTCGTCTGAACCCTTTGGACGGGTTTTCCATGATCAACCCAAGAGGATGGGTAAGCGAATACCTCTAAGGATTCCACCCGTGCTTTCGAAGTTTAAGCTTCTTACATTATGTCTTCGGCGTAGGGTCTACGCCGGACCGTGGAGGACATGGTGAGTCCTGCTCCACAACCCGAGGATCCGGAAGGATCCCTGGGTCCGGCTTCCGAAGAGGATCCGGACATCGAGGTGGAGTTGATCGATGGGGTGTATCACCAGCTCAGCATCGACAATGCTTTGGTCGCCATTACGGCGGACTACCCCGGGCTAAGCCCGGCTTCTCAGGTGACTACGACCGAAGTCCGGACACCGTTATCTTATCCTTGCCCATTTCTGACCTTCGCGAACGATGGTGTTTTGCAGGAAGCGCCGTTACGGCAGGAAGCCGGGCCTGCGGCGGCCGACCTACAGAGGTCAGTCCGAACTAGCAGGAGAAAAAGGAGCGCCGTGCGGACGGAAACGTCGCCGCAAAGGTATAGCTCATGTTTGATCTTTTCGAGCAACGCTCCGAGGAAACGTCTAAATGCTCATGATCGTCATAGGAGAAAAAGCGCTCGCCGGACTGCGAGCGCAGGAATTGCCGACCCAACCAACACCAATCAGGCTCCAGCGCCCGGACTGGAGGGGAAGGCAAGCGCGAGACGCGAGCCGGATCCTGCTCCAACGGAGGATACCGACAGACTGTCCGCCACGAAGTCAGAGGTGGAGAGCGCTATGAATCATAGACGCCACCGGACAGTTTTTCAAGAAGCGTGCTTTTCCCCTGAGGCATTGGATGCCTTTAACGCGGGGGACGCGCATCTCCGTGCTGCTCAAAATGGTTAAAGACGTACAGTACGTTAAAGACGTACGGGTAAGGGAATTTTAATGGTTGTATACACCAGTAGCCCCCGAGACTTAAATTAGTTATGAAAACTGATTTAAGGATCATTTGAAATTTCAGGCTCTTAACGAGAAGAATGCCCAGCTGTCTCGGGAACTGCAAGATTGCAAGGCACAACTTGAGGCCGCACTTGCTGCCGCAGGAGGAGACGGAAAGACCCCTCCTGGTAACACATTTGTATAAATTAATATAAGTGCTGTGCGGCGTGCGCGCGAGTCTAATAATGACATTGCAGGTGCCGCCGAACAAGATCCGGACAGCAAGCATTCTGCGCGCTTGACTAAAGGTCTGGCGAGAACGTCTTGAATAGGGTTCAGCAGAAAGGAACAAGCTCCAAGATGCCAATGCCAAGCTCGGGAAGAGCTGAAAGCGCTGAGCCGAGCTATCCAGCTCCGTCAAGGAGAATCAACGGCTTCGTCGCGGCATATATAGTAAGTGCCTTGAGCGAACTTTTAAGAAAGAAGAGTTCGCGAGGAAGTAATTTGACATAATATGGCTTGTAGGTATACTCACGGGTCGCCCTGCGGAGGAGATGCCCGTATCAATGGGTGATCAACTTCCGAACTATTGCAGCTACTCGAGCGAGTTCGGCAGCAATGAGTGGCGCCAGACACGAGCTTTATGGCCATCCTCACCCTGCCCGAGGGCCTCGGGAGCTTGCAGAGAAGCTGCAAGGAGTGCAGCAGCGCTTCCGTTTGTGGAAGGTTTCGCTTGCCGTCAAGGTGCCGAGGAGGCTTGGGCCATGGTGAAGACGCGGTATAAGAAGGCGGATCCCAACCATATGGCGAGTTGGACCGGTGGGGCACGATGGGAAGGAGATCCTGTGAGTTTAGTGTACGGCCAGGTAGAACTGGCGCTAAATTTTCCCAACGGGACTGTAAACTAGACAGCCTGTTAGACGGGATCGAGGAGGAATACAATCAATAAATTTGACAATGTATGTTATCCTTTGAAATGACATGTGAAATGCCTTCTAGCCGGATTGTAGATCGTTTGTCTTTGCCGACCTTTTCGCTTCGATCTCGGGACCCTAGAGTCCGGAGTGTGTCCGAATACCTTTTTGGTTAAGAAACAACCGTGGTATGCATGGAGACCAGGCGTAGGGGTCATTAGTGCTTTATCAGACAAGTGCCCAACTAGTTATGTTATATTACATGGTTAGTAAGAAACATCTTCCAGGGAGAATAGTTCCGTTAAGGGTTCCTTTCGCTGGGGAGGCATGCCCTAAAGTGCATTGCCGGACTGCAAAGAAAGCAGGAAAACATCTGGGGGCAGATGGAAAAATAGTTAAGAAATCATCTTTTAAATCACCGATCGAATATTCCCTTAAGAACGCTAGCTTTCGGCTTCACCCGGTCGAGGTACACATCCGGTGACTGGCAAGAATAATCGCAGAGGTGCTCCTTTACCTCCTAGCCGAACAATCGGGAACGTAGGGGTAAGCACAGGAGCCAGGCAACCCAGCTTGGCCAAAACTTAAGTCATATCGATGCATATAATGGCGAGTAAAAGGTACATGTGGAAGCTTGACACATGTGTTGGGTATAAAACCCGTATAATTAAGCTTCTGTAAAGGAAGCCCCCAGGAATAACGAGTACGAATGGCACATCGTGCGTATACAAAAAATACGAAAATAAGCCCCGAAGGGCTTTTAAATTAAAAGGATAAAAACAGAAACAGAAGACAGCCAGAATATAAAAGGTTGGATGAGGGAAGGGGACGAACTCTTAGTCCGGCGCTAGGCATAGAATCGTCGTAGTCGGGCTGCGTTCCATGGGTTCGGCTCGAGTCGGTTGTCCGACGCATTTCGTAGACGGTATGCTCCGCCGGCCAGTACTTGATCAATAATGAAGGGTCCTTCCCATTTGGGCTTAAGCTTGTCCTTTTTCTTGTCCGGCAGGCGTAGAACTAGTTCGCCAACGTTGTAAGTCTTGGCCCGTACTTCTCTGCTTTGGTATCTTCGGGCCTGTTGCTGATAAAATGCGGAACGAGCCTTCGCGACGTCACGTTCTTCCTCCAATGTGTCCAAGCTGTCCTGCCGATCCAACTCGGCTTCTCTTTCCTCATACATGCGCACTCGAGGTGAGTCATGAATAATGTCGCAGGCAAAACCGCCTCTGCCAGTATACCATAAAAATTGGTGTGAATCCGGTAGTACGGTTAGGCATTGTCCGCAGCCCCCAGAGTACGGAGTCGAGCTCCTCGACCCATTGGGTGTCTGATTTAGTGAGTGACCTCACTAGTCTGGGTTTGATGCCACTCATTATTAGACCGTTTGCTCTTTCCACTTGACCGTTGGTTTGAGGGTGATAGACTGACGCATAATCGAGCTTAATGCCCATATTTTTGCACCATGACTTGACCTCATCGGCCGTGAAGTTCGTGCCGTTGTCGGTGATGATGCTGTGGGGGACTCCATAACGGTGTACCACCTCTGATATAAAGTCTATCACTGGTCCGGACTCTGCCGTTTTGACCGGTTTGGCCTCTATCCATTTGGTGAACTTGTCCACCATGACCAATAGGTACTTTTTCTTGTGGGTTCCCCCTTTAAGGGGTCCAACCATGTCAAGCCCCCAGACCGTGAACGGCCAGGTAATGGGTATGGTTTTGAGGGCGGTTGGTGGCATATGACTCTGATTAGAAAAGAGTTGACAACCGACGCATCGCTGGACCAAGTCCTGTGCATCTGCCCGAGCCGTCGGCCAATAAATCCTGTACGGAATGCCTTTCCTACCAGGGCCCGGGCTGCTGCGTGGTGTCCGCCTAGTCCGGCGTGGATCTCAGCCAGGAGGTTTCGCCCTTCTTCTTCGGAGATACACCTTTGAAGGACTCCGGTAGTACTTTTCTTGTAAAGTTCTCCCTCATGGACCTTGTAGGCCTTCGATCACGGACTATGCAATGGGCCTCATTTTGGTCTTGAGGAACTTCCCGCCTAAGTAAGTAGGCTAGGAAAGGTTCGCCCACGCCGCGATTATCGCCATTATAACGTGTGCGGAGGGTGTTATGTCATCTGCTGAATCACCGGTTGGTGCGGTTTTCTCCGGTTTGCCGCTACCGGGCTCGTCTTCCCATAGTACGGATGGCTTGAAGAGCCGTTCCAGGAAGATATTTGGAGGGACGGCATCACGTTTCGCACCGATCCGTGCCAGGACGTCGGCCGCTTGGTTATTATCTCGGGCTATGTGATGAAATTCGAGTCCTTCAAACCGGTGACATTTTCGTGACAGCATTGCGATATGCTGCCATTTTCGGATCTTTGGCGTCAAAGTCTCCATTTATTTGGGATATTGCGAGGTTTGAATCCCCGCGCACCTCTAGGCGTTGAATGCCCATGGAGACTGCCATCCGAAGACCATGTAATAGGGCCTCGATTCGGCTGCGTTGTTGGAGTCCGTGTACATTATTTGAAGTACATATTGATTGTATCCCGGTGGGGGCGTCGATCGACGCCTGATTTCATCCGCCAACATTTTGGAACCGTCGAAGTGCATAGTCCGGTTGGAGTATGCGCCGTACTTTTAGGGAGTTCGGCTTGATCCATTCGGCATTTAAGTCAGCCAAGACTTGTGACTTTATGGCTCGTCGAGGTTTATAAGTTATGTCGAATGGCAAGAGCTCAATTGCCCATTTTGCAATCCTGCCCGTTGCGTCGCGGTTATTTATAATGTCATTGAGTGGTACTTCAGAGGCCACTGTTATCGAACACTCTTGGAAGTAGTGCCGGAGCTTCCGAGACGCGATGAACACCGCATATGCTATCTTCTGATAGTGCGGGTAATGGGATTTGCAGGGGGTTAACACAGTGGATACGTAATACACTGGTTTTTGAAGAGGGAATTTATTCCCTTCTGTCGCTCGTTCGACGACGAGGACAGCGCTTACAACTTGATGTGTTGCCGCGATATATAACAACATTGGATCACCCAGAGTGGGCGCAGCCAGGACCGGATTTGTTGCCAATATGGCCTTTATCTCCTCGAGTCTGGCAGTGGCGGCATCCGTCCACTCGAAGTGTTCGGTGCGCCTTAGGAGGCGATAAAGGGGCAACGCCTTCTCTCCTAAACGGGAGATAAAACGGCTTAAAGCTGCCACGCATCCTGTTAATTTTGTATTTGCTTGAGGTCCTTTGGAATATCCAAGCGTGTGAGCCCGGATTTTGGCGGATTTGCTTCAATTCCTCTACCGGATACGATGAAGCCCAAAGAGCTTTCCGGTGGTACACCGAAAACACATTTTTCCGGATTCAGCTTGATGTCATATGCTCTGAGGTTGTCGAATGTGAGCCTCAAATCGTCTACTAAAGTTTCGATGTGTTTTGTTTTGACGACTACGTCGTCTACGTATGCCTCGACTGTTTTGCCGATCTAGGTGGCCAGACATGTTTGAATCATGCGCTGATATGTTGCGCCGGCGTTTTTAAGTCCAAAGGGCATTGTGTTGAAGCAGAATGGCCCATATGGAGTGATAAATGCCGTTGCGGCTTGATCTGCTTCCGCCATCTTGATTTAGTGATAGCCAGAGTATGCGTCCAGGAAGCACAACGAATCGTGTCCTGCTGTGGCATCGATAATTTGATCGATGCGGGGGAGGGGGAAAGGATCCTTTGGGCAAGCCTTATTGAGGTCTTTGAAGTCGGCACAGAGGCGCCAGGATTTATCCTTCTTTGGTACCATCACCAAGTTTGCTAGCCAGTCCGGATGTTTGATATCTCTAATGAATCCGGCTTCCAATAACTTGGCTAGCTCTTCTCCTATTGCTGTCTTTTGGGCTCGGAAAATCGTCGAAGAGCCTGTTTGATCGGCTTAAATCCTTTAGGATGTTTAGGCTGTGTTTCGCCAACTGCGAGGATTCGGGCATGTCCGAAGGATGCCGGCGAAGATGTCCCAATTTTCCCAAAGGAATTACAAGAAGCGGTCTTGGCGTCAACCTCGGGGTTCAACTGTGCCCCGATGGAGGCCGTCTTTGTTGGGTCCGTTGGGTGGACCTGAAATTTTATTATCTCGTCTGCTGGTTTGAAGGAGGTGGACTTGGATCTTTTATCAAGTATCACATCGTCCCTGTTTACCGTAGAGCGCAACGCGGTGAGTTCCTCTGCCGCTAAGGCTTCGGATAGCGCCTCGAGGGCTAGTGCGGCTGTCTTGTTTTCGGCGCGGAGTGCTATGTCCGGATCACTAACGAGAGTGATTATTCCGCTGGGCCCAGGCATTTTAAGCTTCATGTACCCGTAATGAGGTATTGCTTGAAAGATTGTGAATGCCTCTCGTCCTAATATGGCATGATAGCCGCTGCTGAACGGGGCCACCTGGAACGTGACTTCTTCAGATCTGTAATTGTCCGAGAGCCGAACACCACATCGAGTGTGATTTTTCCGGTGCAGCGTGCTTCCCGGCTAGGGATTATTCCTCTGAAGGTTGTGCTGCTTCGCTCAATACGGCTCCAATCGATTTCCATTTTCCGCAGAGTTTCCTCGTAAATGAGGTTTAGTCCGCTGCCGCCATCCATGAGGACTTTTGTCAGTCGAAAGCCGTCCACTATGGGACTAAGTACCAGTGCGGCTGGGGCTCTGGTAGTTCGGGATGTGGGCTCGTCGCTGGCGTTGAAGGTAATAGCTGTGTCACTCCATGTATTTGCTGTTGCTACTTGGTAGACTTCGGCGAGTTCGCGGATTGTTCGTTTTTGCATGTTATTTGATGCGAAAGTCTCGAAAACTGCTGATACCGTGCTGGTATTGTTGGAGTGGTTTCCCGGAGCTAGTAGCTCTTCGCCACTTTTGGCCACCTGTCGTAGTATCCAACATGCTCGAAGGCTATGTGTTGGGATGGCTCCCTCTGTACTATGGAGTTTACAGGGTTCGTTGAGCCATCCCTCCAGTATGGTTCCGTTTCCCTTATTGGGTTTTTGTTTTTTGGTTTTTGCATCGGGGCACGATTGTGAGGCGCCTTTTATCATGGATTGGGTTTGGTGCCGGACTATCCCAAAATTTATTTTCAGTTTTTCGGAGACTTTCTATCGCATAGTACTTTCGTACTATGGACGCCAGATCGTTGAAGCGCGTAATCTTGCAACGATCAATGGCGTTCAGAATTCCCTTGTCCGTGCAGTTATTGCAGAAGATTGAGATTGCGTTTTCCTCTCGGCAGTCCTTTATCCTGTCCATAACCAGGAGGAATCTGGCCAAGTAATGATGTACTGTTTCTGAAGGCTCTTGCCGAATTAGAGATAGGTCGCATATGTCTGGGCGGGTGAGTGGAGTAAAATCCGGATCCCTGCCCATCTTAGGGCTCAAAGGCCGAGGGGCTCCCGAACTCGGGAGCTTGATTTGCTGGAGATAGTCCTGCGAGTCCGGAGCGACGCATGGTTTTAGGCTCAATGCTCGATCAAAGTCCGTCCCTCCGCGGGAATCCGGCATGGAGGGTTCGGGAATCCGGACACAGATTGTTTTCAATACTGGCAAAGAAGCTGAGTTGTTCTTCTACCACTTCGACGTGGTGGGTAGCCTGGGGAGAGTTAATCTCTCTCAGATCGGTTTTAAGCCCGATCTGATTGTAGTCCGTAGCGACTCCCAGGGCAGCGATGCGATCCAAGAGCTCGTTAACAGACGAGAGCTCAATTGGATCTAACTGTTCGGCAGCTTTAGGGCTGACACGAAGATTGCTTCCGATGACTTGAGAAGTCATTGCCGAAGCGGCGGCCGGACAGGCAGTCATAACAAAACCGCCAAGCCGGATTGTTTGACCGGCGGCCAAGGCCCCTCCGGCGAAAACACCGTCCTTGAAGACGGGTAAAGGCATCCGCTCTATCGGCGACGACACAGAGGAACTCTCAATGAAAGCACCAATGTCGGTGTCAAAACCGGCGGATCTCGGGTAGGGGGTCCCAAACTATGCGTCTAGGCGGATGGTAACAGGAAACGAGGGACACAATGTTTTTACCTAGGTTCGGGCCCTCTCGATGGAGGTAAAACCCTACGTCCTGCTTGATTAATATTGATGATATGGGTAGTACAAGAGTAGATCTACCACGAGATCAAGGAGGCTAAACCCTAGAAGCTAGCCTATGGTATGATTGTTGAGATGTAATGTTGGTCCTACGGACTAAGGCCCTCCGGTTTATATAGACACCGGAGAGGCTAGGGTTACACAGAGTCGGTTAAAATGGTAGGAGATCTACATATCCGTATTGCCAAGCTTGCCATCCACGCCAAGGAAAGTACCTTCCGGACACGAGCCGGAGTCTTCAATCTTCTATCTTCGTAGTATGGGAGTCCGGCGGATATTGATAGTCCGGCTGTCCGGACACCCCCTAGTCCAGGACTCCCTCACTTACCCATCCTCATCTTGCTTGTTCCAGACAACCCATCTATTGCCAATGATATTGTGAGAATCGACGGGGTTCTCTAATAGTGTCCACACCTTATTCCTTTCAACGTTGTGGAGCTCTTCGTGCATGGCATTTGTCGGATTTCGTGTTCCGGCAGACCCTCTAGGTTCGAACTCTGGGGTGCGCGCAGAGATCACACCTCCTGCCTACCCATGTCTCGTCGCCTCGCAAGGATCTAAAACTACATGAAAAACAACACAGGGGACACGAGATTTATACTGGTTCAGGCCACCATTGTGGTGTAATACCCTACTCCAGTTTGTGGTGTGTGGATTGCCTCAGGGGCTGATGATGAGCAAGATAAGGAAGAACGACCTCATGAGGGTCATTCTTGGCTGGTGTGATGAACTGCTAGGGGGAGTTCAGTCGCCTCTCTCTCTCTATCTCCAGATTGATCCATCCTTTTGCCATGTGGGTGGCTAGTCCTATTTATAGGCGGAGGCCCTGGTCCTCTTCCCAAATATTGAGCGGGAAGGGCACCAACAATTGGCCATTTTGAAGGGGAACATCTAGTACACTTATCCTGACTAAAGTTGGTCCTCGCCTGCCAAAGACCCTGACGATGACGCCGGCTTGGGCTCCAAGATGACCTCCATCCTGCCGTCCTGCTGGTCTTGGTCTTGTTGCACCGAAATGGTTGCCTTTGCTTGATACTCTTGCCTGCGCTTGCCCCCTTTGCACCAAAGAGGAAACAAGGACTCTGCATAGGTCGGCGCCCGCCTGGCGCACGCCTGGCCTCGGTTTTCATGGCTTGCATCATGGGCACCTCGTGAGGTACCCCGCCTTGATCTCTCCGCCTCCTCGCGAGCCAGCCTGACGAGGCTGCGCCCGAGGAAGCCTCCTATCGTCCGCCCCGCGAGGCTTGGCCCCTCGCGAGGGTCTTGAGCATGTGTTGATGAAGACGGGCCATACTGGGCACTCCTTGAGCCACGCCGCAGGCCGCAGGCAGGCAAGTCTGGGTACCCCCGTTCCCAGAACACCGATAGTAGCCCCCGGGCCCAAGGCGCGCCCGGACTTGGCTTAGCAGAGAAGCGAAGGGCAAGTCACGAGCGCCCTTGGGCCCCATCAGCTCTTGACCTTGGGTGCCGCGTGGCGGTTGATTGGACGTGGGCATCCTGGCTCCCCCATGACGCATCGGTAACTACACGATTTGACAAGTCCCTGCACGCAAAACAGGTCATGATTACCTGTGATCGTGGTGGCCGGCGGTTGGCCTCCCTCGGCTATATGTATGGAACGGTGCGAGCACTTCCAGTTCACCCCTTCTTGCTACTCCCCTTCTCCTTCTTGGCCGCTCGCCATCCCCATGGCCCCGCCGAAGAGGTGCTCGGCCACAGAGAAAGGAAAGGCCCCCCAGGAAGGGCCCGGCTCTCCTCCGGCCAAGCGTGGCTGGGGCCGCCCTCGCAAGCACCCTATGGCCCCCGCCGCAGCCTCCCGTGGCCGTGGGAACAGCCCTCTGCGCGGAGGTGGGCGTTCGGCTGCCAACGAGAGGTACGTTGGGGCTGTGCGACCCCCAAGGCCACGCTTTCGCTCGGCGGAGGTGCTGCCGGAGTTCGTCGTGTGGTCGGCGGACCCGACTGGCACCTGGCTCTAGCTTCCTTGCTTCTTCATGGGTGAACTTCCGGCTGGTGCCCCGGGCGGCCTTTGGCTTCAAGCAGATGGTTGCTGCAGCAGGGCCTCTTGGGCTACTCTGGAGGTCTCCACCGCCGGGAAGGCGGCCTTGACCCGCGGCTGGCAAACATTTGCCCGCGCGCGCGGCCTAAGCCGACGATGCACTCTACACTTCAAGTTCGACGGTGACGCCACCCTCTACGTGAGGGTGTTCGGGGAAGACGGCCGCTGTGCCGGATGATGACCGCGGCCACGCGCCCAGCCCCGGCGTTGGTCGGGGTGAAGGTGGCGGAGGGCGCGCGGGCAGCGGTGCCCGAGGCCCGCCAAGCTCTAGTGACTCCCCCTCGGACGGCAGCTCCTCCAGTGGCGGTCGCGACCAGCCCCCTCGTCGTCGCGCTCGCCTGGGAGAGGGCAGCGGGTCGGCCCGACGCCGCGCTTCAGTGAAGTGGGAGGCGGAATCCAGCTGAGCTCCGGAGGCAGTACGAGCCTTCGCTGAGAGTTGGTGCCGGGCAAGTCGTCCCCCCTTTTGCTTTCCTTTCTCTCCTGCGCGAAAAGAATGTAATTCGGTGCCCCTCGGGGCGTGTTGAACTGTCGTTGTTTAATTGGTGCACTATTTCTACTGTTTATGCGCTATGTTTTCGTTCTGCGTGTATGTGCGTGGAAATCACTTATCTTGGGGGGAAGCTCGCCGCGGTCCTTGCCTCCCGAGGCTAGGGCCTCGTCATGCGCCTTGTGTCCTGCAGGATTTGGTCAGTAGGGGTAGTCTCCATCCTTGGTAGCGAGGGCAACCAACCCAAGCCCCGTGATCGTGTCGCGATGCCCGTGGGGCACGGAATGGGAGGGGTGCTCCCACAGTGGACTCGGACAGGGAAGTTCCAAACCACTGGGCAGAAAAACACTCACGAAGTTGCCCATGCTCCTCCCTCGTGAGACTTCGCGCGAGAGAAAACAAAACAAATAAGCGAAATGGACGAAGGGTCGCGAGCTCGAAATGGTAACAACCTCAGAAAAACTTCAAATAGAAACAAACAAGCCAACTGCGGAAAGCAAATGAAAGAAGCCGCGTCCGGCACCTAGTCTAGTCTTCGACGTCTTCTCAGCAATGCGGAGCTAAGTGCTGCCACTGGGCGTGGGCGGGAGCCCCCGAGGCCTGAGGGTGGCTCTCCGGAGACTCCGGGGCATGTACAGCCCCACTCATTTTATTACGTGAGAGTGTCACGGGCGGCGAGCTTCACAGGCGTTTGTCTTCTTCACAGGCACCGGCCTTTTCCAAAACACGGCTACTTCACAGGCATTCGCCTTCTTCACAGGCACCGGGCCTTTTAGAAAACGCGGATACTTCACAGGCATTCGCCTTCTTCACAGGCACCGGGCCTTTTCCAAAATGTGGCTACTTCACAGGCATCAGGCCTTTTCCAAAACGCGGCTACTTCACAGGCATTCGCCTTCTTCACAGGCACCGGGCCTTTTCCAAAACGCGGCTACTTCACAGGCATTCGCCTCCTTCACAGGCACCGGGCCTTTTTCATGGGTAAAATCTTCGGAGATGTTGGATGTTCCACGCGTTCTGGATGGACACCCCCTCCTGGGTCTCCAAGCGTGCGGAGCCGGGCCTGGAAACATGAACAACCTTAAACGGGCCCTCCCACGTGGGAGAGAGCTTGTGCAGTCCCTCCCTGGAGAGAACCCGTCTGAGCACGAGATCCCCTACCTCAAGAGTCCTGGCGCGGATGTTGCGGCAGTGGTATCGCCGCAGTGCTTGTTGGTACCTTGCTGCCCGCATTGCGGCTTCTCGGTGATGCTTCTCCCCCAGCACGAGATCCGTCCCCCGCATGGCATCCAGCTGCGCTTCGTCGAACGCCAGGACCCGCGCGGAGCGACGTCTGACCTCGTGAGGGAGAACGGCTTCAGCTCCATAAACCAGAAAGAACGGGGTCTCGCCAGTCGGCTTGGTCGTGGTCGTGCGGATTGACCACAACACAGACTAGAGTTCGTCGTACCAGCCCCTGCCGCAGGCTTCCAGCTTCTTCTTGAAGGTCCTAGTTTTGAGGCCCCTCAGGACCTCTGCGTTGGCTCGCTCGGCTTGACCGTTGCTTCGCGGGTGCGCCACCAAAGTGTAGCATATCTGCGTTCCAAGGTTAGCACAGTATGTTTTGAAGAGGTTACTGGTGAACTGCGAACCGTTGTCGGTGATGATGCGGTTCGGCACCCCGAATTGGCTCACGAGGCCCTTGATGAATTTGACCGCGGAGCCTGCGGGGATGGTGTGGACAGCTTCCACCTCAGCCCACTTGGTGAACTTGTCCATGGCGACGTAGAGGTAGCGGTAGCCTCCTGGCGTCTGAGGGAACGGACCCAGGATATCCAGCCCCCAGACTGTGAATGGCCATGAGAGGGGTATAGTGTGCAGGCCTCCCGCCGGCTGATGGATCTGTTTGGCATGGAACTGACACGCCTCGCAAGCTTTCACCAGTTCCACAGCGTCATTGAGTGCCGTGGGCCAATAGAACCCGCTGCGGAACGCCTTGCCAACGAGAGTTCGTGACGACGAGTGATGCCCACAGTCTCCACCGTGTATGTCTGCCAGTAGCTCCTTCCCTTGCTCCCTGGAAATGCAACGTAGGGACACATCATTCGGTCGTCTTCGGTAGAGCTCTCCATCCTTAAGCGGTATCTTTGTGGCTGCCGTGCCACACGCCCGCTTCCTCCTCCTTTTCTGGCAATATGCCTCGTGTCAGGTAGCTCCTGAGATCTGTGATCCAGCACCCCTCCTAAGGCTCCAGCGCCAGGAGCAGGCGCGCTCCTGAGGTCGGGCCGCGAGCCCGGGCTCCCGAGCGGTGGTGGGAGCTCCCCAAGGCTGCACCGTGCTTGACAGTGATGGCGTCGCTGAGGGCTTGAAGAGCCGCTCCTCGAAGACGCTGGGCTCCTGAGGTAGCCGCCTGGATGCCCTTTTGGCGATGTCATTAGCCTCTTGATTGGTGCCGCGAGGCACATGCTGCAACTCCAGCCCCCAGAACTGCTTCTCCATCCTGCGAACTTCCGCGAGGTAAGCTCCCATGTGCTCGTCCTTCAGCTCGTATACTTTGTTGGAGAAGTTGACGAGGAGCTGCGAATCACCCTTAATGGTGAGGCGCTTCACCCCCAGGGTGACTGCGGCTTTCAGACCTGCTATCAGGCCTTCGTATTCTGCTATGTTGTTGGAGACCTTTTCTCCGTGCTGGAAACAGAGTTGCACGGCGTAGTAGAGTTTGTCTTGAGTGGGAGATACGAGCACCGCACCAGCCCTCGCGCCGTGTCGGGAGAACGCCCCGTCGAAGTACATGACCCATCCGTCCGGTGCTTCGCTCCCTGGGGAGAGTGATCGATCCTCGTCAGCCTCAAGGCCTGTAGCTTCTGCCCACTCCGCCACGAAGTCCGCAAGCGCGGCCCCCTTGATGACTCTGGTTGTGCTGAATTCTATCTGAAACGCTTGCAGCTCGATGTTCCACTCAGCGACTCTTCCGGTTGAGTTGGGGCTTCTGAGCAACCTTTCCAAGGGATATGCTGAGACGACCTTGATGGGATGGCCTTGGAAATAGTGCTGCAACTTGCGCGAGGCTACCAATAGCGCGAGGAGGAGTTTCTGAGGCATGGGGTACCGCGCCCTCGCGTCCCGCAACACCGTGCTGACGAAGTACACAGGGTACTCGACGAGGTGGGGAGTGCTGGCGCTGCTAGCGCCCTCCGGAGTCTGGGGCGCCTCCCGAGACAATGGAGCCCCCAGTCGCTGGTCGCTTAGAGGAAGGGCCTCTTCTGTCCTGGGTGTGCTTCCCTGCTGCGGCTGGTCCTTCTCGGCTGCAGCCGCGGTCTCTGTGAGGCCCTCCTGGTCCTGTTTTGCTTTAACCCGGACGGTTGATGCGGCCTTGGTCCTACGCTCCTCCCTAACAGCCACCAGGGCTGCACTGGCAGAGTAGGCGGTGGCCGCAAGGTAGAGCACCAGGGGCACTTGAGGACGCGGATCCACCATCACCGGAGGGCTGGTTAAGTACCTTTTGAGGTCCTAGAATGCCTTGTCGGCCTGTTCAGTCCATTCAAAGGGGCCCTTCTTCTTCATTAGCTTGAAGAAAGGCAGCGCTCGTTCCCCCAGCTTGGAGATGAAATGCCTTAGTGCGGTCACGCGCCCGGTGAGCTTCTGCATCTCCCTGAGGGTATTCGGCGGGCTCATATCCTCGACAGCTTTTACCTTTCCCAGGTTGGCCTCGATACCCCGGTGGGATACGAGGAAACCCAAGAGCTTGCCCGAGGGGACTCCAAATACACACTTCTCCCGGTTGATCCGCAGGTCCACTTTGTTAAGGCTCGCGAAGGTTTTCTCCAAGTCCAGTATCAGGGTTTTTGCCTCCCGAGACTTCACCACAATGTCATCAACGTAAGCTTCAGCATTCCTCTCGAGCTGCCGACCCAAAGCGATGTGCATCAGCCGCTGAAAGGTCGCACCGGCATTGCGCAACCCAAACGGCATGCATGTATAGCAGTACACTCCGCACGGGGTTAGGAAAGCCATCTTTTCTGCATCTTCTACTGCAATCTTCATCTGGTGGTAGCCGGAGAAGGCATCCAGGAAGCACAACAAGTCGCACTCAGCGGTGGAGTCGACGATCTGGTCGATGCGAGAGAGCGGGAATGGTGATGGGGAACGTAGTAATTTAAAAAATTTCCTACGCACACGCAAGATCATGGTGATGGCATAGCAACGAGAGGGGAGAGTATTGTCCAAGTACCATCGTAGATCGTAAGCGGAAGCGTTATGACAACGCGGTTGATGTAGTCGTACATCTTCATGATCTGACCGATCCAAATACCGAACGTACGGCACCTCCGAGTTCAGCACACGTTCAGCTCGATGACGATCCCCGGACTTCGATCCAGCAAAGTGTCGGGGATGAGTTCCGTCAGCAGGACGGCGTGGTGACGATGATGATGTTCTACCAATGCAGGGCTTCGCCTAAGCACCGCAACAATATGACCGAGGTGGAATATAGTGGAGGGGGGCACCGCACACGGCTAAGGAACGATCACGAAGATCAACTTGTGTGTTCTAAGGTGCCCCTCCGCTCCCGTATATAAAGGAGCCAGGGGGAGGAGGCGGCCGGCCAAGGAGGGCGCGCCAAGGGGGAGTCCTACTCCCACCGGTAGTAGGACTCCCTTCTTTCCTAGTTGGAGTAGGAGAAGGGGGAAGGAGGAGGAAGAGGGGAAGGAAAGGGGGTGCGCCGCCCCCCTCTCCTTATCCTATTCGGACTAGGGAGGGGAGGGGGCGCGGCCCACCTCTTGCCTCCTCTCCTCTTCTCCCTTATGGCCCATGTAGGCCCAATAACCCCCGGGAGGGTTCCGGTAACCCCCCGGTACTCCGGTAAAATGCCGATTTCACCCGGAACACTTCCGATGTCCAAACGTAGGCTTCCAATGTATCAATCTTTATGTCTCGACCATTTCGAGACTCCTCGTCATGTCCGTGATCACATCCGGGACTCCAAACAAACTTCGGTACATCAAAACTTATAAACTCATAATAAAACTGTCATTGTAACGTTAAGCGTGCGGACCCTACGGGTTCGAGAACTATGTAGACATGACCTAGAACCATTCTCGGTCAATAACCAATAGTGGAACCTGGATGCCCATATTGGTTCCTACATATTCTATGAAGATCTTTATTGGTCAAACCGCATAACAACATACGTTGTTCCAGTATGTTACTTGCCCGAGATTCGATCGTCGGTATCCAATACCTAGTTCAATCTCGTTACCGGCAAGTCTCTTTACTCATTACATAATGCATCATCCCGTAACCAACTCATTGGTCACATTGCTTGCAAGGCTTATAGTGATGTGCATTACCGAGAGGGCCCAGAGATACCTCTTCGACAATCGGAGTGAGAAAACCTAATCTCGAAATACGCCAACCCAACATGTACCTTTGGAGACACATGTAGTACTCCTTTATAATCACCCAGTTACGTTGTGACGTTTGGTAGCACCCAATGTGTTCCTCCGGTAAATGGGAGTTGCATAATCTCATAGTTACAGGAACATGTATAAGTCATGAAGAAAGCAATAGCAACATACTAAACGATCAAGTGCTAGCCTAACGGAATGGGTCATGTCAATCACATCATTCTCCTAATGATGTGATCTCGTTAATCAAATGACAACACATGTCTATGGCTAGGAAACTTAACCATCTTTGATTCACGAGCTAGTCAAGTAGAGGCATACTAGTGACACTATGTTTGTCTATGTATTCACACATGTATTATGTTTTCGGTTAATACAATTCTAGCATGAATAATAAACATTTATCATGAAATAAGGAAATAAATAATAACTTTATTATTGCCTCTAGGGCATATTTCCTTCAAATGGATCCTGCGGGTAGGCCTTGTTGAGGTTGGTGAAGTCGACACACATGCGTTCCTTCCCCCCTTCTTCGGCATGACAACCGGGTTAGCCAACCAATCTGGGTAGCAGACCTCGCGAATGACCCCTGCAGCCTCCAACTTGCGGGTCTCTTGGATGATGAAAGCTTGCTTCTCAGTGGACTGCCACCTTGCCTTTTGCTTCACGGGGCGCACGTTGGGGCACACGTTGAGGTGATGCTCAATTACATCCCTCGGGACCCCTGCTAGCTGATCAGGTTCCCACGCGAATACCTTCTTGTTCGTGCGTAGGAACTTCACCAAGGCCTCCTCCCGTTCGGGCTCGAGGTTGGCGCCTATGGTGAAGGTTGCGCTGGTAGATCCGTCTTTGTCGACCAGTACCTGCTTGGTTTCCGCCTTATCCTGAGTGAACAACTGCTCCTTCTTGGCCGGTGCATCCCCCTTGGGCTCGGGGGCGTCTGAGCCGGCGGGTTGCGCCACCGCCGCGGCCTTGAAGGTAAGCTTGAGCGCTTGCAACGCATCCCCAGTGTCTCTAGACACGGTGAGGACACCGCTACTCCCGGGCATCTTCATGAGGTTGTACGCTGGTGAGTTGCAGCCATGAACCGGGCTAGTGCCGAGTAGCCAAGGATGACGTTGTACGGGAGGCCGATGGCGGCGATGTCGAAGTCGATTAGCTCCGTGCGAAAGTTGTCGTAGGTGCCGAAGGTCACCGGAAGGCGGATCTGCCCCAGGGAGCCAGTGGAGCCGCCTCCGACGCCCAAGAAGGGCTTGCTGGGCTGCAGCCGCCCGAAGATGTGGAGGAGGTCAAGGCCTCCATCGAGAGCATCTTTGAAGCTAGCACCACCGTCGATGAGGGTCCTGGTGACGGCCACCTGACAAATGGTGGGGGTGCATAGCATTGGGAGCGCGCCCGAGCAGGCCGAGTTGGAGGGGTGATCATCCGAGCTGAAGGCCAGATCGGCTTTAGGCGCCGCCCAGCCTGGAGGCGCCCCACGCGGCGCAGAAGCGGCGCCGATCTGGCGGACTAATGACTTGATGTGGTGGCCTGAAGGTGGTGCCTGCGAGCCGCCTAGGAGAGCTGCGACGACTGGGTGCGCCGGTGCAGCGTACTGGGCGAGGAAGAGGCTGCATAGCTCCCCCTAGGAGGCCACGGAAGCCGTCGGCAGGTGGAGCAGCCACATGCACGGGACGCCAGTGAGGGCCATGGGAAACCAGTTAGCCATGACCCTGTTGTCGCCTCCGGTCTCGAGGGCGGCCTCCTCGTATGCCAGCAGGAAGCCAGCGGGTCGGTCGTGCCGTTGTAGTGCAGTGGCATCTCCGGCTTGAACTTGTTCGGCCATTGCACCTGTCGCAAGGCGGGGGCCAAGGCTCGGAGCCGCCTGGCCCCCATGCTAGCGCTGACGACCGGAGCGGGCGGTGCGTTGCCCATCACGAGGGCGAACCGCGGTGTTGGCGGGGAGCAGGTCGGTGGAAGGGAAAGCTCCGGCGCACCCCTACCTAGCGCACCAAATGTCGGATTTCGGGTTTCGGCAGACCCTCTAGGTTCGAACTCTGGGGTGCGCGCAGAGATCACACCTCCTGCCTACCCATGTCTCGTTGCCTCGCAAGGATCTAAAACTACACGAAGAACAACACAGGGGACACGAGATTTATACTGGTTCAGGCCGCCATTGTGGTGTAATACCCTACTCCAGTTTGTGGTGTGTGGATTGCCTCAGGGGCTGATGATGAACAGTACAAGGAAGAACAGCCTCGCGAGGGTCTGTTCTTGGCTGGTGCGATGAACTACTAGGGGGAGTTCAGTCGCCTCTCTCTCTCTTTCTATCTCCAGATTGATCCGTCCTTTAGCCCCGTGGGTGGCTAGTCCTATTTATAGGCGGAGGCCCTGGGCCTCTTTCCAAATATTGAGCGGGAAGGGCGCCAACAATTGGTCATTTTGAAGGGGAACATCTAGTACACTTATCCTGACTAAAGTTGGTCCTCGCCTGCCAAAGACCCTGACGATGACGTCGGCTTGGGCTCCACGATGACCTCCATCCTGTCGTCCTGCTGGTCTTGGTCTTGTTGCACCGAAATGGTTGCCTTTGCTTGATACTCTTGCTTGCGCTTGCCCCCTTTGCACCAAAGAGGAAACAAGGAATCTGCGCAGGCCGGCGCCCGCCTGGCCTCGGTCGCCATGGCTTGCGTCATGGGCACCTCGTGAGGTACCCCGCCTTGATCTCTCCGCCTCCTCGCGAGCCAGGCTGACGAGGCTGTGCCCGAGGAAGCCTCCTGTCGTCCGCCACGCGAGGCTTGACCCCTCGCGAGGGTCTTGAGCATGTGTTGATGAAGATGGGCCGTACTGGGCCACTCCTTGAGCCACGCCACAGGCCGCAGGCAGGCAAGTCTAGGTACCCCCGTTCCTAGAACACCGACAACATTCGTGTTGGGAAACATAGTAGAAAAGATAACAAAAATGCGCCTATGCACACCCAAGATCAATATGAAGATGCATAACGGGTTGGGATCACGGTCGTTATCGTCACCTAGTTGCAGCGCAAGAAGAACGTGTTGGTGTAGATCATACTTGGAGTCCCTCGAACCGTCGATGAACTATCCCGCAAACCACCCAGGAATAGTCCCTCGAACTAGAGACCGAAAGCACGACCTTTCTACTTGGTTGCAAGCGTGCAGCCTTCACGATCCGACATCGATTCACTGTCTAGAGCTAATAGTCATAGGAGAATTAGAGGGAGGAGATTACAACCACAATGGGCTTCTAATTATGAGCATTAGAGGAACTAGACCAAGCTCTAACTAGTCAACTAGGACCAACTAGAACTAGGGCTAGATGAACTAGAGGAGGCTCCAAAACTTGTGTATCAAAAGAGCTCAATACCTCATGTATATATAGGTTGGAGGGGAGAGGGTGCAGCCAGTAGGGAAGGACTCCCCTCCCCTTGCGTCGGCCAAAGGGTGAAGGGGGAGTCCTTCCCCCACCCCAATTCGGCCTCCCACTATGGGAAGGGGGGCGCCTCCCCCTTTTGGGCCTTGGTGGCCCAATTCTTCCTCCAACTCTTGGCCTTTTAAGGCCCATTGATATTTAGATTAATATAAAAGCCTTCTAATTATTATTAGACCCTTTTATATATAATTTAACATCATCATAAACATTTCCCACCATATATTAATTAACGGTAATACCATTATTACCCGGTACTCCCTGAAACCCTTCTCGTGACCCCAAAACACTTTCGATCCTCTCGAAACTATTTCGAATATTTATGAAACAATTCCAAAAATATATGCTAATCACTCCCCTCCTACTAACACTCAACAGATCGTGATTGCCTTCACCTTGTGACCCTGTAGGTGTTGCGGAACGTAGTAATTTCAAAAAAAATCCTACGCACACACAAGATCACGGTGATGCATAGCAACGAGAGGGGAGAGTGTTGTCCACGTACCCTCGTAGACCAAAAGCAGAAGCGTTAGAACAACGCAGTTGATGTAGTCGTACGTCTTCACGGCCTGACCGATCAAGTACCAAAACTATGGCACCTCTGAGTTCTAGCACACGTTCAGCTCGATGACGATCACCGGACTCCGATCCAGCAGAATGTCGGGGAAGAGTTCCGTCAGCACGACGGCGTGGTGACGATCTTGATGTTCTACCGTCGCAGGGCTTCGCCTAAGCACCGCTACAATATTATTGAGGACTTTGGTGGAGGGGGGCACCGCACACGGCTAAGAGATCAAGAGATCAATTGTTGTGTCTATGAGGTGCCCCCTCCCCCGTATATAAAGGAGTGGAGGAGAGGGGGCCGGCCAAGGGGGTGGCACGCCCTAGGGGGGAGTCCAACCCCAACCGGGAGTAGGACTCCCTCCTTTCCTATTAGGAGTAGGAGAGGGAAGGAAGAGAGGGGAGGGAAGAAGGAAAGGGGGGCCGCCCCCTTCCCAATTCGGATTGGGCTTGGGGGTGCGCCCCCTCCTTTGATCCTTCTCCCTCCTTTCCACTAAGGCCCAATAAGGCCCATATACCTACGGGGGGTTCCGATAACCTCCCGGAGCTCCGGTATCGTCCCAATCTCACCCGAAACCTTTCCGGTGTCCAAATATAGTCATCCAATATATCGATCTTTATGTCTCGACCATTTCGAGAGTCCTCGTCATGTCTGTGATCACATCCGGGACTACGAACAACCTTCGGTACATCAAAACTCATAAACTCGTAATAAAACTATCAATGAAACCTTAAGCGTGCGGACCCTACGGGTTCGAGAACTATGTAGACATGACCTAGAACTGTTTCCGGTCAATAACCAATAGCGGAACCTGGATGCTCATATTGGCTCCTACATATTGTACGAAGATCTTTATCGGTCAAACAGCATAACAACATACATTGTTCCCTTTGTCATCGGTATGTTACTTGCCCGAGATTCGATCGTCTGTATCTCAATACCTAGTTCAATCTCATTACCGGCAAGTCTCTTTACTCGTTATGTAATGCATCATTCCGTAACTAACTCATTAGCTACATTGATTGCAAGGCTTATAGTGATGTACATTACCGAGAGGGCCCAGAGATACCTCTCTAACAATTGGAGTGACAAATCCTAATCTCTAAATACGTCAACTCAACAAGTACCTTTGGAGACACCTGTAGAGCACCTTTATAATCACCTAGTTACGTTGTGATGTTTGGTAGCACACAAAGTGTTCCTCCGGTAAACGGGAGTTACATAATCTCATAGTCATAGGAACATGTATAAGTCATGAAGAAAGCAATAGCAACATACTAAACGATCAAGTGCTAAGCTAACGGAGTGGGTCAAGTCAATCACATCATTCTCCTAATGATGTGATCCCGTTAATCAAATGACAACTCATGTCTATGGTTAGGAAACTTAACCATCTTTGATTTACGAGCTAGTCAAGTAGAGGCATACTAGTGACACTATGTTTGTCTATGTATTCACACATGTATTATGTTTCCGGGTAATACAATTCTAGCATGAATAATAAACATTTATCATGATAAGAGGAAATAAATAATAACTTTATTATTGCCTCTAGTCTCCCACTTGCACTAGAGTCAATAATCTAGATTACACAGTAATGATTCTAACACCCATGGAGTCTTGGTGTTGATCATGTTTTGCTCGTGGAAGAGGCTTAGTCAACGGGTCTGCTACATTCAGATCCGTATGTATCTTGCAAATCTCTATGTCTCCCACCTGGACTTGGTCCCGGATGGAATTGAAGCGCCTCTTGATGTGCTTGGTTCTCTTGTGAAATCTGGATTCCTTTGCCAAGGCAACACCAATATTGTAACAAAAGATTTTCATTGGACCCGATGCACTAGGTACGACACCTAGATCGGATATGAACTTCTTCATCCTAACTCCTTCATTTGCTGCTTCAGAAGCAGCTATTTACTCCGCTTCACATGTGGATCCCGCTACGACGCTTTGTTTAGAACTGCACCAACTGACAACTCCACCGTTTATTATAAACACGTATCCGGTTTGCGATTTAGAATCGTCCGGATCAATGTCAAAGCTTGCATCGATGTAACCATTTATGACTAGCTCTTTGTCACCTCCATAAACGAGAAACATATCCTTAGTCCTTTTCAGGTATTTCAGGATGTTCTTGACCGCTGTCCAGTGATCCACTCCTGGATTACTTTGGTCCCTCCCTGCTAAACTAATAGCAAGGCACACATCAGGTCTAGTACACAGCATTGCATACATCATAGAGCCTATGGCTGAAATATAGGGAACTTCTTTCATTTTCTCTCTATCTTCTGCAGTGGTCGGGCATTGAGTCTGACTCAACTTCACACCTTGTAATACAGGCAAGAATCCTTTCTTTGCCTGATCCATTTTGAACTTTTTCAAAACTTTATCAAGGTATGTGCTTTGTGAAAGTCCGATCAAGCGTCTTGATCTATCTCTATAGATCTTGATGCCCAATATGTAAGCAGCTTCACCAAGGTCTTTCATCGAAAAACTTTTACTCAAGTATCCCTTTATGCTATCCAGAAAATCTATATCATTTCCAATTAACAATATGTCATATACATATAATATCAGAAATGCTACAGAGCTCCCACTCACTTTCTTGTAAATACTGAGCTTCTCCAAAAGTCTCAGATAAAACCATATGCTTTGATCACACTATCAAAGCGTTTATTCCAACTCCGAGATGCTTGCACCAGTCCATAAATGGATCGCTAGAGCTTGCACACTTTGTTAGCACCTTTTGGATCGACAAAACCTTCCGGCTGCATCATATACAACTCTTCTTCCAAAAATCCATTCAGGAATGCAGTTTTGACATCCATTTGCCAAATTTCATAATCATAAAATGCGGCAATTGCTAACATGATTCGGACAGACTTAAGCATCGCTACAGGTGAGAAAGTCTCATCGTAGTCAACCCCTTGAACTTGTCGAAAACCTTTTGCAACAAGTCAAGCTTTGTAGACAGTAACATTACCATCAGCGTCAGTCTTCTTCTTAAAAATCCATTTATTCTCGATGGCTTGCCGACCATCGGGCAAGTCAACCAAAGTCCACACTTTGTTCTCATACATGGATCCATCTCAGATTTCATGGCTTCAAGCCATTTTGCGGAATCTGGGCTCATCATCGCTTCCTCATAGTTCGTAGGTTTGCCATGGTCAAGTAACATGACCACCAAAATAGGATTACCGTACCACTCTGGCGCCGATCTTACTCTGGTTGACCTACGAGGTTCTGTAGTAACTTGTTTTGAAGTTTCATGATCATCATCATTAGCTTCTTCACTTATTGGTGTAGTTGTCACAGGAACCGGTTTCTGTGATGAAATATTTTCCAATAAAGGAGCAGGTACAGTTACCTCATCAAGTTCTACTTTCCTCCCACTCACTTCTTTCGAGAGAAACTCCTTCTCTAGAAAGTATCCATTCTTTGCAACAAATGTCTTGCCTTCGGATCTGTGATAGAAGGTGTACCCAACAGTTTCCTTTGGGTATCCTATGAAGACATATTTCTTCGATTTGGGTTCGAGCTTATCAGGTTAAAGCTTTTTCACATAAGCATCGCATCCCCAAACTTTAAGAAATGACAACTTTGGTTTCTTGCCAAACCACAGTTCATAAGGCGTCGTCTCAATGGATTTTGATGGTGCCCTATTTAACGTGAATGCGGCCGTCTCTAAAGCATAACCCTAAAACGATAGCGGTAAATCAGTAAGAGACATCATAGATCGCACCATATCTAGTAAAGTACGATTACAACGTTCGGACACACCATTACGCTATGGTGTTCCGGGTGGCGTGAGTTGCGAAACTATTCCGCATTGCTTCAAATGTAAACCAAACTCGTAACTCAAATATTCTCCTCCACAATCAGATCGTAGAAATTTTATTTTCTTTTTACGATGATTTTCAACTTTACTCTGAAATTCTTTGAACTTTTCAAATGTTTCAGACTTATGTTTCATTAAGTAGATATACCCATATCTACTCAAATCATCTGTGAAGGTGAGGAAATAACGATATCCGCCACGAGCCTCAACATTCATTGGACCACATACATCAGTATGTATGATTTCCAACAAATCAGTTGCTCTCTCCATAGTACCGGAGAACGGTGTTTTAGTCATCTTGCCCATGAGGCATGGTTCGCAAGTACCAAGTGATTCATAATCAAGTGATTCCAAAAGTCCATCAGTATGGAGTTTCTTCATGCGCTTTACACGAATATGACCTAAACGGCAGTGCCACAAATAAGTTGCACTATCAGTATCAACTCTGCATCTTTTGGTTTCAACATTATGAATATGTGTATCACTACTATCGAGATTCATCAAAAATAGACCACTCTTTAAAGGTGCATGACCATAAAAGATATTTCTCATATAAATAGAACAACCATTATTCTCAGATTTAAATGAATAACTGTCTCGCATCAAACAAGATCCAGATATAATGTTCATGCTCAACGCTGGCACCAAATAACAATTATTTAGGTCTAAAACTAATCCCGAAGGTAGATGTAGAGGTAGCGTGCCGACGGCGATCACATCGACTTTGGAACCATTTCCCACATGCATCGTCACCTCGTCCTTAGCCAGTGTCCGCTTAATCTGTAGTCCCTGTTTCAAGTTGCAAATATTAGCAACAGAACCAGTATCAAATACCCAGGTGCTACTGCGAGCTCTAGTAAGGTACACATCAATAACATGTATATCATATATACCTTTGTTCACCTTGCCATCCTTATTATCCGGCAAATACTTGGGGCAGTTCCGCTTCCGGTGACGATCGCTTGCAGAGAAGCACTCGGCCTCGTGCTTAGGTCCAGACTTGGGTTTCTTCTCTGAGCAAAGCAACTTGTTTGATGTTCTTCTTGAAGTTCCCTTCTTTTCCCTTTGCCCTTTTCTTGAAATCGGTGGTCTTATTGACCATCAACACTTGATGCTCCTTCTTGATTTCTACCTCCGCAGCTTTTAGCATTGCGAAGAGCTCGGAATTGTCTTTTCCATCCCTTGCATATTATAGTTCATCACGAAGCTCTTGTAGCTTGGTGGCGTGATTGAAGAATTACATCAATGACGCTATCATCCGGAAGATTAACTCCCGGTTGAATCAAGTGATTGTTATACCCGGACATTACGAGTATATGCTCACCGTGTAACTATTATCCTCCATCTTGCAGCTATAGAACTTATTGGAGACTTCATATCTCTCAATCCGGGCATTTGCTTGAAATATTAACTTCAACTCATGGAACATCTCATATGCTCCATAACATTCAAAACTTCGTTGAAGTCCCGGTTCTAAGCCGTAAAGCATGGCACACTGAACTATCGAGTAGTCGTCAGCTTTGCTCTGCCAGACGTTCACAACCTCTGGTGTTGCTCCTGCAGCAGGTTTGGCACCCAGCGGTGCTTCCAGGACGTAATTCTTCTGTGCAGCAATGAGGATAATCCTCAAGTTATAGACCTAGTCCGTGTAATTGCTATCATCATCTTTCAACTTTGCTTTCTCAAGGAACGCATTAAAATTCAATGGAACAACAGCACGAGCCATCTATCTACAACAAACATAGACAAGGAAAATACTATCAGGTACTAAGTTCATGATAAATTTAAGTTCAATTAATCATAATACTTAAGAACTCCCACTTAGATAGACATCTCTCTAATCATCTAAGTGATCACGTGATCCAAATCAACTAAACCATAACCGATCATCACGTGAAATGGAGTAGTTTTCAATGGTGAACATCACTATGTTGATCATATCTACTATATGATTCACGCTCGACCTTTCGGTCTTAGTGTTCCGAGGCCATATCTGCATATGCAAGGCTCGTCAAGTTTAACCTGAGTATTCTGCGTGTGCAAAACTGGCTTGCACCCGTTGTAGATGGACGTAGAGCTTATCACATCCGATCATCACGTGGTGTCTGGGCACGACGAACTTTGGCAACGGTGTATACTCAGGGAGAACACTTTTTATCTTGAAATTTAGTGAGAGATCATCTTATAATGCTACCGTTAATCAAAGCAAGATAAGATGCATAAAAGATAAACATCACATGCAATCAATATAAGTGATATGATATGGCCATCATCATCTTGTGCTTGTGATCTCCATCTCCGAAGCACCGTCATGATCACCATTGTCACCGGTGCGACACCTTGATCTCCATCGTAGCATCGCTGTCGTCTCGCCAACTATTGCTTCTACGACTATTGCTACCGCTTAGTGATAAAGTAAAGCATTACAGGGCGATTGCATTTCATACAATAAAGCGACAACCATATGGCTCCTGCCAGTTGCCGATAACTCAGTTACAAAACATGATCATCTCATACAATAAAATGTAGCATCACGTCTTGACCATATCACATCACAACATGCCCTGCAAAAACAAGTTAGACGTCCTCTACTTTGTTGTTGCAAATTTTACATGGCTGCTACGGGCTGAGCAAGAACCGTTCTTACCTACGCATCAAAACCACAACGATAGTTCGTCAAGTTAGTGATGTTTTAACCTTCGCAAGGACCGGGCGTAGGCACACTCGGTTCAACTAAAGTTGGAGAAATAGTCACCCACTAGTCACCTATGTGCAAAGCACGGTGGTAAAACCAGTCTCGCGTAAGCATACACGTAATGTCGGTCTGGGCCGCTTCATCCAACAATACCGTTGAACCAAAGTATGACATGCTGGTAAGCAGTATGACTTGTATCGCCGACAACTCACTAGTGTTCTACTCGTGCATATAACATCAACGCATAAAACCTGGCTCTGATGCCACTGTTGGGGAACGTAGTAATTTCAAAAAAATTCCTACGCACATGCAAGATCATGGTGATGCATAGCAACGAGAGCGGAGAGTGTTGTCCACGTACCCTCGTAGACCGAAAGCGGAAGCGTTAGAACAACGCGGTTGATGTAGTCATACGTCTTCACGGCCCGACCGATCAAGTACCGAAACTACGGCACCTCCGAGTTCTAGCACACGTTAAACTCGATGACGATCCCCGGACTCTGATCCAGCAGAATGTCGGGGAAGAGTTCCGTCAGCATGACGGCGTGGTGACGATCTTGATGTTCTACCGTCGCAGGGCTTCGCCTAAGCACCGCTACAATATTATCGAGGACTTTGGTGGAGGGAGCACCGCACACGGCCAAGAGATCAAGATATCAATTGTTGTGTCTATGGGGTGCCCCCCTCCCCCGTATATAAAGGAGTGGAGGAGAGGGGGACGGCCAAGGGGGTGGCGCGCCCTAGGGGGGAGTCCAACGCCAACCGGGAGTAGGACTCCCCCTTTCCTATTAGGAGTAGGAGAGGGAAGGAAGAGAGGGTAGGGAAGAAGGAAAGGGGGAGGGCGGCCCCCTTCCCAATTCGGATTGGGCTTGGGGGAGGGCACCCCCTCCTTTGCTCCTTCTCCCTCCTTTCCACTAAGGCCCAATAAGGCCCATATACCTACCGGAGGGTTCGGATAACCCCCCGGTGTTCCGGTAAAATCCCGATTTCACCCGGAACTATTCCGATGTCCAAATATAGTCGTCCAATATATAGATCTTTATGTCCCGACCATTTCGAGACTCCTCGTCATGTCCGTGATCACATTCGGGACTCCGAACAACCTCCGGTACATCAAAACTCATAAACACATAATAAAACTGTCAACTAAACGTTAAGCGTGCGGACCCTACGGGTTCGAGAACTATGTAGACATGACCTAGAACTGTTTCCGGTCAATAACCAATAGCGGAACCTGGATGCTCATATTGGCTCCTACATATTCTACGAAGACCTTTATCGGTCAAACCGCATAACAACATACGTTGTTCCCTTTGTCATTGGTATGTTACTTGCCCGAGATTCGATCGTCGGTATCTCAATACCTAGTTCAATCTCGTTACCGGCAAGTCTCTTTACTCGTTATGTAATGCATCATTCCGTAACTAACACGTTAGCTACATTGATTGCAAGGCTTATAGTGATGTGCATTACCGAGAGGGCCCAGAGATACCTCTCCGACAATCGGAGTGACAAATCCTAATCTCGAAATACGTCAACCCAACAAGTACCTTTGGAGACACCTATAGAGCACCTTTATAATCACCCAGTTACGTTGTGACATTTGGTAGCACACAAAGTGTTCCTCCGGTAAACGTGAGTTGCATAATCTCATAGTTACAGGAACATGTATAAGTCATGAAGAAAGCAATAGCAATATACTAAACGATCAAGTGCTAGGCTAACGGAATGGGTCATGTCAATCACATCATTCTCCTAATGATGTGATCCCATTAATCAAATGACAACACATGTCTATGGTTAGGAAACATAACCATCTTTGATTAATAAGCTAGTCAAGTAGAGGTATACTAATGACGTTGTGTTTGTCTATGTATTCACACATGTATTATGTTTCCGGTTAATACAATTCTAGCATGAATAATAAACATTTATCATGATATGAGGAAATAAATAATAACTTTATTATTGCCTCTAGGGCATATTTCCTTCAGTCTCCCACTTGCACTAGAGTCAATAATCTTGATTACATAGTAATGATTCTAACACCCATGGTGTCGTGGATTTGTCACGGCAGATGTCCTAGTACGAGGACTTAGTCGTGGAGCCATCGCAACGGGTTTACTTGCAGGGGTTAAAGCGGACACAAAGACACGAGGGTTTATACTAGTTCGGCCCCTTCGATGAAGGTAAAAGCCTACGTCTAGTTGTGATGGAATTGATGTAATCTCGATGGCTAGGGAGCAAATAAGCTTCGCCTAGGCTCGAGATGTTGTTGTCCCCTCTTGAACCGCCACTGGTCGCCCCTTATATACACGGGTGGCGCTTGTCGGTTTTAGAGTCCCAACGGTTCATACTGTATCCCGGTTGGTATCTCTCTATTCTAACTTATAGCACAAGTTACACATCAGGCGGTTTACGGCTACAAGGTCTAAGCCAACTACAGGCCTTGGGCCTTTACATGATTACACTACTAGCGGAGTTAAACCGGCCCAAGCTTGGCCGGTTTATACCTAGTGGTAATATCCCCAACATTAGGCCCCAGATTGGTTTGAACTGGTTCATGTCAATCCTTCAATAAACTTGCATCTTGGACATCTTCTTTGCTTAATAAACCGTCACATCATCATTGCTTCTGATCACTGTAAAACGGCATGACATCATTTCTTCTGATCATCGTAAACCGGCATGACGTCATCCTGAAGCTTATCGCCTTCTTTAATGACTGTCCCTGGATTCACGCACTTGACCTAGCCTTACTTCCTTATAAATAGGACCGAAGGGTCATTCGGTTTCCCCCTTCGCTTCCTCTTCTTCTTCCTCGCGCCGCTGCCTTTGGAGCTCCGTCGCCGTCGTCAACGTCTGCTTCAACCTTGGCCGCTGCATCAACCTGTTCGGATCAGAATATTGCGGTCTTTCTCCGCATCTCCTCCGCTTCCGGTAACTCTATTACCCTTATCAATCTGTTTCGTCATTCTAGATCTATTTCTAGGGTTCAAGCTTCATACCATGTTCTTCGCGTGCTTTCCCTTTTCTAGCTTTTGAACCATGCCATGAATGCTGTTCTGTATCAGATGAAAACTCCTGCTTATCCGCTGCGTTCTCTTATCTGAATCCCATAGATCCTGTCGTATATATTTGTATACCTCATAGTGTGTTTCCTGCCTCTTCTGTTCTTTCGCAACGCCGTCCCTGTTTTCTGAAAACCCGCGTTCGATCCATGATAAACATGAACTCTTGTGAAACTTGTTTCTGTCAATTTCCTTTGAAGCCAAGACTAGGCGGTTTAACTCATCGTAGAAACAAAAATTGCTAAACCGGCTTCGGTACACCATTAGTCCCTGTGTTGAACCGCCAATATATATTTGACATCATACCGTATCGATCTGATGCATCGGATCATCTTCCGGTTTGTCATATCTCGGATCAATTGTTCTGCGATGAGTATTTTCTCAAACCGGACTCTTCTCTTTGTAGACCTCATGATGGCCAAACAGGTATACGAGTGCAACTGGGTTCCTTCCCGCGTCTCTGAGACGCAACTGAACGAGCTAGTATCCATTGGTGCTTTGGATAACCAAAACACCATCCATTGGAGGGTTCCTGGTGAGGAATGTCCTCCCACTCCCCAGGAAGGTGAAGTCATAGTTTTCGCAGATCACTTATTCCGGGGTTTCAAACCGCCCGGGTCAAAGTTTTACCGGGATGTAATGGCCAACTTTCAATTACGCCCCCAAGATATCGGCCCCAATTCCGTTACCAACTTGTGTCATTTTCAAGTGCTGTCCGAAGCTTATCTGCAAGAGGAGCCTTCTGTCGAGTTATTCCGGGATCTTTTCCACCTAAACCGCCGCACCGAATTCACTGACGGCCCAAATACTGAACTGGGCGGTATGGCTATCCAGAAGAGGAAAGAAATCACTTATCCTCATGTGAAACTCCACTCTCACCCCAAAGAATGGAATGCAACTTGGTTCTCTCGCAGAGACACCTCCTCGAAGGTGAAAATCCTTTACCGGTTTCCGCCAGAGCGCTCAAGAACACACATCCCTTTCCGCAACGATTGACCGCAAAGGAGAGAAGTAGATTCGCTCCCCAACTGTCCAAGCTCCGGGCCTTTATGGCCAACGGTTTGACTGGGATCGATCTGGCACGCTGCTGGTTATCTTGGGGCATACTGCCTTTAAGCCGGCGTTCCGGTTTGATGTGTCAGTACACCGGTAGTGTCGATGACCCACTCCGACACACCAAATTAGAACTGTCTGAAGACGAAGTTACAGATTCAGTGAGGAAAATGCTGAACGAACCGGAGCACCTCTGTGCCCAAACCGGCTTGGCCCTTACTGCACTCTCAACACACCTCCTGCGGTAAGCTCCTGACTGTGCCGCCATTTTAATTTTTTGCCATTACTTTCATGCTTGCAATTCTCAATTGTTTCCGATCCAGGGCGATGATCCATTCTGGAGCAAGAAGCTCTCGCAAGACAAAGCGGACAAGGCGAGGCGGCAAAACCGCCCAAAAGCGAAAGTTGTCAAGAAGCCTGCCCATAAGAGGAAAACCACGGGCCGTTCGATCCGCCATCGATGATGATGTGGGTAATCCGAACTTGATTCTCTTGGCTTGTTTTTACCGTCTTATTGATGGCGATGCTTGTCAGGATGACGATGAAGCCAGCAACGCTGGATTTGCCGAGGTAATCATTCTTACTTCCGATTCAACAAGCTTACCTTCCCCAAAATTTCGCCGGGCAAACCGGAAAGTTAGCTTTTCTCATCCTCTTGCTCACTTGGATCCCCAACTTCTTATGAAGACGCAGCAGCACGAGGCTCGCCGCACAACCCGGCACAGTGGACAGGTAGTTACTTCTGCCGGTTTACCGAACAGCCCGGCTCGAAAACGCCGCACCGAGGTTTCCAACCATTTTATTATGTCGAATTCCAAAGCGGGTTTATTCCGTCAACCTCTTAATCCGTCCGACTCCGATTATCAGGTCACTTCTCATTCGTCCTCTGGCGAATCGTCAGCCACTCAACTGCCGCCGCTGAAGATAGCCGTCGGGTAAGCCAACATGACCATATACTTGTAAATTTCTTCTGCAATGTACGTGTCTTATTTCTGTTTCTTCAGGACCAAACCGAAGCCCAGCAAGAAAGCTCGTTTGGAAAAAACCACTGAGGAAGCTGCCACCTCCGATCATGAGCAGGCACCGGATCAGGATAATATCGCCTTTGAAGATATTCCAAACAATCCCCCGGTTCAAGAAGATGTGATACCAGAGGAGAGGCCTACAGATGCTTCAATGTCTGTTGATCCGCCTGCCAGCACCATCCAGTCTGCAAAGCCTCCTAGCCCTGCCAAAACCACCGTGCCTACTCAATCCGTCGAATCGAAAGATGACGACGTGGTAATTACTGGGATAGGCCACTCCGAACCGGGCAATGCCGCTACCTTAACCCGGCACACTGTAAAAGAGGACTCTGCTGCCTTTAAGAAAGGAAAATGGAATGTAGAGCTGGAAACATACGCCGGTATGAGCGCCCAAGACCTTCATTCCGGATATCTGAACCGGCTTTACAGTAGCCGTGATTATGAAGCTGGCTTGGTGAAACTGATGAGAGACAAGTTTGAGGTAACGCTCCTTTCCGTCATATCGATATAATGATCCCTGTAGCCCCCAAGGGCCGGTTTGCAATCTTTGATCAAACTGGTACTTGATAATTTTCTTTGACACTTTGCAATCTTCCCTGATAACCGCCAAGGCTGGTTTAAGTATGCAAACCTAAACCGGTACTCCAAAAACTGCTTATCAACACTTTTAGTAAAATCAAATAGCCATTAGCCCCCAAGTGCCGAGTTGAATATGCGTATTGAACTTGGGACTTGTCCATGTATTAGTAGTAGAAAAATTTGAAGGTACATTAGCCCCCAAGTGTCAAGCATATAACAATGTTGTGTGGTTGATACTTGCACTTTAATTGCTGGCTGACGATGCTATCAATGTGCAGGCTGATGTGGCGATCAAGGATGGCCGGATTGCCGATTCTGACATGACATTGGAGACCCAAAGAGGCTGAGAGACATAAGGCCAAGAAGGAGCTGACTATTGCCCTAGCTGCTGCAGAAGAAACGAAGGACAAAATGAAGAAGGAACAGGCTGTCTGGGCTACGGAGAAGGCCAACTTGCTCAAGCGGGCGGAAAATGCTGAAGCCGCCCTTAAACCGGTGGTAGATGATTTGACAGCCGTGAAGCGGCAAGTGCATTCTATGACGGCAGCCATCTTCGGTACACCTCCGTAAATAAGTGTAATTGTACTTGTCGTATCTCCAAAGACTCCGGTTTAAAACTGTCCTGTTTATGAAATGCGAGCACGCATTGGACACTTGGGGAATGGCGTGCGGAAGAAACTCAAAGCTGTATACACCTTAGTAGAACACCAGATATCGGAGCCCAACGATGTGATTACCACAATGTCACACAATAACCCGGCGCCGTCTTTGATCCAAGATACCTTGACCCGCTATCCATCCCGCCTTCCCGGATTGAAGAGGTAAAGAAATCTGCTGCAGACGAACCGGAGCGATCAACGCCTTGATCCGGGCCAAAGCACAGGTGCGGATTTTGATCCAGTGGAAGCAGCCCAGGGTTATCCCAGTGTGAAGGAAGATGGCTCAGACTTTAATGAAGAGGACTTGCGTGCAATAAATCGTGCAGTACGCCCACTTGCGTGTCAATTGGCGGAAGAAGCCGATTTGGAGCACTATCAAGCCCAATACAATGATCAGAACAAGCGTGTGTCCGCTCCAACTTTTGAGCCGGAAAATTTGATCCCTCCAATCCGTAAGCACACTTACGCTCCTGACATTGAACCGTCAACTTTGATTCATGAAGAAGCTGTTTTTCAAGCACTGATGGGCATCGACTGGACTTCTGTGGATTTCCAGCCAATGGGTAGGGAAGAGGATGCTGAAGCGGGGGAGGACGAAGAATAGTCTTGAACCGGTAGCCGGTTTAACAATGATCATTTGGGCACTGTGTTGCCTTGTAATAGCTTTAGCCAAACTTTATTGCCTGGGTATGCCTTCGTGCATCGAGTAAACCTTGTTTGATTCACAGTTCCTGCAACCAAAAGAGTAAACTTCGGTGGCGGTGAGACCGCCCACCGGTTTATGGCATCCAATATGTGCTTATGTATTGAAAATTAATTAGTATGTGATACAAATACCTGCCATATCTGGGCATAAAGCTGGCATAGCCAATCTTGAAGCGGAGGCTTTCTTGTTAAAACCATAACCGTCTTGAGAAACAATAACTCCCATGTAGGCGTGCTGAATGAGCACAAGCCCCCGAGTTTCTCCATAAAGATGGACCGGAAGATAGTAAACCGGAAAAAGTAAAAACTGTTGGAAATATCGGACCGTGCGCTTATCAGCTTGGTACTGACAGCTAAACCGGAGAAAATATTCATCATGTTGGAAACGCAACAAAAATCAAATACCAAATATGGCAACAAAGGCAATAACACTTTGTAAAAAAGGAGAGCTGCTTGGAGCTGGTCAGATGGCATTACCATGGTCAGATGCTACCAAGCCCCCCGAAGGTGTAGCGATGGTGCTAGTCAGCCAGGTCCCCAAAAGACTCGTGGCGAGTACGCCGGCCAAGTGGCGTGACATTGGTTCGGGTTCGACCAAGCCCCCAAGTGGCGCTGGCCCTAGTGGCCGACCAAGAGGCGTGACGGTTCGAGACATGACCGTGTCCCCAAATGATCTAGTGGCTTTCGCCTATCAAGAGGTGTAGCTTGGTTCGGATCGACCAAGCCCCAAGTGATAAATATAATTGTCAAGGGTAAACCGAAGGTCGCTTTGAAAAAGAAACGCCCGTGTAACCACGCATGAAAAGAAAGACAGAGACCCGCTTTGGTGAGGCCCTGATTTTTATTATATCAAAAGATAATATATACATTGTTATGCTATGTACATAAACCGAGCCGATGACTCATGTGTAGTAAGTTCGAAGATGAGCTACATTCCACGGCTGTTGGTCTCCTCCTCGGCGTCGTGAGTCTTTATGCTCTCGAATATCAACCAGATAATAGGAGCCGTTATGCAGATTCTGTCGACCACAAAGGGCCCTTCCCAAGGTGGGGATAGCTTGTGCATGTCTGTCTGATCTTGGATGAGACGAAGCACCAAATCGCCTTCCTGAAAAGCTCTGGTTTTAACCCGGCGGCTGTGATAACGACGAAGGTCTTGCTGGTAAATCGCTGATCGAGCGGCTGCTACATCACGCTCCTCATCCAGCAGATCCAAAGCGTCCTGTCGCGCCGCTTCATTGTCCGCTTCAACATAAGCCGCTACACGGGGCGAGTCGTGCCGAATATCACTGGGGAGAACTGCTTCCGCTCCATAAACCATGAAAAAGGGCGTGTAACCAGTAGACCGGTTTGGCGTAGTATTGATACTCCATAGCACCGATGGGAGCTCTTCAACCCAGCACCCTGGCGTCCTTTGTAATGGGACCAGAAGTCGCGGTTTGATGCCTCGCAATATTTCCTGATTAGCACGCTCTGCCTGCCCGTTGGATTGGGGGTGCGCTACTGACGATACATCAAGCCGGATATGCTCGCGGTCACAAAATTCTTTCATAGCTCCCTTGGACAGATTGGTGCCATTGTCAGTGATGATACTGTGTGGAAAGCCAAACCGGAAAATCACCTTTTGATAAAGCGCACCCTTGTTGCCGCATCACACTTCTCGACAGAGCTCGCTTCAATCCACTTGGTGAACTTGTCCACCGCCACCAACAGATGGGTCTTCTTATCTTTGGATCTCTTAAAGGCCCGACCATATCCAGCCCCCATGTCGCAAGCGGCCATGTTATCGGGATCATCCTCAACTCTGTGCGGTATATGGGCACGCTCGAGAATTTTCGACACCCATCACGTTGCTTGACCAAATCCTCCGTGATCAAGATGAGCCGTTAACCAAGAGAACCCGTGACGGAACGCCGCCACCAAGGACTTTGAACGGCATGGTGCCCGCAATCCCCTTCGTGGATTTCTCTTAAAATTTCGCCACCTTCCTCAGGGGAAACACAGCGTTGAAATGCCCCTGAAACGCTGCGATGATGCAACTCACCATTGATAATCGTCATGGACTTGGAACGCCGGGTTACCTGCCTGGCTAGAATCTCATCCTCTGGCAATTCTCCTCGAGTCATATATGCAAGATAAGGCACCGTCCAATCCGGAATAGCGTGTAATGCTGCCACCAACTGGGCCTCTGGGTCAGGAATTGCCAAATCCGCTTCACCAGGGAGCTGAACTGACGGTTTGTGCAAGATGTCGAGGAAAACATTAGGGGGAACCGGTTTACGCTGAGAACCCAACCGGCTTAAAGCGTCTGCCGCTTCGTTCTTCCGGCGATCCACATGATCTACTTGATATCCCTTGAAGCACCCTGCAATATTATCCACCTCTCGTCGATAGGCAGCCATGAGGGGTCCTTAGAATCCCAAGTGCGGATACTTGCTGCGCCACCGGTCCGAAGTCACCAAAACACTTGACCGGCTCAAGTTCATTTCTTAGCCATCCGGAGACCATGGAGTAAAGCCTCGTACTCAGCTGCATTATTAGTACAAGGGAACATTAGGCGGAGAACGTAACAAAACTTATCACCTCGTGGGGAAGTTAACACGACTCCGACCCCGAGCCTTCAATTGCTGGACCCATCGAAGTGGATAGTCCAAGATGTATGATCGGCTTCTCCTCTGGAGCTTGCAACTCCGCCCAATCATTAATGAAGTCGACAAGCGCTTGTGATTTCACCGCCGTGCGTGGTATATATTTGAGCCCGTGCGGCCCAAGCTCGATGGCCCATTTGCAATCCGCCGATCGCCTCCGGTTTTGTATGATATCACCCAAGGAGCTGAACTAACCATCGTAATAGGATGCCCTTGGAAATATTGTTTCAGCTTCCTACCGCCATAAAAACACCATAGACTAACTTCGCCAATGCGGATACCTCTGTTTGGATTCAATAAGTACCTCGCTGATATAATAAACCGGCCGTTGAACCGGATATTCCTTTCCTGCCTCCTTACGCTCGACCACAATAGCCACGCTCACCGCTCGCGCATTGGCTGCCACATATAAGAACAACGGTTCGTTGTCAACTGGCGCTGCAAGGACTGGCGGATTGGCCAATTGCCGCTTTAGGTCCTCGAAAGCTTCGTCCGCAGCTGGACTCCAGACAAACTGATCTGTCTTCCTCAGCATCTGGTACAAAGGAATAGCCTTCTCTCCAAGTCGGCTGATAAACCGGCTCAGGGCCGCAATCCGGCCTGCCAAGCGTTGAACGTCATTGATACACTTTGGTTTAGCCAGGGAGGTGATCGCCTTAATTTTCTCCGGGTTGGCTTCGATCCCTCTGTTGGATACCAGGAACCCCAATAGCTTGCCAGCCGGGACACCAAAAACACATTTGGCCGGATTAAGCATCATCTTATAAATACGCAGGTTGTCGAAGGTCTCCTTCAAATCGTCCACCGCGTCTCATACATTTTGATTTTACCACAATGTCATCCACATAGGCATGCACATTGCGGCCAATCTGTGTATGCAAACAATTCTGCACACACCGCTGATACGTGGCTTGGGCGCTCTTGAGCCCAAAAGGCATAGAGACATAGCAGAAGGCTCCAAAGGGAGTTATAAACGCCGTTTTCTCCTGGTCATAAGCGCCATCTTGATTTGATGATATCCAGTACGCGCCCAAGAAACTTAAACGCCACATCCTGCCGTGGCATCGATAATCGATCAATGCGGGGAGAGCAAATGGATCCATTGGACAAGCTTTGTTAAGATCGTGTAGTCCACACACATACGCCAGTGCCGTTTTTCTTAAGGACTAGCACCGGATTAGCGAGCCACTCTGGATGAAACACCTCGACGATAAAGCCAGCTGCCGAAGTTCGCTACTTCTTCTCAATGGCCTTGCGCCTTTCCTCATTAAACCGGCGGAGGAACTGTTTCACCGGTTTATACTTAGGATCCACATTAAGTGTGTGCTCAGCGAGTTCCCTCGGTACACCTGGCATGTCAGAAGGCTTCCATGCAAAAATGTCCCGGTTCTCACGGATGAACTCGATGAGCGCGCCTTCCTATTTGGGATCCAGGTTGGCACTGATGGTGAATGATGGAGTCTTGGTGCTGATCATGTTTTGCTCGTGAGAGAGGCTTAGTCAACGGGTCTGCAACATTCACATCCGTATGTATCTAGCAAATTTCTATGTCTCCCACTTGGACTTGGTCCCGGATGGAATTGAAGCGTCTCTTGATGTGCTTGGTCCTCTTGTGAAATCTGGATTCCTTTGCCAAGGCAATTGCACCGAGATTGTCACGAGAAGATCTTCATTGGTCCCGATGCACTAGGTATGACACCTAGATCGGAAATGAACTCCTTCATCCAGACTCCTTCATTTGCTCCTTCTGAAGCAGCTATGTACTCCGCTTCACATGTAGATCCCGCCACGACGCTTTGTTTAGAACAGCACCAACTTACAGCTCCACAGTTTAATAAAAATACGTGTCCGGTTTGCGATTTAGAATCTTCCGGATCAGTGTCAAAGCTTGCATCGACGTAACCATTTACGACTAGCTCTTTGTCACCTCCATATACGAGAAACATATCCTTAGTCCTTTTCGGTATTTGGGATGTTCTTGACCGCTGTCGATGATCCACTCTGGATTACTTTGGTACCTTCCTGCCAAGCTTATTGCTAAGCACACGCCACGTCTGGTACACAAAGCATTGCATACATGATAGGCGTATGGTGAAGCATAGGGAACATCTTTCATTTTTTCTCTATCTTCTGCTGTGGTGGGCATTGAGTCGACTCAACTTCACACCTTGTAGCACGGCAAGAACCCTTTCTTTGCTCGATCCATTTTGAACTTTTTCAAAATTTTATCAAGGTATGTGCTTTGTGAAAGTCCTATTAAGCGTCTTGATCTATCTCTATAAATCTTGATGCCCAATATGTTAGAAGCTTCACCGAGGTCTTTCATTGAAAAACTTTTATTCAAGTATCCCTTTATGCTATCCAGAAATTCTATATCATTTCCAATTAATAATATGTCATCTACATATAATATCGAAATGCTCTGAGCTCCCACTCACTTTCTTGTAAATACAGGCTTCTCCAAAAGTCTGTATAAAACCATATGCTTTGATCACACTGTCAAAGCGTTTATTCCAACTTCGAGATGCTTGCACCAGTCCATAAATGGACACCAGTCCATAAATGGATCGTTGGAGCTTGCACACTTTGTTAGCACCTTTTGGATCAACAAAACCTTCTGGCTGCATCATATACAACTCTTCTTCCAGAAATCCATTCAAGAATGCAGTTTTGACATCCATTTGCCAAATTTCATAATCATAAAATGCAGCAATAGCTAACATGATTCGGACAGACTTAAGCATCGCTACGGGTGAGAAAGTCTCATCGTAGTGAACCCCTTGAACTTGTCGAAAACCTTTCACAACAAGTCAAGCTTTATAGACAGTTACATTACCATCAGCGTCAGTCTTGTTCTTAAAGATCCATTTATTCTCAATGGCTTGCCGATCATCGGGCAAGTCAACCAAAGTCCATACTTTGTTTTCACACATGGATCACATCTCAGATTTCATGGCTTCTAGCCATTTTGTGGAATCTGGGCTTATCATCGCTTCCTCATAGTTCGTAGGTTCATCATGGTCAAGTAACATGACTTCCAGAATAGGATTACCGTACCACTCACAGTGCGGATCTTACTCGTAGACCCACGAGGTTCGAGAGAAACTTGATCTCAAGTTTCATGATCAATATCATTAGCTTCCTCACTAATTGGTGTAGGTGTCACAGGAACCGATTTCTGTGATGAACTACTTTCCAATAAGGGAGCTGGTATAATTACCTCATCAAGTTCTACTTTTCTCCCACTCACTTCTTTCGAGAGAAACTCTTTCTCTAGAAAGGATCCATTCTTAGCAACAAATGTCTTGCCTTCGGATCTGTGATAGAAGGTGTACCCAACTGTCTCCTTTGGGTATCCTATGAAGATACATTTCTCCGATTTAGGCTCGAGCTTATCTGGTTGAAGTTTCTTCACATAAGCATCGCAGCCCCAAACTTTAAGAAACGACAACTTTGGTTTCTCGCCAAACCACAGTTCATAAGGCGTCGTCTCAACGGATTTTGATGGTGCCCTATTAAATGTGAATGTAGCCGTCTCTAAAGCATAACCCCAGAACGATAGCGGTAAATAAGTAAGAGACATCATAGATCGCACCATATCTAGTAAAGTACGATTACGACGTTTGGACACACCATTTCGTTGTGGTGTTCCGGGTGGCGTGAGTTGCGAAACTATTCCGCATTGTTTCAAATGTAAACCAAACTCGTAACTCAAATATTCTCCTCCACGATCAGATTGTAGAAACTTTATTTTCTTGTTACGATGATTTTCCACTTCACTCTGAAATTCTTTGAACTTTTCAAATGTTTTAGACTTGTGTTTCATTAAGTAGATATACCCATATCTGCTCAAATCATCTGTGAAGGTGAGAAAATAACGATATCCGCCACGAGCTTCAACATTCATCGGACCACATACATATGTATGTATGATTTCCAACAAATCTGTTGCTCTCTCCATAGTACCGGAGAATGGTGTTTTAGTCATCTTGCCCATGTGGCATGGTTCGCAAGTACCAAGTGATTCATAATCAAGTGATTTCAAAAGTCCATCAGTATGGAGTTTCTTCATGCGCTTTACACCGATGTGACCTAAACGGCAGTGCCACAAATAAGTTGCACTATCATTATCAACTCTGCATCTTTTGGCTTCGACATTATGAATATGTGTATCACTACTATCGAGATTCAATAAAAATAGACCACTCGTCAAGGGTGCATGACCATAAAAGATATTACTCATATAAATAGAACAACCATTATTCTCTGATTTAAATGAATAACCGTCACGCATCAAACAAGATCCAGATATAATGTTCATGCTCAACGCTGGCACCAAATAACAATTATTCAGGTCTAAAACTAATCCCGAAGGTAGATGTAGAGGTAGCGTGCCGACTGCGATCACATCGACTTTGGAACCGCTTCCCACGCGCATCGTCACCTCGTCCTTGGCGATGCTCGCTTATTCCGTAGTCCTGTTTGAGTTGCAAATATTAGCAAGAACCAGTATCAAATACCAGTGCTCTGCGAGCTCTAGTAAGGTACACATCAATAACATGTATATCACATATACCTTTGTTCACCTTGCCATCCTTCTTATCCGCCAAATACTTGGGGCAGCTCCGCTTCCAATGACCAGTTTGCTTGTAGTAGAAGCACTCAGTTTCAGGCTTAGGTCCAGACTTGGGTTTCTTCTCTTGAGCAACAACTTGCTTGCTGTTCTTCTTGAAGTTCCCCTTCTTCTTCCCTTTGCCCTTTTTCTTGAAACTAGTGGTCTTGTTGACCATCAACACTTGATGCTCCTTCTTGATTTCTACCTCCGCAGCTTTTAGCATTGCGAAGAGCTCGGGAATTGTCTTGTTCATACCTTGCATATTATAGTTCATCACGAAGCTCTTGTAGCTTGGTGGCGATGATTGGAGAATTTCATCAATGACTCTATCATCGGAAGATTAACTCCTAGTTGAATCAAGTGATTATTATACCCGGACATTTTGAGTATGTGTTCACCGACGTGAACTATTCTCCTCCATCTTGCAGCTATAGAACTTATTGGAGACTTCATATCTCTCAATCCGGGCATTTGCTTGAAATATTAACTTTAACTCCTGGAACATCTCATATGCTCCATGACGTTCAAAACACCGTTGAAGACCGGTTCTAAGCCGTAAAGCATGGCACATCGAACTATCGAGTAGTCATCACTTTGCTCGCTAGACGTTCTTAACGTCGTCGGTTACATCATCAAGAAGAGGCACTGGCACCCAGCGGTGCTTCTAGGGCGTAATTCTTCTGCGCAGCAATGAGGATAATCCTCGAGTTCTGAACCCGATCCGGCGTAATTGCTACCATCATCTTTCAACTTTGCTTTCCCAAGAAACGCATTAAAATTCAACGGAACAACAAAGACGAGCCATCTATCTACAACAAACATAGACAAGCAAAATACTATCGGTACTAAGTTCATGATAAATTTAAGTTCAATTAATCATATTACTTAAGAACTCCCACTTAGGCAGACATCTCTCTAGTCATCTAAGTGATCACGTGATCCAAATCAACTAAACCATAACCGATCATCACGTGAGATGGAGTAGTTTTCAATGGTGAACATCACTATGTTGATCATATCTACTATATGATTCACGCTCGACCTTTCGGTCTCCGTGTTCGAGGCCATATCTGCATATGCTAGGCTCGTCAAGTTTAACTTGAGTATTCTGCGTGTGCAAAACTGGCTTGCACCCGTTGTAGATGGACGAGAGCTTATCACACCCGATCATCACGTGGTGTCTGGGCACGACGAACTTTGGCAACGGTGCATACTCAGGGAGAACACTTCTTGATAATTTTAGTGAGAGATCATCTTAAAATGCTACCGTCAATCAAAGCAAGATAAGATGCATAAAGGATAAACATCACATGCAATCAATATAAGTGATATGATATGGCCATCATCATCCGGTGCTTGTGATCTCCATCTCCGAAGCACCGTCGTGATCACCATCGTCACCGGTAGCGACACCTTGATCTCCATCGTAGCATCGTTGTCGTTTCGCCATCTATTGCTTCTCGACTATCGCTACCGCTTAGTGATAAAGTAAAGCAATTACTGAGCGTTGCATTTCATATAATAAGCGACAATCATATGGCTCCTGCCGATTGCCGATAACCGGTTACAAAACATGATCATCTCATACAATAAAGTATAGCATCACGTCTTGACCATATCACATCACAACATGCCCTGCAAAAACAAGTTAGACGTCCTCTACTTTGTTGTTGCAAGTTTTACGTGGCTGCTACGGGCTTAGCAAGAACCGTTCTTACCTACGCATCAAAACCACAATGATAGTTCGTCAAGTTAGTGTTGTTTTAACCTTCGCAAGGACCGGGCATAGCCACACTCGATTCAGCTAAAGTGAGAGAGACAGACACCCGCCAGCCACCTTTAAGAACGAGTGCTCGTAACGGTGAAATCAGTCTCGTGTAAGCGTATGCGTAATGTTGGTCCGAGCCACTTCATCTCACAATACCGCCGAACCAAAGTATGACATGCTGGTAAGCAGTATGACTTGTATCGCCCACAACTCACTTGTGTTCTACTCGTGCATATGACATCTACGCATAAAACCAGGCTTGGATGCCACTGTTGGGGATCGTAGTAATTTCAAAAAAATTCCTACGCACACGCAAGATCATGGTGATGGCATAGCAACGAGAGGGGAGAGTATTGTCCACGTACCCTCGTAGACCGTAAGCGGAAGCGTTATGACAACGCGGTTGATGTAGTCGTATGTCTTCACGATCCGACCGATCCAAGCACCGAACATACGGCACCTCCGTGTTCAGCACACGTTCAGCTCGATGACGTTCCCCGGGCTCCGATCCAGCAAAGCGTCGGGGATGAGTTCCGTCAGCACGACGGCGTGGTGACGATGATGATGTTCTACCGGCGCAGGGCTTCGCCTAAACTCCGCGATGATATGACCGAGGTGGAATATGGTGGAGGGGGCACCGCACACGGCTAAGGAACGATCCGTAGATCAACTTGTGTGTTCTAGGGTGCCCCCTGCCCCCGTATATAAAGGATCAAGGGGGGTGCAGCCGGCCCTAGGAGGAGGCGCGCCGGAGGAGTCCTACTCCCACCGGGAGTAGGACCCCCCCTTTCCTAGTTGGATTAGGACTTGGGGGAGGGAAAGAGGAAAGGGGGGCGTCGCTCCCCCTTCCTTGTCCTATTAGGACTAGGGGGGAGGGGGCGCGCGGCCTGCCCTATCCGGCCCTCCTCTTCTCCCTCATGGCCCACTAAGGCCCATTAACCCCGGGAGGTTCAGTAACCCCGGTGTTCAATAAAATCGATTTCACCCGGAACTATTCTGATGTCCAAACATAGGCTTCCAATATATCAATCTTTATGTCTCGACCATTTCAAGATTCCTCGTCATGTCCGTGATCACATCCGGGACTCCGAACAAACTTCGGTACATCAAAACTTATAAACTCATAATAAAACTATCATCGTAACGTTAAGCGTGTGGACCCTACGGGTTCGAGAACTATGTAGACATGACCTAGAACTATTCTCGGTCAATAACCAATAGTGGAACCTGGATGCCCATATTGGTTCCTACATATTCTACGAAGATCTTTATCGGTCAAACCGCATAATAACATACGTTGTTCCTTTTGTCATCGGTATGTTACTTGCCCGAGATTCGATCGTCGGTATCCAATACCTAGTTCAATCTCGTTACCGGCAAGTCTCTTTACTCGTTATGTAATGCATCATTCCGTAACTAACTCATTAGCTACATTGCTTGCAAGGCTTATAGTGATGTGCTTTACCGAGAGGGCCCAGAGATACCTCTCCGATAATCGGAGTGACAAAACCTAATCTCGAAATACGCCAACCCAACATGTACCTTTGGAGACACCTGTAGTACTCCTTTATAATCACCCAGTTACGTTGTGACGTTTGATAGTACCCAAAGTGTTCCTCCGGTAAACGTGAGTTGCATAATCTCATAGTTACAGGAACATGTATAAGTCATGAAGAAAGCAATAGCAATATACTAAATGATCAAGTGCTAGGCTAACGGAATGGGTCATGTCAATCACATCATTCTCCTAATGATGTGATCCTATTAATCAAATGACAACACATGTCTATGGTTAGGAAACGTAACCATCTTTGATTAATAAGCTAGTCAAGTAGAGGTATACTAGTGACGTTGTGTTTGTCTATGTATTCACACATGTATTATGTTTCCGGTTAATACAATTCTAGCATGAATAATAAACATTTATCATGATATGAGGAAATAAATAATAACTTTATTATTGCTTCTAGGGCATATTTCCTTCAGAAATGTATGGTGGACAAGGTTATGTGGAAATGGTGGTGGTGGTTGATGAAGAAGCAATCGTCCCTTAGGTGACTCGAATCACTACTCAAGCAACCACTAATGCTATGGGGAACAAAATGGGTTAGGTTGCGGAAGTCGGTGGCGGCTATGCGGATGATATGGTGGAGGGCCTAGGCAAACTTGCCAAATTTTGGAAAATTTGATGGAGTAAAATGATGTTGGTGGTATTTTTGTGGGAAGGGGGATGTCAAGAGCTTCAAAACGAGCTAAAGAACGTCAAAATCGGAGTACAGATGAATTAGTTATGGCCGAAACGGTGAAACACGAAAGGCTGAAATGCCAGGGACCGGATATACGGGGTAGGGGCCGGATTTCCGGGGGTGTATGTCTAGAACCGGGCAGATTTGGTGCTCCAGGGCACGGATGTCCGGCCTGAGGCCCGGATGTCCGGCCCGACGATTCCAGATCTCGTTTGGGGCGGAAATTTTCGAATTGGGGGCGGAAATTGATGATTTCGGGGGCAAAATTTGATGGATTTTGTGGATGGAAGGTGGGGAAACTTGGGGAAAAGCTAGATCCACTTGAAACCAAGCAAATCCACGAATCAAAATCAACAAAACATCATTAAACCAACAAATCACAAAAAAAATTGGGGGCTATTTTGGTGGGGATTTTCGGATTTATGACGAAATCAAGCAAAAGAAGGCTAGAAAGTGATGGGAGGGACTCCAAATACGTGATAAACGTGGCTCATGATACCATATGATACGGGGCTAACCCGGTGTAGGCCGATCTTTCACGTTTGGAGTGGGATCCCTCGAAGAACACGATGAACACGGGGAAGAACGGGGAGAAATCACAAGGGGAAACACTCAAGAACAAGTCCAATCACACATCCACTTGACAATCAAACACACAAGATCCATAAGATACATGAACAACAAAGAGAAAGATACAAGGTAGATTTCATCCCAAATCCTATGAAGGAGATGAGGGCTTGAATCCTAGAAGGATCTTCCCACAAAGGGGGGCTTGAATCCCGCAAGATCTTCTCACATGGAGGTCTTGAACTCCATGGGAGTGGTAGTCTGTAACACCCCGGATGTAACTTTCCATATTTGTAACTCCAACTCTTGCCATTTTCGGCTATGTGCTAAGATATTACCTCCATGGTTGGGTTTTTGTTTTCGTTTTGCTTTTTTTCATGTCATGAATCTCATATCATGTCATCATGTGCATCTCATTTGCATACGTGTTCGTCTCATGCATCCGAGCATTTTCCCCGTTGTCCGTTTTGCATTCCGACACTCCCACATGCACCGGCGCACCCCTCTTGTCTCCTTTTTGTGTGCGGGTGTTGAACGTTCTCGGAATGGACCGAGCCTTGCCAAGTGGCCCTGGTATAGCACCGGTAGACCACCTGTCAAGTTTCGAGTCATTTGGAGCTCGTTTGATACTCCAACGGTTAACCGGGTAACCGCGTAGGCCTCTTTTGGGTTGCAGCCCAACACCCCTCCAAAACAGCCCAATAACCCATCTAAGTCACTTCCATGCTCTCCGTCGTCGGGTCACGATCGTGTGGGCGAAAACCGCACTCCATTTGGAGCCTCCTAGCTCCCTCTACCTATAAAAACACCCTCTCCCCCGAAATCCCGGGTCAAATCCACCCTAACCCTAGCCCCGCTCCTCTCCGCGCCGCCGGACACGTCCGGACGGAGCCGGACGCGTCCGCCGCCGCGCCCCGGGCGAATCGGCGCCCGCCACGTGGCAGCGCCGCCGTCCCTCTTCGCCGGCCGCGAGCCCAGCAGCGCGCCGCCGCCGCCGCCCGCCGTGCCAAGGCGCTCCAGCGTCCGCGCCCGCACCGCAGTCTGCCGCCTCCGGCCGCAACCCGCCGCCAGCCGCCTCGGCTGCGCCGTCGCCTCCAGCAGCCGCGCGCGCCGCCGCCGCCGCTCCGCGGCTTCAGTCGCGCCCGCGCGCCGGCGCCTCGCCGCTTCATTGCCGCCTCAGCGCGCGCCCGCGCGAATCCGGTCGCCCGGCCGGATCCGGCGCCCCGACTCCTCCGGCCGCCGCCTCTTCTTCCACTCCAGCGGGAGCTCCGGCCATGCCTCGGTTCGCATGCCACAGGACCCCTAGGTTGACTTTCCCCAACCCCCGAAATCCACCAAGTCTTTTCCTGTCAATATTTTGTTGCATTTTCATCGCATCACATCTTTGCGCTCGTGGCTCCGTTTTGGGCATGTAGCATACCAAATTGTTCGTCTCGATGAGTAAATCGTTTCATCTCATTGCACCATTTTCATTTGAGCTTATCTTGATGCCCGAAATGCTGTTGGAAGAGGGCTATGTGATGTTAGTTTCTGTTTCTTAACAGAACATGCACTTTTGTCATTTTTGCCATGATTAATGTGTGCACCTTATGAACTTGAGCCCTACATATGTTTTGATCTATGCCGTGCTATATTTCCAGGGGTGTATGCCATGTATTTTTGTGATCTCTGTGGTGACTAGCACAAGCATGCAAACTAGGGATGATAATGTTGCTGATTTCACGAACTTAGTGTTTTCACTAAGTCATGTCCTGCTGTTATTTTTATGCCATGTGTTCATGTTGTTACAGAGAGATCTATGCCCTTTTTGAGGATGATCAGTAAGGGTGTTTTGAACATATGTATGTGCTCTATCCATCCATGCCTTTCTTGGCATTTATGGAGTAGTCTAACATGTCATTTTCGTGCTCTACTTTTGCTTCAAAATGTTTTCTAGCAGATTGTTTACATGAGATTCAATTTTCACAAGGTTGTTGTAGTTGATCCGTGTATGCTATGATATTGTTCTTGCCATGTATAGCTTTTATGCCATGTCTTATTGATGGGTGTATGCTTAGTTTATCATGAGATGCTCTGTAGTGAGTGCATCAAGCTCATGAACATGCCTACTTGTTATCTGTTTTTGCCATGTCCAGTTTTTCTGCTAAGTCTGAAATCTGTAATGAAACTTGCTATGTTTACATGGGTGCCATCATTTCTTATGGTCATTTTCGGCTTATGGTCAGTAAGGGACTTTTGATCTATGCTTTGAGTAGATTCCTGCCATGTCTTGGTTTGCTATTATAGGTTCCTGTAGATTGTTGTTTGCTTGCTATAAACATGCCTTCCTGATGTTAATTTCTGGCATACTAGTATTTTCACTAAGTCTGTGAACCTGATATTTTTTGCACTTTCACCATGCTTGTTTGAGCCTGTTATGATGTGATTTAGCCGTAGCTCAGTGTTCCTATTTTGTTAAGCATCTCCTGTAGATCACTGTCATATGCTTTGTTTTTATGTTGGGGTGCTGTAGCATAGTTTCTTGTTGCATGCTAAGTAGCATCGTGCTGTTAAACGCAGATTCACGTCCTTCTTGTTTTGCTTGTCATTTGCAAACCATGCATCCGATTCCGGTGATCCTTATATCGATTTCAACCGAAATCATCTCATCTTTCCAACGGCATACTTGGTTTGCCAAGTTGATGCCCGGTTCATCATTTTCCTTCCGGAGCACACATATGCATTGCATATCACATCTCGCATAGCATGTCACGTATTGCATCATATTGCTTGTGCATTACTCCTGGTTTGATTGTTGTTCCATTGCTTGTGTTCTTGCTTTGGGTAGAGCCGGGAGACGAGTACGTGAACGAGGAACCTGTTGAGAACGCCTACGAGGATCAAGCCTTCGACAACTCTAAGAACCTTGCAGGCAAGATGACCATACCTTCGATATCACTTCTATCTTTGCTTGCTAGATGCTCGCTCTTTTGCTATGCCTATGCTATGTTACCTACCACTTGCTATATCATGCCACCCATATTGCCATGTCAAGCCTCTAACCATCCTTTCCTAGCAAACCGTTGTTTGGCTATGTTACCGCTTTTGCTCAGCCCCTCTTATAGCGTTGCTAGTTGCAGGTGAAGATGAAGTTTGTTCCTGGTTCGGAACATTGATATTTTGGGATATCACAATATCTATTGTTTTAATTAATGCATCTATACACTTGGTAAAGGGTGGAAGGCTCGGCCTTATGCCTGGTGACTTGTTCCACTCTTGCCACCCTAGTTTCTGTCATACCGGTGTTAATTCCTTGATTTTGCGTTCCTTATGCGGTTGGGTGATTTATGGGACCCCAGTGACAGTTCGCTTTGAATAAAACTCCTCCAGCAAGGCCCAACCTTGGTTTTACCATTTGCCACCTACACCCCTTTTTCCCTTGGGTTTTCGCGAGCCCGAGGGTCATCTTTATTTTAGCCCCGGGCGGTGCTCCTTCGAGTGTTGGTCCGAACCGAGCAACTTCTTGGGCCACCACGGGAAACTCGAGGCCTGGTTTTACTCGTAGCTTGACTTATCCGGATGTGCCACGAGAACGAGATATGTGCAGCTCCTATCGGGATTTGTCGGCTGTCAATCGGGCGGCTTTGCTGGTCTAGTTTTACCATTGTCGAAATGTCATGCGAACCGGATTCGAGATCGATCGGGTCTTCCGGAGAAGGTTTATCCTTCGTTGACCGTGAGAGCTTATGATGGGCTAAGTTGGGACACCCTGCGCAGGTATTATCTTTCAAAGCCATGCCCGCGGTTATGAGGCAGATGGGAATTTGTTAATGTCGGTTGTAGAAAACCGAAGTTGACCTTAATTAAAATACATCAATCGCGTGTGTAGCCGTGATGGTCTCTTCTCGGCGGAGTCCGGGAAGTGAACACGTGTTGGAGTTATGTTTGGCGTAAGTAGTTTGGGATCACTTCTTGATCGCTACTAGCTTCACGACCGTGCCTTGCTTCTCTCCTCGCTCTCTTTTGCGATCGTAGCCACCATATATGCTAGTCGCTGCTGCAGCTCCACCTCATTACACCACCCTTCCCTTAAGCTTAAATAGTCTTGATCTCGGGTGTGAGATTGCGAGTCCCGTGACTCACAGATTCTACCAAAATAGATCACAGTCTTGGTGATACCGGTAGCAGATGGCGCAACTGAGCTGAAGTGGGAATTTGATGAGGCCCTTGGTCGTTACTATGTTTTTTTTTCAGACGATCAGTAGTGGAGCCCAGTTGGGACGATCGGGGATCTGTGTTGCATTTGGGGTAGTCTTCTTATATTTTGGTTCCGTACTCGGACCTTGAGTGTAAACTGAATGATGGATGTTTATTTATGTATTGTGTGAAGTGGCGACTGTAAGCCAACTATGTATCTCTTTCCCTTATGTATTACATGGGTTGTGTGAAGATTACCTCGCTTGCGACATTGCTTTCAATGCGGTTATGCCTCTAAGTCGTGCTTCGACACGTGGGAGATATAGCCGCATCGAGGGCGTTACAAGTTGGTAATCGAGCCATCCCGACCTTAGGAGCCCCTTTGCTTGATCGTTTTTAGCGGCGAGTTGTGTCTAGAAAATGTTTTGAGTCATTTAGGATTATATATATATCGGAGAGTTAGGAATTCTTTTTACTCCCGGTCTCTTCATCGCTCTGGTAAGGCATCCCGACGTAGAGTTTTGACTCTTCTCTTCTCAAATTTCACTTTTTTTAGGATCACGCTGGTATCTTGGAATCGTTCGATGGTTTTATGATGAGAACATTGTCTTGGTGCCTCTGTCGGGGTTTAGTGGAAGTGTCCGGGGAGTTGAGCTCGAGGTGTTGTCATCATAATTTTATCGTTGCGATTCTGGAATAAGCGAGTTTAGTCTTGCCGACATTGAAAATCTCTTTTATGCAGTTGTTGGTGAGATAACCCCGATAACCCAGTACTGAGGTGAGTACGGGAGTATTGCCATGACTCGTATAACGGATGCTTTTTGAAGGTTGAGGTACACGATTTCCGATGGTTTCTTGGTTATGTGTTGACGGATGGATACATCTGGATGTAGGGATTGTTAGTTTGGGTGAGATATATTGCTTCCCTTGTATCCCCAACACCTGATTGCATAACCGGAAAGTTTCGGGAGTTTATAGGTGGGATTCAAGTAGCTCTAGCATTTCTTCCTGCAGATATTTGGTTTGTGATTGGGTAATCCTTACCACTTATTTGTTCCATTCATACCTTGTTTTTATTTTCATTCATCAATCTCTTATCAAGTGGCTTCTCACCTTAATGGGCGTGATGTTTACTTTGGAATTCATTCGTTCATCCTGTTGAATGTTTATTGTGAAGACTATATGTTGCAATTTCTATCCGTTGATTCAACTTATCTATCATCTATCAAGATGCTAACGGATGTCACCCTCTTGAGATGGCTCCGCCAGCGTCGAGAATCCGGAACACGTGATGGGAGTCGGCGAACCCTCCACCTCCACCTCCGCCTCCGGAGGCATGGCAAACTTTGATGGCAACCACTAACGCCAACTTCGTTGTTGATTCAGGTGATGCAAGAGCGTAACCAAGGCCAAGGCAACCAAGGGAATCAAGGTCAAGGCGGTTCTACCATCAGCCTCGTTTCCTACCCTCAACCAGTTCCTTGCAAATCAGCCAAAGTCCTTCACCTCTTGTGCGAGGCCACAGACGCCGACGATTGGCTCGTGGATATCAACAAGCATTTGAATGCAGCAATGTCCGCACGAGGACTACGTCAAGTTCGCGTCTTTTCAGCTCAAGGATCAAGCAGCTTATTGGTTCCAGCAATACAAGGATTCGAGAGGAGGTCGAGTGATTACTTGGACTGATTTTGTCGGGACTTTAAAGCTCACCACATTCCTACCGGTGTTGTCGACGAGAAGCGTGAGGAGTTTCGCAATCTCAAGCAAGGCAACATGTCGATTGTCTGAATACAACATGCAGTTTCAGAAACTTGCTCGCTTTGCTAAACAAGACGTTCCTGATGAAAAGAGTATGATCTATCAATTCAGAGGTGGCCTTAGAGAGGATCTGCAGTTAGCTCTCGTTCTTGTTGAGCCTACTCAGTTTGATCAATTCTACAATATGGCCCTCAAGCAAGAAGGTGCTCAGCTCAAGTGTGAGGCTTCAAAGAAGAGAATCAGGGATGCAATTTAGTCTTCTTCCTCTCAAGTGGCAGCTAAGCAGCAAAAGTTCTACCTTCCTCCTCCTCCGTTTACTTGACCTTACAGTGAGAAGAACTCGGTGGTCATGGATCTTCCCACCCACCCAACCCAGTCTATCAGAACAAGTCTCAGCCTCAAGCTCCAAGGTCAAATGCTCCTTATAACCGTCCGCTCTCAGAGGTGACCTGCAACAAGTGTCAGCAAAAAGGTCAGTATGCGAACAAATGCTTCAACCAAAGGCGCCTTCCTCCTCCTCCTCCTGTGAGGTCTTCAAGCAATGCAGTGGTCAAGCATAATCCAAAGCATGCAAAGGTGAACATGATGAATGCAGCTCAGGCAGAGGATTCTTCAGATGTGATCATGGGTAACCTTCCAGTTAACTCTATTCCTGCAAAAGTCTTATTTGATACTGGTGCATCGCATTGTTTCATGTCAAGACCGTTTTTTGCCAATCATGAGTTCATTTCTTCACATTTGGTTAAACCCATGGATGTCGTTTCTCCGGGTAAACGGTTGAGCTTCAGTTTGGTGGTTCCGGATACCACAATCAAGATGGGCGACTATAGATTTCTGGCTAAACCAATTGTTCTTGGTGACTCTAATATTGATCTAATTCTCGGTATGGACTGGCTTTCTCAGCACAAAGCTCAACTTGATTGTGCTGCCAGGGAAATTCAATTGACACACTCTTCTGAGGATGTTATCATCTATGCCTTCGTGATGAAACCATTGGTTGTTTTCTCTCAATGAGAAGGGCGAGCTACACGCAATCTCTCGATTCGATCGTTTGTGAGTACCAAGATGTCTTTCGGAAGAGCTTCCGGGTATGCCTCCGCATCGCCGGTCGAATTCGTTATCGATCTTGAGCACGCATGAACCCGTTTGCAAGCGTCCTTACAAGCTTGGACCGAAGAAGCTGAAGGAATTGAAGAAGCAGCTCGATGAACAAGAGCGTCGGGTTTGATCGGACCGAGTTCATCTCCATGGGGATGTGGAGTTCTTTTTGTCCAGAAGAAGGATGGCACGGACCGACTTTGCGTCGATTACCGTCCATTGAACAAGAAGACAATCAAGAACAAGTATCCACTTCCCAACATAAATGAGCTTTTCGAGCAACTCAAAGGCGCTAAAGTATTCTCCAAGCTTGACCTTCGTATGGGTTATCATCAGATTCGCATTCGTGAACAAGATATTCCCAAGACAGCATTCAGAACAAGCTATGGTTCTTATGAATATACTGTCATGCCTTTCGGCCATGTCAATGCTACTCCAACTTTCTCTCGAATGATGAACTTTATCTTCAACCCCTACACCAATGACTTCGTCTTGGTGTATCTCGATGATATTTTGGTCTTCTCCAAGAACAAGCAGGATCATGCCAAACATTTGCGATTGGTGCTCGACAAGCTCAGAGAGCATCAATTATATGCGAAGTTTTCCAAATGTGAGTTCTGGCTGGATGAAGTTCTTTATCTTGGTCACATCATCTCCGCCAAGGGCATCGCTGTTAATCCGAGAAGGTGTCTTCAATTGTGAATTGGGAACCTCCTCGATGTCAAGCAGCTCCATGATTTTCTCGGTCTTGCAAGCTATTGCGAAGATTCGTTGAGAACTTCTCTAAGATTGCAAAGCTTCTTTCCAACCTCCTCCGAAGCATGTCAAGTATGTCCGGGCCTTTGAGTGTGATGTCGCTTTCAACACCCTCAAAGAGAAACTCGTCACAGCTCTGTCTTGACTCCTCTGATGAATCCAAGCCATTCAAGTATTCGTGATGCTTCTCTTCAAGGTCTCGGTCTTTGTGTTAATGCAAGAGAAGAAAGTTGTGGCCTATACCTCTCGTCGGTTGAATCCCAACGAAAAGAACTACCCCACTCACGATCTCGAGTTGGCGGCAGTTGTCCATGCATTGATAACATGGAGACATCACTTGTTGGGAAGGAAAGTGGACATTTTCACTGATCACAAGAGTCTCAAGTATATCTTCACTCAACCAAACCTCAACCTCAGGCAAACTCGATGGGTCGAAATGATTCAGGAGTACAATCCAAGTATTGAATATACTCCTGGCAAGGCGAATGTGATTGCAGATGCTTTGAGCAGAAAGGCTTATTGCAACAGCTTAATTCTCAAGCCCTTCCAACCGGATCTTTGTGAAGCTTTCCGCAAGCTGAATCTTCAAGTTGTTCCTCAAGGCTTCCTTGCCAACCTCATAGTCTCTCCTACTTTGGAAGATCAAATTCGTGAGGGACAACTCCTGGATACCATGGTGAAGAAGGTGAAACGTGGTATTGACAAGGGCATTCCCAAATACAAGTGCTATCGCTTGGATGACAAAGATACTCTTTTCTTCGAGGATCGAATTGTGGTTCCCAAAGGCGATTTGAGAAAAGTCATCATGTATGAGGCACACAATTCCCTCCTATCCATTCATCATGGAAGTACGAAGATGTACCATGACCTCAAGCAGTCGTATTGGTGGACTCGAATGAAGCGAGAAATTGCTCAATTCGTGAATGAATGTGATGTCTGCAGAAGGGTGAAAGCAGAACACCAAAGACCAGCTGGTCTCCTCCAACCTCTTGCTATTCCGGAATGGAAGTTTGATCACATCGAGATGGACTTCGTGACTGGTTTTCCTAAGTCCAAGCGTGGAAATGATGCTATCTTCGTTGTCATTGACAAGCTTACTAAAGTGGCTCATTTTCTTCCTATCAAAGAATCTATCACAGCAGCTTAGCTGGCAGAGCTATACACCTCCAGAATTGTCTCCTTGCACGGTATTCCACAATTGATCTCTTCAGACCGCGGAAGCATCTTCACTTCTAAGTTCTGGGACTCCTTTCAGAAGGCCATGGGCACCAGCATTCGTTTCAGCATAGCTTTCCATCCTCAAACAAGTGGCTAAGTCGAGCGAGTCAATCAAATCCTTGAAGATATGCTCAGGGCTTGTGTCATTTCCTTTGGCATGAAGTGGGAAGATTGTCTTCCATATGCCCAGTTCTCCTACAACAATAGCTTCCAAGCGAGTTCGGGCAAGGCCCCATTCGAAATTCTCTATGGCAGAAAGTGCCGTACTCCTCTCAATTGGTCCGAGACAGGTGAACGCCAACTTCTTGGCAACGACTTGATCATAGAGGCCGAAGAAATGTGCAAAGTCATTCGTGAGAATCTCAAAGCCGCGCAATCGCGCCAGAAGAGCTATTATGATGACAAGCACCGTGATGTGGCTTTTGAAATCGAAGACCATGTCTACCTCCGCATCTCTCCAATGAAAGGCACTCGTCGCTTCGGTATCAAAGGGAAGCTTGCCCCTAGATACGTGGGTCCTTTCAAGATCATTGGCAAAAGAGGCGATCTCGCCTATCAACTTGAGCTTCGGTCCAATTTTGCAAACGTGCACGATGTGTTTCACGTGTCACAGCTTCGCAAGTGCTTCAAGATTCCTGAACGCACTATCAACTTTGAAGAAATTGACCTCCAAGAAGATCTCTCTTATCTTGAGCACCCCGTTGCTATTCTTGAAGAAACCGAGCGCAAGACTCGCAATAAGTCAATCAAATTCCTGAAAGTGAAGTGGTCACACCATTCCGACCGAGAAGCCACCTGGGAGCGCGAGGATCACCTCCGTTCCGAATATCCGGAGTTCTTTCAGTCCTATATCTCGGGACGAGATCCTCTTGTAGTGGTGCAGTGTTGTAACACCCCGGATGTAACTTTCCATATTTGTAACTCCAACTCTTGCCATTTTCGGCTATGTGCTATGATATTCCCTCCATGGTTGGGTTTTTGTTTTCGTTTTGCTTTTTGTTCATGTCATGCATCTCATATCATGTCATCATGTGCATCTCATTTGCATACGTGTTCGTCTCATGCATCCGAGCATTTTCCCGTTATGCATTTTGCATTCGACACTCCCACATGCACCGGCGCACCCTCTTGTCTCCTTTTCGTAGCGGGTGTTGAACGTTCTCGGAATGGACGAGCCTTGCCAAGTGGCCTGGTATAGCACGGTAGACCACCTGTCAAGTTTCGAGTCATTTGGAGCTCGTTTGATACTCCAACAGTTAACAAGGGTAACAGCAGTAGGCCTCTTTTGGGTTGCAGCCCAACACCCCTCCAAAACAGCCCAATAACCCATCTAAGTCACTTCCATGCTCTCCGTCGTCGGATCACGATCGTGTGGGCGAAAACCGGACTCCATTTGGAGCCTCCTAGCTCCCTTTACCTATAAAAACACCCTCTCCCCCCGAAATCCCGGGTCAAATCCACCCTAACCCTAGCCCCGCTCCTCTCCGCGCCGCCGGACACGTCCGGACGGAGTCGGACGCGTCGCCGCCGCGCCCGGCAAATCGGAGCCCGCCACGTGGCAGCGCCGCCCGCCGCTGCCCGCCTCAGCGAGCAGCGAGCCCGCCCGCCGCGCCCGCGCCGCGCTTCCGCCTCCGCGCCCGCCGCCATGATCCCGCGCCGCCTCCGGCGCTGCCCGGCCCGCCCGCCGCCTCGGCCGTCGCCTCGCCTCCGCGACAGCCGCGTCGCCGCCGCCGCCCTCCCTGAGCTTCGATCGCGCCAGCGCCCTGCTCGCCGCTTCGCGCCGCCTCGCGCCGCGCGCGCGCGCCCGCGGCCAGATCCGGCCGCCCCGTCCCCGGATCCGGCGCCCCGACTCCTTCGCCCGCCGCCTCTTCTTCCACTCCGGCGGGAGCTCCGGCCACGCCTCGGTTCGCGTGCCACAGGACCCCTAGGTTGACTTTCCCCGACCCCCGAAATCCACCAAGTCTTTTCCTGTTAATATTTTGTTGCATTTTCATCGCATCACATCTTTGCACCGGTGGCTCCGTTTTGGGCGTGTAGCATACCAAATTGTTCGTCTCGATGAGTAAATCATTTCATCTCATTGCACCATTTTCATTTGAGCTCATCTTGATTCCCGAAATGCTGTTGGAAGAGGGCTATGTGATGTTAGTTTCTGTTTCTTAACAGAACATGCACTTTTGTCATTTTTGCCATGATTAATGTGTGCACCTTATGAACTTGAGCCCTACATATGTTTTGATCTATGCCATGCTATCTTTCCAGGGGTGTATGCCATGTAGTTTTGTGATTTCTGTGGTGACTAGCACAAGCATGCAAACTAGGGATGATAATGTTGCTGATTTCAGGAACATGGTGTTTTCACAAAGTCATGTCCTGCTGTTATTTTTATGCCATGTGTTCATGTTGATACAGAGAGTCTATGCCCTTTTTGAGCATGATCATTAAGGGTGTTTTGAACATATGTATGTGCTCTATCCATCCATGCCTTTGTTGGCATTTATGGAGTAGTCTAGCATGTCATTTTCGTGCTCTACTTTTGCTTCAAAATGTTTCCTGACAGATTGTTTACATGAGATTCAATTTTCACAAGGTTGTTGTAGTTGATCCGTGTATGCTATGATGTTGTTCTTGCCATGTATAGCTTTTATGCCATGTCTTATTGATGGGTGTATGCTTAGTTTATCATGAGATGCTCTGTAGTGAGTGCATCGAGCTCACGAACATGCCTACTTGTTATCTGTTTTTGCCATGTCCAGTTTTTCTGCTAAGTCTGAGATCTGTAATGAAACTTGCTATGTTTACATGGGTGCCATAATTTCTTATGGTCCTTTTTGGCTTATGGTCAGTAAGGGACTTTTGATATATGCTTTGAGTAGATTCCTGCCATGTCTTGTTTTGCTATTATAGGTTCCTGTAGCTTGTTGTTTGCTTGCTATAAACATGCCTTCCTGATGTTAATTTCTGGCATACTAGTATTTTCACTAAGTCTGTGAACCTGATATTTTTTGCACTTTCACCATGCTTGTTTGAGCCTGTTATGATGTGATTTAGCCGTAGCTCAGTGTTCCTCTTTTGTTAAGCATCTCCTGTAGATCACTTTCATGTGCTTTGTTTTTATGTTGGGGTGCTGTAGCATAGTTTCTTGTTGCATGCTAAGTAGCATCGTGCTGTTAAACGCAGATTCGCGTCCTTCTTGTTTTGCTTGTCATTTGCAAACCGTGCATCCGATTCCGGTGATCCTTATATCGATTTCAAACGAAATCATCTCATCTTTCCAGCGGCATACTTGGTTTGCCAAGTTGATGTCTGGTTCATCATTTTCCTTCCGGAGCACACATATGCATTGCATATCACATCTCGCATAGCATGTCACGTATTGCATCATATTGCTTGTGCATTGCTCCTGGTTTGATTGTTGTTCCATTGCTTGTGTTCTTGCTTTGGGTAGAGCCGGGAGACGAGTACGTGAACGAGGAACCTGTTGAGAACGCCTACGAGGATCAAGCCTTCGACAACTCTGAGAACCTTGCAGGCAAGATGACCATACCTTCGATATCACTTCTATCTTTGCTTGCTAGATGCTCGCTCTTTTGCTATGCCTATGCTACGTTACCTACCACTTGCTATATCATGCCACCCATATTGCCATGTCAAGCCTCTAACCATCCTTTCCAAGCAAACTGTTGTTTGGCTATGTTACCGCTTTTGCTCAGCCCCTCTTATAGCGTTGCTAGTTGCAGGTGAAGATGAAGTTTGTTCCTGGTTCAGAACATGGATATTTTGGGATATCACAATATCTATTGTTTTAATTAATGCATCTATATACTTGGTAAAGGGTGGAAGGCTCGGCCTTATGCCTGGTGACTTGTTCCACTCTTGCCACCCTAGTTTCCGTCATACCGGTGTTATGTTCCTTGATTTTGCGTTCCTTACGCGGTTGGGTGATTTATGGGACCCCCGTGATAGTTCGCTTTGAATAAAACTCCTCCAAAGAAGGCCCAAGCTTGGTTTTACCATTTGCCACCTACACCCCTTTTTCCCTTGGGTTTCGCGAGCCCGAGGGTCATCTTTATTTTAGCCCCCGGGGCGGTGCTCCTTCGAGTGTTGGTCCGAACCGAGCAACTTCATGGGCCACCACAGGAAACTCAAGGCCTGGTTTTACTCGTAGCTTGACTTATCCGAATGTGCCACGAGAACGAGATATGTGCAGCTCCTATCGGGATTTGTCGGCACAATCGGGCGGCTTTTGCTGGTCTAGTTTTACCATTGTCGAAATGTCATGCGAACGGGATTCCGAGGCGATCGGGTCTTCCCGGAGAAGGTTTATCCTTCGTTGACCATGAGAGCTTATGATGGGCTAAGTTGGGACACCCCGCAGGTATTATCTTTCAAAGCCGTGCCGCGGTTATGAGGCGATGGGAATTTGTTAGTGTCGGTTGTAGAAAACCGAAGTTGACCTTAATTAAAATACATCAACCGCGTGTGTAGCCGTGATGGTCTCTTCTCGGAGTCCGGAAGTGAACACGGTGTTGGAGGTATGTTTGGCGTAAGTAGTTTCAGGATCACTTCTTGATCGCTACTAGCTTCACGACCGTGCCTTGCTTCTCTCCTCGCTCTCTTTTGCGATCGTAGCCACCATATATATGCTAGTCGCTGTCGCAGCTCCACCTCATTACACCACCCTTCCTTAAGCTTAAATAGTCTTGATCTCGCGGGTGTGAGATTGCCGAGTCCCGTGACTCACAGATTCTACCAAAATAGATGCAGTACCGGTGATACGGTAGCAGATGGCGAATGGCCCGAGCTGAAGTGGGAATTTGATGAGGCCCTTGGTCGTTACTATGTTTTTTTTAGACGATCAAGAGTGGAGCCAGTTGGGACGATCGGGATCTGTGTTGCATTTGGGGTAGTCTTCTTATATTTTGGTTCCGTACTCGGACCTTGAGTGTAAACTGAATGATGGATGTTTATTTATGTATTGTGTGAAGTGGCGACTGTAAGCCAACTATGTATCTCTTTCCCTTATGTATTACATGGGTTGTGTGAAGATTACCTCGCTTGCGACATTGCTTTCAATGCGGTTATGCCTCTAAGTCGTGCTTCGACACGTGGGAGATATAGCCGCATCGAGGGCGTTACATAGTCTCTCTCTCTCTCTCTCTCTCTCTCTCTCTCTCAAGAGTAGAGGTAGGAGCAAAACTCACCTAAGAATGAGCTATCATATTTGCTAACCCTAACTAGGAGGAGCGGGAGGAGTGTATATAGTCTTAGCCACGAAGGGGTAAGTGGGGAAGGGATACATGGTCCTTTGGCCCGACTCTGCTGCAGTGCAGCGCCGGATGTCCGGGCTGGGGCGGATGTCCGGCGTTTCGGGAGGCGGATGTCGGGGCATGGGCGGATGTCCGGCTGGTGAGGTCGGCCTTGGTGCTCTCTGGATAGGGGCGTCGGATTGGGCTTATGGCGGATGTCCGGCTGTCGGAGGCGCCGGATGTCCGGAACTCAGAGGTACTTGGTGGTGGGCGATCATTGTGGGTGATGCTCCAGGGGCGGATGTCCGGTCTGGCGGATGTCCGGGTCTGGGGTTGTCTCCATCTTCTTTCGTCGTCGCTTCCAGGCTTCCCTCGCGGATGGTGTAGTTGTTCCTTGGCGCTTGCACTCCTCCTCAACATCCGTGAAGCTCCGACAATACCTATGCATGCACACGGGGAAGTGTCAAGTAGTATACCATCCTCAAAGGGGTCAAGTGAGCACGTGTAAAGGAGAAGATTCACCTTTATGTATGAGAAGTAGAGGTCGCACGTGTCACTTGCCAAACGGACTGTTGACATGGTGATGACCGTAGGATGCTCCGCATCAGTTTGGTTGTCCCCATTAGATCCAACTAGGCCTGCATAGAAAGAAACTCGGATGTTTGATTGCGTGTGTTTACTATTGGGCATGCATCGCACGAAGTTTAAAGCACTTTCGGGCCAGCCCCGCAAGCTACGCTTGAATTGGCAGTTTCTTCAAAGCCAGGCCCGAGCAATGCACGGCTAGCTCACATAGGTGGTCCCCTTGCACGAGAGGTGTGTGGATGGATGCGAGGTGTAGGCGTCGACCGCAAATGCTCAATTTTGTAGTCACGTTTGGAGCTACTTTGAACGAATTTTGTCAAATTCGTCGCGTACGGTTGACCGTTTGAAATTTTCTTTGACCGGCAGCTTCGTCACACAGTTCCACACGACATTCGTGTTGCAAGTTCTCTGTTTCGATGACCCTACTGCACCGCCGCCACAATTACGCGCACATTGTATTTCTTCTCATGTGTCCTGTGTCTCAGAGCCATCCTATTCGTCCCTTTTGACACCAACCTCGTTTCTCTTACCTCCTTGCCCGCATCCTACTACAGTGGAGTCGTCTCCGGCGTCCGTCATCTTGGCCTCCTCTCTCTCTCGTCCTACGCACTAACGCTGCCATGGCACAAGCACTGCATTTCCCCTCTGTCCATTGTCTCCGTGTAGACTTTCTCTGCGACGACGAGGCTAGCAACTAGTTCGTTGTGCCGCCTAGAGGGTCGCTCGTGCACGACTCCGTGCACATCCTGTCGGACACTGCGCCGCGGCCACCGTCCACCACAGTCGGCATGGTCCGACACAGGCTGCATTTCTCCTCTCCCGTCCTCTGCCTCAACGCTCCTCCGCACGGACTTTCTCTGTGGCAGCGTTCCCCGCGACGCCGACAGGAATGCTCGCCCGAGACTCCGTGCTCGCCGTGTCGGACGCGGCGCCACGACCACCGTCCACCTTCCACCGCAGTCGCCATGGTCTGACACACACTGCATTTCTGCTCCCCGTCCTTTGCCTCAGCTCTCCTCCGCACGAGCTTTCTCTGCAGCGGCGAGGCTAGCCACTAGTTCGCCGCGTTGTCGGCAAGAATGCTCGCCCGAGACTCCATGCTTATCGTGTCGGACGCGGCGCCGCAGTCGCGAGGCACAATGTGTGTGCTACGTGTAAGTGTTAGCTCTTAATCATATCTCACGTATACAACCAAACACCGTGTAATTGCGTGAGCCGAGCCAATGCAGGCAACCAAAAGCTATGCCAAAATTGCTCCCGTAATGCGAGAGAACATTGTGCCAAACAATGTGCAGATGTTGGTTTAGAGACTGCATTTGCCCAACCAGTCTCCGATGAGCCAGGTTTGAGATAGCCCGCCCCGGGCCCCCGGCTGCAACGATCGATTTTCATGGCGTTCATTGGCTCGCTCCTTGCACGCAGATGTTTAGCCGTTGCACGTACTACGCGAAGGACCACGGCGCATTTCCCTCGAGTCCTTTGGATTCCGGGAGATTGGGAGAGAGATGACTCCTTTACTTTCACTCACCACTTGTGTAGAGCCTGCGCGGCCGCTGCGCCGGTGGCAGGGGGGGCTTTAAATTGGATCGGCTTAGGTCAGTGCATATGTGGCGGATGTGCGAAACAGATTCCGCGTGGAGGCTTTACTGCTCTCCTCTCTGGGATCGTCGGGTGCCCGTCCGCTTGCAGTTATCTCTCCTCCTCGAGTCACCTCTCACCTGTCACCACGGCGCGATCTCGGGTCTCAAGTCTGAACCGGTCGCGAGAAAATATGGCACCAGGGTAGCAGTGCCATACCGGGCAATTGCAGATGCAGTTGTAGCCGTTCAGACTAGCCACAATGCATAGTAACATACACTAGTAACATGCACAAATCCCTAGACTATGTTACTACCTTCATAGTGGGTAGTAACATAAGTGTGGTAACATGCAAAGCCTCATTTATTAGGTTATAGACTCATATTGCATTGGGACGTGTGATGTTACGAAGAATTAGCTAAGTTATCAGAACCACCTCTCTCCTCATTAACTCATTGCTTGCATAAGAAATTCTTTGAGTTGGACTCGATATTCTTCTTGAAGTTACTCCCACTGTGGCTAGTCTCAAAGATCGGGCAGCACCCAATCCAAACCAATCCAATCCAGTCCAGCTGGAGCTGCTGCTGCTATTCCAGTGTACCGTCAGAGTTTGTCCTCACGATCATTAATTAAGGTCGCAGGTGTAATGTGATGGCCTACACTGACTGGGCACTAGATCCACGGCCACTGAATTGGTTGCTCAATGGAGGCCGTACCCAGCGTAAAATGCTGGTGCCTACCAGGCTACCACTACCATTACCAGACGACAGCGATTTAGCCTCCACCAAGAACTGGCGCCTTTTCTTCCAAAACAGGCCACCGGCGTCGCGTCCCCTAATTTCCAAACCCAAAGAAAACTGATTCCTCCAGACGAATGGGAGAAAAATGAAATGGAGGTACCGTTTCAGTTGTTGCAGAGCGGCTCTCGCAGGAGCTTTATGACGGGGCAGCGACCCTGCTGCAGGAGTGCTTTAATTGTACAGGCACAAGGTACCAACAGAGGAGTAATTTGCACATGTGGCCAGGGACAGGTGTCACCGTGTGTGGAGAGCTCGACTCGGTAATAAGTTGCGGCCGATCCGCCGGTCCAATTATTGTACGTGTGCCCGGCCAAAGTCGTCAAGGAAAAAAGAAAATTACCAGGAACGATGCACTGCCGCGTCTCCGGCGTCTGATCCTGAACGATGTGAAAAAGGGGGAATGCAGGAGTTTCGACGTCCCATTCAGAATTTGGAGTTGGATGTGACTCTTGCTGCTGGACAACGTGTGCTTAGCTCACCTCGGCCAGCCGTTGGTACGTCTGTTGAACTAACCACCATTGTGAGTCTCTGGGTTGGGTTTGATCATCAGATACAGGATAGGGCAGGAGCAGCAGCAGCAGCATGACAGCATCAGTTGTAAATTGCATATATCCGGTTTATATCCTTAGGTTGGTTAACCAGCGCGATTATTCAGATGCAAGCATGACCGTGCGCCTCCCTGCGCCGGTGTACTATTTAATTAGGAGTATATCATGTCGAAGCAAGTGATTGGAGCTCAACTGTCTGCAGCTCAAAGGATAGTACCAGGCAAGCAGGCCATGTAAGTACTACTCCGCCGTGCGACTAATAATGATCACAGACAGAGTTTGTACTGCAAATAAATAATGTGCATCTAACAGAAACAGTAAAATTTCAGGGGCCCCCTGAAACGAAACGATCCGGGTTGAAGCATTGGCGTTAACCGTCACTCACTCACTCTACCGAGCAGAAGGCCGATGGAAACGGCGCGGAGGCTGCAGAAAGCGATCCCGGCCCAGGACGAAGACTGTAGTCGCACGCAGCACAAGGTCCCGTGGCCGTGTACGTGTGAGTGCGAGCAAGCAGGCGCCCCGAGTGGCCAACCATCCAAGCCAAACTCGCGCTCCGGTTGGTGGCGGTAGCCAGTCTCCTCATTTAAACTGCCCATCTGCCCCGGTCCTTCCCTCCGCCCCGCCACTCTATTAAACCCCACCACGCCACCACCTCCTCTGCAACCGCAACCGCAACCGCTCCACCCGGCATCTCGCCTCATCGCGCTCCAGCCCCACACCCAGCCAGCACCCGGAGACGTGTCCGTGCGCGTAGCACCAACCCCAGCCCAGCGGTGCGCCGCAGAAACAGGCAGGCCGCTCTGCCAGTGGTGCGCGGCGGGACGGAAGGCCAAGGTGACGTGCGGGCGCGGGCCGGGCCAGAGGCCTAAGTAGCGAGCAGCACCCATCGACCGAGCGATCATGCCGAGCGCGCTGGGGAGCGGCTTCGCCGGGTCGGTGAAGCTCAAGTACGTGAAGCTGGGGTACCAGTACCTGGTGAACCACTTCCTGACGCTGCTGCTGGTGCCGGTCATGGCGGCCACGGCGATCGAGCTGGCGCGCCTCGGCCCCGGCGAGCTGCTCGCGCTCTGGCGCGCCCTCGACCTCGACCTCGTGCACATCCTCTGCTCCGCCTTCCTCGTCGTCTTCGTCGCCACCGTCTACTTCATGTCGCGCCCCAGGCCCGTCTTCCTCGTCGACTACTGCTGCTACAAGCCCTCCCCCAGCTTCCGGGTGCCCTTCACCACCTTCATGGAGCACATCAAGCTCATCTCCAACAACGACAAGAGCCTGCGCTTCCAGACCCGCATCCTCGAGCGCTCCGGCCTCGGCGAGGAGACCTGCCTCCCGCCGGCCAACCACTACATCCCGCCCAACCCCAGCATGGAGGCGTCCCGCGCCGAGGCGCAGCTCGTCATCTTCAACGCCATCGACGACCTCGTCCGCCGCACGGGCCTCAAGCCCAAGGACATCGACATCCTCGTCGTCAACTGCAGCCTCTTCTCCCCGACGCCCTCGCTCTCCGCCATGATCATCAACAAGTACAAGCTCCGCAGCAACATCCGCAGCTTCAACCTCTCCGGCATGGGATGCAGCGCCGGGCTCATCTCCATCGACCTCGCGCGCGACATGCTCCAGGTTAGTAAACCCATCCTTAATTATTTTCGTAGGAGTATTTGGCATACCTAATACCGGTACCCACTGCCACTGCACTCTTCACTCTTCTTCACAACTAAATTCGATCACCAGCTAGCTAGCTAGCGGCATCGATATGGATCTGATCATGTGATCGAACAGGTGCATCCCAACTCGAACGCTCTGGTGATCTCGACGGAGATCATCACGCCCAACTTCTACCACGGGAGCCGGCGGGACATGCTGCTGCCCAACTGCCTGTTCCGGATGGGCGCGGCGGCGATCCTGCTGTCGAACCGGCGGCGGGAGGCGCGGCGCGCCAAGTACAGGCTGGTGCACGTGGTGCGCACGCACAAGGGCGCGGACGACCGCGCGTACCGGTGCGTGTACGAGGAGGAGGACGACGAGGGGCACTCGGGCATCTCGCTCTCCAAGGAGCTCATGGCCATCGCCGGCGAGGCGCTCAAGTCCAACATCACCACCATGGGCCCGCTGGTGCTGCCCATGTCGGAGCAGCTGCTCTTCTTCTTCCGCCTCGTGGGGCGCAAGGTGATCAACAACAAGTGGAAGCCCTACATCCCGGACTTCAAGCTGGCGTTCGAGCACTTCTGCATCCACGCCGGCGGGCGCGCCGTCATCGACGAGCTGCAGAAGAACCTGGAGCTGTCACCGCGGCACGTGGAGGCGTCGCGCATGACGCTGCACCGGTTCGGCAACACGTCCAGCAGCTCGCTCTGGTACGAGCTGGCGTACATCGAGGCCAAGGGCCGCATGCGCAAGGGCGACCGCGTGTGGCAGATCGGCTTCGGCAGCGGCTTCAAGTGCAACAGCGCCGTCTGGAAGTGCCTCCGCACCGTCAAGACGCCCACCGACGGGCCCTGGGACGACTGCATCCAGCGCTACCCCGTCCACATCCCGGAGGTCGTCAAGCTGTGAGGCGTCATCGACGACGACCTCAGCTCGCCGCCGCCGGCCGTACCCTGCATCTGCATGTACGTGTCCCCCAAAACCTGGAGCTCTGTGGGGGTCCCGACCAAATTAAACCAACAAATCTCTCTCTCCTTTGCTCTTTCTTCTCTTCCTTTTTTTTTTCTATTTTAAATTAAATTAAATGGATACTCGTGGGATGCGTCACACAAGGAGGGGATCATTCACATGGAGATTAATCGGCTACCCATATATTTATATTGGACGACGCTAACGTGGGCGTGGTTGTTAAATTGTTTGTGTCACGGATTTCCACTGCAGTGAAAGGGATACTTACATTGGCACTGATGAGGGCTTGTCAATCAAATTCCTTTCAGTTGTGTAAATCTTCTTCATGCACGACTTCTTCTCGCATTACATGCATGTACTACTCGGTATTGCTTACAGGTTAGATGATGTAATTGTCAGAATATATTGTTTGGTGTCGTGTCACTAGAGGTTTCAGTTCTTATGCATATTGTTTGAAGAGATGGTATTATACTTCTCTGCAAATACTATGCAAGTGGAACCACGAGCTACTCATGAATTCATGATCTATCATACAGTTTAATTTGAACAAAACTCATGATCCATATAAGACAATTACCAAAATAACAAATGCATCTACACAATGAGCTCGCTAACTTTTTTTTTTCAATAACGAGCCTCCTCCTCGATTTCCATTAAAGAAACCGCCGCAAAGTTATTACAAGAAGCAATGAGCTTGCTAACTATAGGAGGACCAAATGCGCGCGGAGAAAACCAATTGGGCAGTTCATGCTGCCGGTCAGAAGTAATTTTGGTTGGAAGAACCTGCTGACGCCTGGCTCAGTATTTTAGCTTACTCTGACTTGGAAATGGATCTGCTCAAACAAATGCCGACTCTGACTTGGAAATCGCGTGTACGTGCCTCCCTCCTCGTAGGGATTTCTTTGAGATGCTTATTATTTTCCCTTCCGTCAAAGGCTGGCTGGCTGGCTCCTTTGCACGAGTAGTAGTACTGCTGCTTTGTTTAAAGGAGGAGTACTCTACTCCGTAATTAGCAGTAAATGCAGTTGAGTTGCAGGGCCGACAACTTTGCGTGAACAGACACTTCCGTCGAATGGGAGAAGGGAGGCTTGGGAGTTTTGGGAGCCAATCAGTCAATCGAAGCCGCGCCTCTGTTTCAGTTCTACTGCCTGCCTGCCTGCCGGAGCACGCAAAGGAAAAGAAAGATGGACGGAGCTGGCTGTGCATTTATGGCGGCAATCAGCTGATGATGATACGGCTGGAACCATGCCATGCCATGGCCGGCCATGTGATCCAGTCACGAGCTCACCCCACTACGTATGTCTGCCCACGTCTACGTCTACGTCTACGTCTACCTGAGTCGCGTTAATCGTACGTGTCGCGTCGCCAGAGCCCAGGGCCATTGACAGCTCGATCGATGGGGCGAGCAGGACGAGGGGTAGGTACTGAGGTGCCGACCGGCGAGCACGGCCAACGGCGCCGCCTCGCAGGCGCGGATGAATGGTCGTGCGCGCGTGACGCGACGGAAACGGGTGTTTGTTCTGGACGGCGTTGCGTCGGACGGGGGGCACAGCACAGCTCGGCCTGGGCTGTGGTCGCGGTTGGGAGGCGTTAAATGCATGCGTTGCGTTGGCTGGCGCCGGGTGGGTGTTGGTTGCGCCGCGCCGAGCCGAGCCTGGCCTTTTGGCTTTGGCCTGCTGCCGCGGTTGGCGCGGAAGGGGCCGCCGAGTTAATGGCGACGCGAGGCGATCGTCGTTGGCGTCGCTTTTGCTGTGCTGTGGGGGAGGCCGCCGTGGAAGTGGGAACAGGGCTCTCCTCCCCTCAGGGCCCCCCAACGCTAAGCTGGCGGATGGAATTTATTGCTCCATCTGTTATCAGTTCAGACTTCGTCTCAGACTTCAGACACGTACGAGTACGACTGATCTCGCCTCGCTCGCCCCGGCACTTTGTTTGTTTGTTTGGTCCTTGCTCTTAGTACCAAAAGGTCTCCATGTCGTTGCGCTTCTATGCTGTCAGCCAGGCGTCTAGAGATGAGATCCGATCCGTCCACTGGGCCGGGCTACAGTCTCTGCTTTCCTTGCCATCTTTTGTCTTCAGGGTTTGAGATTCCAGTGTCGATGGGGCGGACGATGGGAAGATAATAATAGCATGTGTTTTAATGTATACTTGCGAAATCGACAGAATTCCCTGCCTTGCATAAATAGCTACAGTAACAACCATTGACTATGGTACACAACGGCTCCATAAACTCAAGTGGACGACTATATATTTATCGTCAGAAGACGTTGTCAAGCTTTCACTTCGTATGATAAGACTCGCAGAGGTGCTCCAACAGGAATGTTGGGCCAATAACATTCTTTTGCCAAGAAAAATCAGGCAATTTCCTCAGCAGTCGACGTCTGTGTCTCAACTCTCAACACCGTATGCTTGTCTTATCAACGCCGAGTTTTTTCTCTGGCGAATCCCCACGCCACCGCCCCCACCATGAACCCGAAGATAAATACTTGGTACCCCCCACCCAAAGTCAGATCAGTCAAGTGTAGCTAAATCGGAAGCAACGACTGATAGTCCCTGACTAACCGTGAAGGCCCTTTCTACTTCTGCGGCTGAAAAAAAGGTATATGTCGTTTTGCATCCTGTAATCTCTAAACATACGCAAGAAGTGGAGTTCTGGAGTGTGTTCTGACTTGAGCAGCTAACTTCTCGCCACAAATTATGCTCGACAGAGCAGCAGTGAGAGCAGATATGTTCTGCTCAGTCTTCTCACATGCAAAATACATGAGCAGGATACCCGATCCATCTCTCTTTGGCTGGGGAATTTTCTCGTTGGTAGCATGAAACATTCTCCTTTTTTTTCTCTCTGAAAGCATTGACAAGGGGAGGAACAGCTTGCTACGTACATGCGCTCAGATGAAACCTTGCTATATGAGCATAAATGTGCGCAAGTGTAACTCCACTGTGACCTCACTATCCATGAGAGTTGAACTTTGCAACACCATCTGTGTCTCTAAATTTTGATTTGCCAACTTTGCTTGGAGCATAGGAGATTGCTGTTCCATCACGTTTCCGTGCACGGGTCAATCCAGACGTTGCGAGGGTATTTCTAGGGAAAAAATTAAATTGTCGACGACGAGGCGTCCAGACCTGTGTGTTATTGTTCAAACACTTGCAGCGATATTAGACTTCAGATGCTTAGTGAATGTGTTAGCGCGTTGCTTAACTAGTTTGTCAATGTGGTGTTAAATTAGTGAAGATTGACTAATCTACATATGACCATTCAAAATGTTGCCACGCAACGTTCATACGAAATCAACATGATAGATTAGTTATATGATTTGGATTTAAATAGCGGCTAGGGGTGGTACATGTCCATCTAAAATAGGAAGTGCTTCTATCAGCTTTGCTTTTTAAATTAATACTAATGCTGAGGTGGAATGGAACTGTAAGAGAAATGTTTACCGGGAAATTCAGTGATCATATAAACAATTGGAATGATATACATACAATAAGCCAGTTCAAAAGAGAAGTGACAATGTCAGGAGGGATCAAGAGAACAGGATAATTCTCACGAATGCAAAAAAAAAAAAAAAACCTCCCTTGGTTCACAAATTGTTCTAATTTTTTTCTGAATCAGATGTATATAGACACGTTAGTGTGTTTGTTCACTCATTTTAGTCTGTATGTAGTCCATATTGAAATATCCAAAACATCTTATATTTGGAACGGAGGTACTTCCTCCGTCCCAAAATAAGTGTCTTGAGCTTAGTACAAATTTGCACTAGAGCTAGTACAAAGTTGAGACACTTATTTTGGAATGGAGGGAGTAGTACAGATTACAGATCATGAGCACTTATAATCATAGGCATGCACATAATGTAACGTCCTAATAGGACAAGTCACAAGACGGGGAAGCACTCCTTGGCAGGCATTTATGTTTGAGCAATCATAGAAAAACAGTAGTGTTTGTATAGGAACGCTAACAAGAATGCATGGATCACCCGCTGAAGAACACCAAGGGAACATTAAAGTTCAGCCTACAGTTTCCAGGGGAAATGCACTGTCCATACTGCCAGATCAAGTCAAAAGAGAAATTCCTCATATTTTGCAGAGTCAGTTTAACTCCAGAGCCCATAGGTGATACGAAGAATTACCATGTAGAAGTGTTTGTACTTAGCAACATACTCCCTCTGTAAAGAAATATAAGAACTTAAGAGTATATACCTTGAACTGTCCTAATCAAACTCCTTCAAACACGCAACCTTAGGATGAGCTCTGTTGAAATGTTCTGTTCACAGGACAGTTGTTATGCGTGTATAGGATGAGTTGCACCTTTGTATAATAATAATTGCAGATTCCTGTCACTGGAGAACAGTACACCATATGTGGACGCCCTCCACTGTCCAGGAACCACGAAATGGAGTGCACGCACAATTAAGAAGCCCACAGGTACACATTAGGTCATTAATGAAGACGCTGAGATGGCAATTTCAAAGATAACCCAAATTACCCCATAGATGAACATGAACATGGACACCCTCATTATTCAGTGTTTCTCCTTGCATGATCTTGCCACATCAGGTTTTAGCCTCAACAGTAAAAAGAAGAAGGTTGGCAAGAAAATAACTGGCACATAAATCATCGACATATTTGTATGCCATTGAGTCCAGTACTGGTACATGGATACACATTTCAGCAGTTACAATATCTCATGCAAGTGGCACATGATCTTTTTTTCACATTGACCATTGATTCCTAAAACTAGGTGCCGTGTGTTACTACTGAGCTTTGTGTTATACTATTATGAGCCAAAATTCCAAAACCTAGGCCTTTGTTTTACTAATGCCCGTTTACATGGTGAATAGTGAAAGCTACTACTCCCTCCGTTCCTAAATATTTGTCTTTCTAGAGATTTCAACAGGTGACCACATACGAAGCAAAATGAGTGAATATATATTTTAAAATATGTCTACATACATCCGTATGTTGTGACCATTTAAAATGTCCAGAAAGACAAATATTTAGGAACGGAGGGAGTATTTGTTTTAAGAAACACCACATGAAAAGGGGCCATGCATGGTAACACAGTACTAAAAATAAGGGCACAATTTACTTGCTTATCACATAAACACAAAATCCATCTTACATGGTAATTTTGAAATGAGATGGGAGCAATGAACATATGCTAAAGAGAAGGGCAGAGAAGTACAGTGTTGTATGAACTCTAGGCGGCAGCTTCATCAGATTCACCAGCGCCACCTTTTTTCTTGCTAAAGTACTCTTCAGCACGAGCTTGGTTCTTCACATAAGCTGCTGGTAGCCATTTCTTCCGCTTGGGCAACACTGTCAAAGTACAGCCAGCTGCCTCAAGTTTCTCCTTGGCAGCGGAGGAGAATGCCCCAGCCTTGATGTTCAATTTGACTGATAGATCACCATCTCCCAAAATCTACATATTGGGTGAACAGGACATAAACATACAGTCATACACAAACCATACAAAATGACATTCAGAAGTAGCAGATGAAACCCATCTTTTGGTGCACAAATGCATAGTTATTTCTGAAACTGTTTTATCTAAAGGAAAAATGTAAGGGGAGCCCAGATACAAAGATAGGCTCACATGAAGCTGTTAATCATAATTACTACTCCCTCGGTCCCATAATGTAAGACGTTTTTTGACACTAGTGTAGTGTCAAAAAACGTCTTACATTATGGGACGGAGGGAGTAGTTTCTGCAAGCATGCTATTGGGATGTTGAATTGATACAACATATCTTTTATCGTCATGATGCCCAGAAAATTTTAAAGATATAGTTACCAGTAAATGATCAATATTCAATAAACTTCATTACCTGTCTGTAAGATAAAAATGGGTGTTTTTTCAGTCACAAGTACTTATAAGTTGGCTCACTGTTATCCGTTGAAACTAAGAAAGATGGGAGTAGCCATTTGGCTGCTGGTGAGAGTAATTTATTGTAAAGTATACCGACGTGTAAAAGAGGGTTAGAGTTTTTGGATGGCAAGTGATTAGTGATGCACTAGCGACCAAGAAAAATAAATGGCAGCAAACTCAGAGAAATTCTGGTAGTTGTGACATCTGTGGGATGGCCGACAAGGATAGCTAGGACATGACCGTAATGTGCATGAAGGTTAGCATGAAGCGACATAATTCGCGCAGGCACTGGAGTATCCCAGTAGAACATATGTTCAGGTATACAGGACCATACTCGAGCTTTACTTCCTCTTATGCTTTGGATAGCTTGGCACCTAGGAATGACATTGTTCATTCTTAAGGAGATGCTACTGTTCATGACTTGGTTCAGTACCTAATGAATCAGCCCAGTCCATACAAAACAGGCACTCTAGATCTGAAGGTGTGAAAGGAAAAGGGCCCATTTTATCCTGGCTTGTTTGATGTTGAGAAGATGTATCAGCATACTAATAAGTAAACACTAACTCGTGGACACGGCCGCCTGGTGGCTAGGCAAAACCAATGTGGATACAAGATATCTAGAGGTAACGCCGTAACGGGATGCTTCAGTTGGAGTTGTCATCCAAGATCACACGCATGCGGTTGTACTAGTTGTGTCGAAAATATCAATACATGTTCATGTGCGGAAGAAGCTGATATGTATGCTTGTTTGGAAGGATTCTCTCTGGCTAATAATACTTATCGACCAATCATTCTCAAATCTGATTCTTTGTTGGTAGTTAACGCCCTCATCAGCTGGAATACAATAAGGCACGCTGGAGTATGCTGATCATCATCATCATCGATGCTAAAGGTATGATGCAACTTCTACCTGGGAACCAGGCGCAGAGGTTAAGAGAGGTGCTAATAAGGTTGCTCATAAGTTCCGGCAACTTGCGAGAAGCGGTGTGTGTGTGTGTGATGTTTGAGATAATCAAGTTCCTGCATGTATTTCTCCGTTTTGTGTGCATAATTGTACCAAATTAGTTATTGATTAATCAATCTCTCTTTTCCCTAAAAAGGATATACTAATAAAGCTCTTGAATGCAACATCAACCTTACCAAAGTTATGAAGTAACATCAACTGTTACCAGCAGTCCAGCAGGACAAGAGATGTCGTAAGGAACTGATGACAAAATCAATAGCACTCCACATTATAAAATTATTAGTATTGAAAACTGTTCTAGGTCCAGTTTGCAATTGATGTGCTGTGTTATGGAACCTACTTAGTTAGGGGAGTATCTACTAATTCCGAGTAAATAGCATAAAACTACTACTTTACAGGCTAGAGTTCCAAAAAACTACCAAATATTTTTTTTTCGCTGATAACTACCAACTCAGGGGTCCGCTGTTTCAAAAAACCTAAATTCCTCGTTGCTAACATTTTAAACCGGCTTATGACAGGTCGGACCCGCTCCTAAACAATCCGTTTGTTGACCGTTTTGTTTGACCGTTAGCTTACTGTGGGACCCACATGTAAGATGTTTCTTCCTCCTCCTGCATTTTCTTCTCTCCTCTATCTCTTTCTTCTCTCTATCTCTTCCTCGACCAGACACCGGCGGCCACCTCCACCACGCGTCGCGCCCAGGAGCAAGGGCTGCCTTGAGCTGCGCCGAGCAAGGCGGGCAAGGGCCGCCATGACCCAGCCGGGCAAAGCGGGAAGGACGGCCATGACCAGCGCCGAGCGGGCAAGGCCGCCACGAGCAGCCGCGGAGCTGGCAAGGGCCGCCATGAGCAGCGCCGGGGCAAGCGGGCAAGCGCCGCGACCAGCGCTGGGCAAGGCGGGCAAGGCGGTTGCGCCGAGCAAAGCGTGCAAGGACGCCATGAGCAGCGCCGAGCAAAGCGGGCAGCGCGCCGCGACCAGGCCTTCGAACACAAGGCGGGCAAAGGCGGGCAAGGCGCCGCGACCAGCGCCCGAGCAAAGCGGGGCGGCGGCGCGACCAGCGCCGAGCAAGGCGCGCAAGGCCGCCGCAAGCCGAGCCCAGGACCGCCGGGAGCCGCGTGCCATGGCCGGGAGGGCGCAGCTCCTCTCGAGCTTGAGCACGGGAGGGACCCGATTGCTTTTTTTTAAGTCTGCAGGGACCCGATTGCTTTTTTTCAAATTTTACAGGGACCTGATTATTTTATTGATTTTTTATTAAATTATGACAAAGAGACACTGACATGTGGGCCCCACATGTCAGTTAACAGTCAAACAAACGGTCAGACAATCAGTTTTCTTACATGCGGGCCCCAACTATCATAACCACGATCAATGGTAAAGCACTGGACGATTAGAGTTTTTTGAAACAGCCGACCTCTGACTTGGTAGTTATCAGAGAAAAAAAAATATTCGGTAGTTTTTTGGAACCCTGGCCTGTAAAGTAGTAGTTTTATGCTATTTACTCCCTCCGTTCCTAAATAATTGTCTTTCTAGAGATTTCAACAAGTGACTACATACGGAGCAAAATGAGTGAATCTACACTCTAAAACATGTCTACATACATCCGTATGTTGTGGTCCATTTGAGATGGCTAGAAAGACAATTATTTGGGAACGGAGGGAGTACTTACTAATTCCAGTAAGAATTTCTTGTTACATCTCAAGAAAAGATGATGTCAACTAACTGTTACAACCTAAATAGGAATAAATATTGCCTAGAGCAACCACAACTCCAAGTTATGCCCCTTAGCCTCGTGCGCAAAACCTTATCTTAGCTGTGGCACAACAGCTAGGATACAGAAAGACCAATCAAGTTACACAGGGCCAGAAGTTGAGCGAAACTAAACATTCAAATGCGAGGACACTCGGGTCTCAGTAGACATAACCATGTAAATCATGATAGGTTGTACCTTGAGTGGAAGCTTTCTTTCCCTGCCGGATGGATTGATCAAGCCCCTCGATTTCAAGGACTCCAAGGAAATCTCATCGCCATCCTTGAACCCGCCCTGCACTATGTCCCTCAAATTGAACGGCACGTATTTTGGCAACCCGATATGCATTCCTGAAAAGGCAGGGCAGAAGTAGCATCAGGTTACTGCGCAATCACGGTCGTTCCCCAAGCACGGCATTTCTGCGTTTTGAAAGCCAAATTGGGCACATTATGACTATGTATGAAGAATGTAGACTGTGGAGGTGAGATGACTCACCGCCGGCGATTCCGCGGAGCTTGGGAAGACGGCGGTAGAGCGGCATTTGCCCGCCCTCGAACCCTCGGCGGACGCCGGGCCCGGAGCGCGACTTCTGCCCGCGCATACCGAACCCGCAGCTGGCGCCCTGCCCCGCGGAGATACCGCGCCCCTTCCGCTTCGGTTTCCGCCGCGCCCCCTTCTGCGGGCTCAGGTTGTCGAGCCGGAACTTCTCCACGGGCTCCGCCTCCGAGGCCTCGGCCGCCGCCGCGGCGCTGCACACGACGGTGACGCGGCGGGGCGCGCGCGCGCGGAGGAGGAGGGCCCGGCGGCCGGCGAGGGAGCGGGGAATGGAGGCGAAGTGGGAGGAGGAGGAGGCGGTGGAGGCCGGGAGGTGGAGGAAGGTCGCGGCTGGAGCGAGGGAGAGGAGGGTGATGGAAGCCATGGCGGAGGGCGCGCGCGTGCGCAGCTCGACGGTGTGGATAGAAGTGTAGATGAGTGGGGGTTTGGGAGTGAGATAAGATGGGCGTAGGGCAGTTCCGTGTGTTTGAGTCGCTTTTCTTATTTAAATATTTTGGAAGGGGTTTATCGTCAATATCAGTATTATTATTATTATTTTTGATAAAAGAGAGCTTACTCTCCGGTTTCTATTACCAAGAAGCCGTCCCAGAACCAGCAAAACGAGTATCAACGTCATCACAGCATTTTCAGCTAAGTGCGGTACATTTTTTATTACAGTCCATAGAAGTGTAAAAAGAGCCCGAAGGAGAGCCTTTTGAAGCATCACGAAGCTCGTTACAGCAAATTCCTGGGAGCAGAACACCAACAGCATCAGCCCACTGTAATTCTTCTCCCACTTGGTCGCCATGAAAATTGCCGCCATCAGTTTACTTCTTTCGGGGTTTCTTTGCAAAATTCATGAAGCCATTTGAAGAACAAATTGACAGGGGTACGAGAATCATCCACCTTATTATTATCAAAAATAACACTATTACGTAATTTTCATAGGGTCCAGCAAATTTCTCTCTACTTTATTAAATTTCTCACCCAATCCCCAACCAGAGAGTCTATGTTATCAGGCACACCAATGAGATTGAAAGTACTCCCTCCGTCCCAAAATGTAAGACGTTTTTTTGACACTACACTAGTATAAAAAAACGTCTTACATTTCGAGACAGAGGGAGTACATTTTAGTACATTTCAGAATAAACGTAACCAAGCATGTGAAGAAAAGATGATTAATAGTTTCGTCTCTTCCACAAAAGGAGCACTTATTATCACCTCTCCAACCTCTGCGGAGCAAGTTATCTTTAGTAAGAAAGAATAGTATTTCTGAGAGTTAGCCACATGAAAACTTCCACCCTAGGTGGCATTTTAACTTTCCACATAAAGAAATGTGGATATTTAACCCCATTTTCAATCAAATGTCTATAGAAAGACTTGACAGAATAAATGCCATTCTTTGTCAGAGTCCATATAGCCTCATCTTTCCTGTTATTCAGAACAAGAGAGGCACAAGCCTCATGATGTGGTTCCATAATTCAAGAGAATCCCCCATTAGAGTTCTCCTGAATCTCACATTATCTATTCCATTGTCAAGGATATATCTAACAGACTTGTTTTTATCAAAACATATATTGTACTCCCTCCGTCCCATAATGTAAGACGTTTTTGGGACGGAGGGAGTATAATCTAGGGAAACTACATTTCAATATAATCTAACATTCTTTGATGTGGTTTCAATATCAGTATACTACTGAAAAGAAACTAAAGATGCAAGCAAATGCAATAGAAGCATATAGTGCAGTGAGGCTTATAAAAAAAATAGCAGAGTGACATATAGATTACCAAAAGTCTATTTAGAACATCTTTCTAGGCAATAATAAATCTATTTACGAAATGTATAGATCAAGCTTTATGCAAGGTCACTTCCTAATTTGGATGTAACTTTGACAACTGATTTTAGATACATCCATTTCAATGACAAGTATTTCCAGACGGAGGGAGTATATGTTACATGCCATAACAAACCTGAAAATGTTAACTTATTCCGCATACAAATCATGCGATAATACCTTTTGTGACATGTGACATTTTTTGTTGGTCAAACCAGTAGTCAAAGTCAGAACCAAGTTACAAAGCGGCCTTGCATCAAAGTGTCGAAACTTTTCTCGCATCTACAGTAAAAAACACAAAGAGGGGAAAACCATACACCCGCAATTCCATGACTTGCCACTGTCGTCAGTGCAGAAATAGAAAAGTGAGATACGGTTGCCTGAAGTGAGCTACAGCATACAGACCTAACATTGCAACCCCCTCTATGCTAGTAAAAAAATGAAGTAAATTGAAACAGAAATAAACAAGACTATGTACAGCAGCCCAGGACACATATTTCACAGGACGACGCAGCATCCTCACCATAGCGGCGATATGCGCAAACCAAACCGAGTTCCAAGTTTACAACCTTAGCACTTCTGCAGTGTAGCGAGATGTCCAGCAGTAGCAAGACGCACAACGGAAAGCTTGGGCTGATAAGAGGGAGCTAATGAAACTCTGTGATAGTCACCCATCTGAAATGTCCACAATTTCACCAACTGCAGAGTCCACAGTTTCATGGTCTGTTTGACCTGGAGCAGCTACAAGATTATGCACAACATGATCTGGCAACGACCGTTCTTCGACTTGAGAAGCAGGCGCACTTTCAGATATGTTCTTGTCCCCTGAGCCTTGAGAACAAGAATCAAAACACACATCCTTTCTACCATCGTTTGATTCTGTTGCCTGAGAATTTTTCAGTAACCTTTGTCGTTTTCTCATTTCGGTTCTTTTATTGATCAAAGGTACCTCATCTTCATCTGAATCATCGAAACAGTAATAATTCAACCGATCAACTATTATTGAATAGGATCCATCCCACTTGCTGGTTTTCCTTTTCTTTTGTCTGCCGCACTCTTGGTTCCTTTTTGCTGTATCTGTTCTTGGTCGCTTTGGTGCTTCCTGAACAGTTGTGCCAGTCAGGTTACCAAAGCGAATGTCCTTGGATAATTTGATTTTCTTATTACACCTGTCCCCTGAAGAGGAGCCCAGTCCTGATTTGTCGACTGCATCATTAGTAGGATGATGGAACTCAGCTGGTGCATCTTCCAGTTCATGCTTATTGCTTGTCCCTGACTTATTTGATGTATGTTTGGCATGCCAACTTCCACTGGCTGATTTGGCAGCCTTGCGTTCATCAAGTGTTTCTTCAGCTGAAGCTGTCAAAAACAATAAACAACACTATTACTCTATACAATGTATACTAGTAATGAAACAAAATGAAGAGTGGTCCAGACATTTCTAGATGAACTACTAGGTCTTATGGCAAAAGCTACCTACTGAACCCCCTAGTTCTGCACAGCCTGGAGCTGATTTTCCAACTCTATAATAGCTACCGGAGCACCCCTTCTTGTGCCTGCATACCAAGATATACATATCAAAACCAACATTAAAGGGTACATCCAAGAGTATATGGTGGAAAGGAGGTACAAAAATAGGGTACAAGTTGGCGATAGATTAATATGAAAAATCCAACAAATTTGAGAAATGCATATTTGGGTAAGATATTGCATTAAAATAATAATCTAATTCGCAGTCAGAGATCCTTCTTTTGTCAGGCTTAAATTTAGATGCCATATCAGATACATAACGAAACTCAGATACCTGCATAATTAGCAGACAGTGAAAACTAGTGTAAAAAACGCTCTTATATTATGGGACGGAGGGAGTAGTATGTTAGCCTCACTACCATTACATAACATCTTGACATTACTGACCTACTCGATCAGATTTTTTCTATTATCAACAAGTCATCAGCTTTGGGGTTAAAAAATGTTTCATTCCCGCTGGTGTAACTGACTTCATAACACTCCTTCGGCTCAACAACAGTCACACAAACAAGGGGAAGTTGTCATATGGCATGTTTTTTGTCTAGAACTGCATGACATTTATTGCTCGAGAGATCACTGTATGACATGTTTTTTCATCTTGGTTGTTGGTGTGCACATCTTGCTACACAATTTAATCACTTATCAGTGGCGCATTTTCTCTTGTTGGTTTCTTGTGGTTCGACTCTATATTTGGAGACAAAAAGTAACAATTTTACCATGCACATAGAAAAAATAATCTAAAGGTAGATAAGCTTAAATGCATATGTATGTATGCACACTTGTCCGTAATCTTTTGATGATTTTCTTCGAGATTGCAGGTCTTGCAGAAGCCGCATCAGTGTGGGGCTTGAAAAGATGCATCCTGACAGGTATATGGAGTTGTAGGCACGGATCAGGAATACAACGCTCCATCCTCCTCCAGCTTAAGATCCAGGCAGGACATGTGATTACACACAGGATGCAACGCCCACAGCACCTTACCAACATTTCTTAACAAGCTCTGCTATCCAGCATGCTCCAACCCAATATAATCATAATTGACAAGTGTAGCCTTAATAAAGAATTTAACCATTAAACATAACCCATGTTTAGCCAACTCTTCGTATTGTAGAGTTTCATGATAATTTATCAGGCAATCAACCAATTTAGTGCGCTCCAATACACCTAATTAAGCAATGTGAGCTCAGACTGTTACAAAAGATGAGCCCGCATTGTTTAATTAGGAGTAATGGAGCACATTGCCCAAACAATTGTTGATGATTTATTTCAAAGATATAAAAAATCAATCTATTTTTTGACAGTCTAGAAAATCAAGCCGTAGCTACAATTATTTCAAAACATGAGTTATTCTTTTATGGTTTACTTCTTTCATGCTACACTAGGTAACTACAATTATTCAGATTCGAACAGATGGATGATATAGTTGGCTTGCCAAGAGATGTCAACGAGGCTCTGTGTGTTGCATTCTACATGCAATCCCATGTGCCTTCTAGATCTTGAACTGGAGATGGAAGCCTCATCTTCTCTGTCTGCCTACACCTATCAGGATACTACATCCTTTCTAATTCCTCGTTGGTACTGCTGTTGCAAAGCCTACAATCCTGAAGAAAAAATACTAGAAAAGATTTCAGACAATTAAGCATGTATACATATATATTATTTTTAGCCCTACTACCTTTCAACTTATTATTATTGATGTGCATTGGAACAATCTTATTTTTGTCTGTATATGTAAAAGTAGGGACTGCAGGAATCAATGAGAGTTGTGATGTCATAGATGCATAACAACGACCAAGATGGAAAACCATGCCATGATAGTGACCGTGAGAGCAATAATGAATGTTCAACGGTAGCTTCCTTACTTGAATTACTTGCATCTGACCTTTTGGATTGCTATTTTATATGTAATACTATGAATATGCATAGTGCATGATCGCAATTACGTAATCATAAGATTGATGATGTGACTCCTCCATCACATAAAAAAAGAAGATATACATGGACACAACTGGATCTGAAATGTAAATTGAGCTTTCTTTAAGACACGTTTTTGTCGATATTTTCCATTTCTTTTTTCATACAAATGTATTTGTTGGTGTGCCAATGTACACATATTGACATATATGCATAGTGCTTTTTATAGTGCAGATATATTTGTTGTTCTTTCTAAATACATAATGGCAACTCCCCCTTCTTTATGTGACAGTTGTTGAGAAGCCTTGTGGTAACTAGAACAAGTAAGGAATACCATCAAGTCAGAGAAATCGGTGGCAGGAATAAAACAGCAGATATACCAAAAAGGCAAATACCAAATCAAAAATTGCAGTGAAGCAAAGAGCTAATACCTATGCCATTGACAAGCTGAATTTGGGCACGAGGAATTAGCACCCATTCTCTCAATGCAGTCATCATGTGAAGGTCCTCTGATCTTGGTTGATCTAACAAAATCTCCACAGCCGTTACACTGCAGAAGTGGTTAGCTGTCAATCTCAAAATTTAATTTCAGATTTACTTACTAGTATTACAGTCCAGACACTTACTTTGTATTTATAACATTTCTTTCTGATATCATGGAGCGTAATTATGTTGTAGCCACCAAGAGGACGCTGAATATAATTGACGATGTTAACAAGGAATCTCTTAAGTACAGACTGATTAACAGTCAATGCTTGAATTCAACTTACATGACAATCTGGTACAGAGCTGGAATTGATTGTATTCATTAACTTCTGAAAGTTTGGACCATGGTTACTGCAATCACAGTTTTAAATTAACAAGAAGGAAATTAGAAATTTGGAGGCATGTTAGAAAATTCCAGTCTTTGTCTTATTGAACAAGTACCTATGGCTAGTGTTATTATCTTTGATGCACACATAGGCATGAATCATCTCATGGAGCAAAACATTCTTCAGATCGGAGTATGTGTGAAATTCATACAAGGACTTCGAAAGAAGTACAATACAGCCACCGCCGCCAGGATAATACTCACAGCCACTTGTATCACTGCAAAAAAAAAGTAAACATGAGAAATTTCAAGACAGTTATTCTGGTGATACCGTAACGGTAACTAATAACTACTTTGGTACATACTAATGTGGATGATAAACCACACATAATTAAGTCTGGCTTTAGCATTGGTTGGACTTCAGAAAGATATTTGTGGTATAAATCCATTCAGTTTTTTTTCACTCAAATGAATCGAACTATTAGCAATAATCCTGAACTATTTCCTAACTGGAAGTCCACCACTATGATTGATGCATCACATGGTATAAAAAACTAGACCAGCAGGAGGAGGAGCCCCTGCTGTTTTTTAAGTACGGAGGTGTGAGGCGCAACACCCGAACCCACGGAATTAATCATGTCCACATGGTTTGAACCCGCGTCAGCCAGGATATGCTACCGTGTTCCAACCACACGGTATACCATTCATCTATTACAAGAAAATTGATTGACATTTGCAATGTACAAACGTCATAGACCGCTTTGGTTCCACAATTTTCTCGTCACTTTTCATGACTGGTTAAACTGGATGCATTATACACTTCACTCATATTTTTAATTAATGATAAGTCTCACGCATACTATGATATTGGTATTATTGACTTGTTTTTACCCAAAAAATATCCATCTCACATGAATATTCTAGAGTTTATGGGTGAGAATTTATAATGTAATGAATACTTAGGAGAAGTAGACATATCTATTCCGTAAATTGCACATCCAAGATGTATGGAGAAATGAGACGACTTGGTACTCTCTTGAGGGTTGAGGCTTCTTTTGTGCTAGCCTAGAGTTGTGGATTTCAAACAAACGTATTTGTTGATTGGTGGTACAGGGGTTATTCCTTGAGTGCAAAATTGCTACTGTGCCCAAATCATCCCACCAAAAGTTTTGCTTTCATTAAATCTACAAGTAAGAAAATCATAATAGATCCTGGTGTTGGAGCTCAGAGCTACCGCACCATGTCTTGAGAGATTAGCATTATTTTTCAGTAATATCCAAAGCATATTATAATGTATAATGTATGTACAATAGGAAGGTTTTCGGCCCTAAGGGGCCATTTGGATTGTGCCTTTGGTCGCCCTGCCAATCAATGGCACGCCAACATTTTGGCAGAGGAAATGGCCACCGGCTACTTGCCAAATAATTGGCTGCGTAATAAAAGGGAAGGGCGAACGGGGCTGGGGTGAGCCAAATAATCGGATCTCAACCAAACGCACGCCATCGTTCTGGTCAACAACCAAATATTTGGACGGGTGCGCCAGGGCTGTGATCCAAACAGGCCCTAAACCTTTTCAGCCACCCAAACAATGGCATCCAATGGTTCACAACTTCACATCTCGTGGAGCCACTACTTAATTGAGTGTGGCATTAATCAAGATGGCAAGTGCATAAACATTATATCTCTACACTGTTTTCCTATTTCCTTCCTAGAAAGGATGTGGAAGATACATACTGTTTCATCCTGCTTTGTTCTTCTCATACACCCAACACTTACTACCGAAATCACAGCGCTCCAAACATATCTTCAACTCAATGCACAATATATGCAAGCATTCAGAGGTTAGCACTGAAACTTCAGCCGGCATCGATGCGCACACAGCAGTTTATAGGTTTATCTGAGCCACCTATGTTCTGGCTGGAACTTTTGACCGGAATACTGAACAATTGGATAGCACTAGTGTTCCCTCTGGTGCCCTAATTCTTTTTTAGGGATTGGTAATTCTTGTGAACACAAGAAAGCGACTGGACTCTTCCCATCCAAAAGTAATTGTGAAAGTTTCCCCTGATAGACGAACGGCCGTCTAGACTTAGACAAGGCTGCTAAACCTCTAGCACCGCCGGAAGGACCGAATCACAGCTCCTGCACAATAGGGTTCTTCTCCCTGCAATTTCCCCTCGAAAATTATCAAAATGCATCGAATCTAGACAGCCCGCGAATGTGCAGTGATTTTCGAAGGGGAACAAAGAAATGCAACATATATCTTGCAATCCGGGAAACAATCGACATCTGAAGCCTCGATCTGCATAAGCTCGGCCAGAAAGCGAACCTAGATGGCACTCGACAACACAAAGAACTCGAGGATTGGGAGGGACGGTTACCCGTAGGGGAGTGGCTCCTCCGCCCAGGAGACGGCGCACGCGCCGAGGGAGTCCTCGAAGTAGAGGGCGTTGTAGTGGCAGAAGAGCTCGGCGATGTCAGGCTCCGGATCCGAGCCCACCATGGCCGCACGAAGCGAAGGGGGACGTCAGGGTTGGGAAGTTGGGAGTGACGGCGAGGGGTTTAGGGGAAATCTTTTGTCAGGAATCCGGCGGATGTAATGGGCGCATAGGGCAATTTTGGCAATGCGAGGACGCCGCCGGTCGTCATATATTTACGCCCTTCCGCCGCGGCGTTTCCCTTTGTGAGCCAGAGTCAACTCCACCGAACATTGTTGCTTACGTTCGCTTGCCAGTGTTTTTTGCCTGACGTTTGCAATTAAGGGGCGAGTGTATCAGTGATTGTATTGGGTTAAAAGAAAGCATGTTTCTTTTCGCGAATACGCAAAAGCTTTACGTATCTTTGCATTGATAGATAGGATGGCAGTACAAGAGAGCGTTACAAGCCAGATATAGAGGCGGCTAACTAGTTCATACATAGGGATGGCAAGCATCATTAGCCGTGGCACATAGTACAACAGGTGTGCCGCCCAGAGAGACCTCTGCCTATGTCTCGGGTATGATTAGGGCTAGGCCCTTAGCGCCGGCGCGTGCCCAAAGTCGCGCCTCCTCTTGGATCATGTGCACCGCGCGGCCCACAGTGGGCTGGTCGCCATCAAAGAGACAACCATTGTGATGTTTCCATAGATGCTAGGCAGTGAGGATAACGATGGAGGCGAGGCCGCAGCTGAGATAGGTCGCGGTGCTGGAGATGGTCGAGGAGAGCCAGGCAATGAACTCCTCGTCTTGGGCGGGGATCGTCGCAGTGCATCGACACCAAGAAAGCACCTCATGCCAACCTTGGTGGGAGAAGGAGCAGCCCGCGAGAAGGTGTTGCATAGTCTCGGGCTCTTGGTCGCATAGAAGGCAGCGTGGCTTGTGGGGGAAGACCGTGATGTGCAAGGCGGTTGGCAGTCCAGCACCTGCCCAGCAGAGCGAGCCAGATGAAAAACTTCATGCGGAGCGGTGCCCAGGATCTACAAGTGATTCGCCAATGCAGGGCGGTGGTGGAGCCAGTGAAGATGGCTTGATAGCAGGAACGAGCGGAGTAGATCCCCGTGCTAGTCCAACGCCAGGACAACCAGACAGCTCGTCGGTCAGAGACGGGTACCATAGGCGTCATCCAAAGCGACACGTACTGCACGGTCATGGCCGCACCCATGGCGCCTTGGATGTCGGTGATCCACGCCCGGTTGAGCAGCCCATCGCGCACCGAGCGCGTCTTGCGCCGGCGTTAGCACCTTGCAGTAGACTAGGGCACGATCTCGGACATGCTTTGCCCGTCCAACTAGTGGTCCTCCCAGAATCTGCACGACTCACCATTACCGATGGTCCAAGTGGTCAAGGCTCTGAAGATGGCCTGAACCTCCGGGCAGCGCGGGATGTGAAGGTGTTGCCACGGGCGCGAGGCATCCGTTCTCTGTAGCCACAGCCACCAGACACGTGGCGAGATGCCGGCACGCGGGAGGTTCGGGATACCGAGGCTGCCGAGGGAGACAGGCCTGCATACTCGGCGTCAATTGACCATGCAGTGTCTGTTGCTCGCGTCTTTGCGACAATACCACAGGAAGCTATGGATCAGGCGGTTGATTCGCTTGAGGGTCGGCGGATTGATGGCCATCGCAAGCATGATGTGTACGGGCATGGTCGAAAGCACACGACGACACAGGGCTAGTCGATCGCCCCGCGACATCATGGATGCCCACCACGGCGATAGCCTACGCTCCAGCTTGTTGATGATAAGTTGTAGAGTGTTGGCACTGGCTTTGCGAATGGATAGTCGTAGTCCGAGGTAGGTGGTGGGGAAGTCTTGCAGCGGGCAGGCGAAGTTCGCGGTGATCATGGCCCGGTCCGCGGCCGCGCACTTGGCGAAATTGGTGTGCGGCCCCAAGGCGGCCCCGAAGACCCGTAGCAGCTCGCGGACGGTAGTTAGGTCTTGCCTATTCGGTCGGCAGAAGAAATAAAGTTTTGAAGCGGGTGGAATTTGCGGCGGCTGGAATTGTGTTTTGTCCCCCTAGGGTTTCTGGAATATTTGGGTATTTATAGAGCTGAGAGGCGGTGGAAAGGACCTCCATGGGCCCCACCACCCATCAGGGCGCGCCCATGTGGGTGGTGGTGAAGAAAATATGCCCTAGAGGCAATAATAAAGTTGTTATTTATATTTCCTTATACCATGATAAATGTTTATATTCATGCTAGAATTGTATTAATCGGAAACTTAGTACATGTGTGAATACATAGACAAAACAAAGTGTCCCTAGTATGCCTCTACTTGACCAGCTCGTTAATCAAAGATGGTTATGTTTCCTAATCATAGACATGTGTTGTCATTTGATGAACAGGATCACACCATTAGGAGAATGATGTGATGGACAAGACCCATCCGTTAGCTTGGCATTATGATCGTTATAGTTTCATTGCTACTGCTTTCTTCATGACTTATACATGTTCCTCGGGCTATGAGATTATGCAACTCCCGAATACCGGAGCAACACCTTGTGTGCTATCAAACATCACAATGTAACTGGGTGATTATAAAGATGCTCTACAGGTGTCTTCGAAGGTGTTTGTTGGGTTGGCATAGATCGAGAATAGGATTTGTCACTCCGTGTATCGGAGAGGTATCTCTGGCCCTCTCGGTAATGCTCATCACTATAAGCCTGGCAAGAAATGTGACTAATGAGTTAGTTAGCATTACAGAACAAGTAAAGAGACTTGCCGGTAACGAGATTGAACTAGGTATGATGATACCGACGATCGAATCTCGCGCAAGTAACATACCGATGACAAAGGGAACAACGTATGTTGTTATGCGGTTTGACCGATAAAAGATCTTCGTAGAATATGTAGCAGCCAATATGAGCATCCAGGTTCTGCTATTGGTTATTGATTGGAGATGTGTCTCGATCATGTCTACATAGTTCTCGAACCCGTAGGGTCCGCACGCTTAATGTTTGATGACGATTTGTATTATGAGTTATGTGTTTTTGATGACCAAAGTTTGTTCGGAGTCCCAGATGAGATCACGAACGTGACGAGGAGTCTCGAAATGGTCGAGACATAAAGATTGATATATTGGAAGGCTATGTTCGGACACTGGAAAGGTTTCGGAATGGTTCGAGCATTTTTGGAGTATCGGGAGGTTATCGAAACCCCTTAGGGGATTAATGGGCCTTCATGGGCCTTAGTGGAAGAGAGGAGGCAGCGGCCATGTGGAGGCGTGTGCCCCCCTAAGCCCAAACAGAATTGGACTATGGGAGGGGGCACCCCCTTCCTCTTTCTCCTCCACCTCTTTCCCTCTCTCCCTTCTTGGAATAGGAAGGGGACTCCAACTAGGATTGGGAATCCTAGTTGGACTCCCCCTATAGGCGCGCCCCTCCTTGGCCGGTATCCTCCTCCTCCCTCCTTTATATATGGGGCAGGGGGCACCCCGAAGCACAATAGTTATTCTCTTAGCCGTGTGCGGTGCCCCCCTCCATAGTTTAACACCTCGGTCATATGGTTGTAGTGCTTAGGCGAAGCCCTGGGCCGGTAACATCATCAACACCATCACCACGCCGTCGTGCTGACAGAACTCTCCCTCGTCCTCAACTGGATCAACAGCTCGAGGGACGTCATCGTGTTGAACGTGTGCTGGACACGGAGGTGTCGTACGTTCGGTACTTGGATCGGTTGGATCGCAAAGAAGTTCGACTACATCAACCGCGTTACTAAACGCTTCGCTTTCGGTCTACGAGGGTACATGGACACACTCTCCCCTCTTGTTGTATGCATCTCCTAGATAGATCTTGCGTGATCGTAGGATTTTTTTTTGAAATTACCGCGTTCCCCAATAGTGGCATCCGAGCCAGGTCTATGCGTAGATGTTTTATGCACGAGTAGAACACAAAGAGTTGTGGGCGATAATAGTCATACTGCTTACCACCAACGTCTTAATTTGATTCGGCGGTATTGTTGGATGAAGAGGCCCGGACCGACATTACATGACCACATTCATGAGACTGGTTCTACCGACGTGCTTTTGCACATGGGTGGCTAGCGGGTGTTTGTTTCTCCAACTTTAGTTCAATTGAGTTTGACTACGGCCGGTCCTTGTTGAAGGTTAAAACAACACACTTGACAAAAAATCATTGTGATTTTGATGCGTAGGTAAGAACGGTTCTTGCTAGAAGCCCATAGCAGCCACGTAAAACTTGCAACAACAAAGTAGAGGACGTGTAACTTGTTTTTGCAGGGCATATTGTGATGTGATATAGTCAGGACATGATGTGATATAATTTGTTGTATGAGATGATCATGTTTTGTTAAAGTTATCGGCAACTGGCAGGAGCCTTATGGTTGTCTCTTTATTGCATAAGATGCAAGCGCCATATAATTGCTTTAATTTATCGCTATGCGATAGCAATAGTTGCAAAAGAAATAGTTGGCGAGACGACCATGTAACGACACGTTGATAGAGATCAAGATGATGGAGATTATGGTGTCATGCCGGTGACGATGGAGATCATGATGGTACTTTGGAGATGGAGATCAAAGGCACAAGATGATGATGGCCATATCATGTCACATATTTTGATTGCATGTGATGTTTATCTTATATGCTTCTTATTTTCTTAGTTCGGCGGTAGCATTATAAGATGATCCCTTACTAAAATTTCAAGGTATAAGTATTCTCCCTGAGTATGCACCTAGAGGCAATAATAAAGTTGTTATTTATATTTCCTTATATCATGATAAATGTTTATTATTCATGCTAGAATTGTATTAACCAGAAACTTAGTACATGTGTGAATACATAGACAAAACAAAGTGTCCCTAGCATGCCTCTACTTGACTAGCTCGTTAATCAAAGATGGTTATGTTTCCTAACCATAGATTATGTCTACTAAGCAACCTTCTTCTTGTAGACGTTGTTGAGCCTCCAAGTACATACGTTTGTAGGACAGTAGCAAATTTCCCTCAAGTGGATGACCTAACGTTTATCAATCCGTGGGAGGCGTAGGATGAAGATAGTCTCTCTCAAACAACCCTGCAACCAAATAACAAAGAGTCTCTTGTGTCCCCAACTCACCCAATATAATGGTAAATTGTATAGGTGCACTAGTTCGGCGAATAGATGGTGATACAAGTGCAGTATGGATGGTAGATATAGGTTTTTGTAATCTGAAATTATAAAAAACAGTAAGGTAACTAATGATAAAAGTGAGCACAAACGGTATTGCAATGCTTCGAAACAAGGCCTAGGTTTCATACTTTCACTAGTGCAAGTTCTCTCAACAATAATAACATAATTGGATCATATAACTATCCCTCAACATGCAACAAAGAGTCACTCCAAAGTCACTAATAGCAGACAACAAACGAAGATATTATGGTAGGGTACGAAACCACCTCAAAGTTATTCTTTCCGATCAATCCATTAAGCTATTCCTATTGGTGTCACAAACAGCCCTAGAGTTCATAGAAAAATAACACCTTAAGACACAAATAAACCGAAACCCTAATGTCACCAAGATACTCCAATGTCACCTCGAGTATCCGCGGGTATGATTATACGATATGCATCACACAATCTCAGATTCATCTATTCAACCAACACAAAGAACTTCAAAGAGTGCCCCAAAGTTTCTACCGGAGAGACAAGACGAAAACATGTGCCAACCCCTATGCATAAGTTCACAAGGTCACTGAACCTGCAAGTTGATCACCAAAACATACAGCAAGTAAATCACGTGATATCCCATTGTCACCACAGATAAGCACATGCAAGACATACATCAAGTGTTCTCAAATCCTTAAAGACTCAATCCGATAAGATAACTTCAAAGGGAAAACTCAATCCATTACAAGAGAGTAGAGGGGGAGAAACATCATAAGATCCAATTATAATAGCAAAGCTCGCGATACATCAAGATCGTGCCAAATCAAGAACACGAGAGAGAGAGAGAGAGAGAGAGAGAGAGAGAGATCAAACACATAGCTACTGGTACATACCCTCAGCCCCGAGGGTGAACTACTCCTCCTCGTCATGGAGAGCGCCGGATGATGAAGATGGCCACGGTGATGGATTCCCCCTCAGGTGTCTTGAACAGGTCCCAAGAGGTTTTTGGTGGCTACAGAGGCTTGCGGCGGCGGAACTCCCGATCTAGGTTTCTTTCTGGAAGTTCGGGTATTTATAGGAGGGTTTGGCATCGAGAACAAGTCAGGAGGACCCATGGGGTGTCCACGAGGCACAGGGGCGTGCCCTGGGGGTGCTCTCCACCCTCATGGGCCCCACGGGACTCCTCTCCGATAACTTTTTGTTCTAGTATTTTTTATATTTTCTAGGAAAAATCTCCGTTGATTTTCAGTGCATTCCGATAACTTTTATTTCTGCACAAAAACAACACCACGGTAGTTCTGCTGAAAACAACGCCAGTCCGGGTTAGTTCTAACCAAATCATACCAAAATCATGTAGAAATATTATAAACATGGCATGAATACATCAAAAATTATAGATACGTTGGAGACGTTTCAAGCATCCACAGGCTTAATTCCTGCTCATCCTTGAGTATGTAAATGATAAAAACAGAAGTTTTGATGTGGAATGCTACCTAACATATTCATCAATGTAATCTTCTCTATTGTGGCAAGAATATTCAGATCCATAAGATTCAAAACAAAAGTTTTATATTGACATAAAAACAATAATACTTCAAGCATACTAACAAATCAATCATGTCTTCTCAAAATAACATGGCCAAAGAAAGTTATCCCTACAAAATCATATGTCTGGCTATGCTCTATCTTCATCACACAAAGTATTTAATCATGCACAACCCCGATGACAAGCCAAGCAATTGTTTCATACTTTTGATGATTCTCAAACTTTTTCAATCTTCATGCAATACATGAGCGTGAGCCATGGACATAGCACTATGGGTGGAATAGAATGGTGGTTGTGGAGAAGACAAAAAGGAGAAGATAGTCTCACATCAACTAGGCGTATCAACGGGCTATGGAGATGCCCATCAATAGATATCAATGTGAGTGAGTAGGGATTGCCATGCAACAGATGCACTAGAGCTATAAGTGTATAAAAGCTCAACAAAAGAAACTAAGTGGATGTGCATCCAACTTGCTTGTTCACAAAGACCTAGGGCAATTTGAGGAAACCCATCATTGGAATATACAAGCCAAGTTCTATAATGAAAAATTCCCACTAGTATATGAAAGTGAGAACATAGGAGACTCTCTATCATGAAGATCATGGTGCTACTTTGAAGCACAAGTGTGGTAAAAGGATAGTAGCATTGCCCCGTCTCTCTTTTTCTCTCATTTTTTTTGTTTTTTTGGCCTTCTCTTTTTTGGCCTCTTTTTTTTATTATTTTATTATTATTTTCCATCCGGAGTCTCATCCTGACTTGTGGGGGAATCATAGTCTCCATCATCCTTTCCTCACTAGGACAATGCTCTAATAATGAAGATCATCACACTTTTATTTACTTACAACTCAAGAATTACAACTCAATACTTAGAACAAAATATGACTCTATGTGAATGCCTCCAGCGGTGTACTGGGATGCACAATGATTCAAGAGTGACATGTATGAAAGAATTATGAAAGGTGGCTTTGCCACAAATACGATGTCAACTACATGATCATGCAAGGCAATATGACAATGATGGAGCGTGTCATAATAAACAGAACGGTGGAAAGTTGCATGGCAATATATCTCGGAATGGCTATGGAAATGCCATAATAGGTAGGTATGGTGGCTGTTTTGAGGAAGGTAATGGTGGGTGTATGGTATCGGCGAAAGTTGCGCGACACAAGAGAGGCTAGCATTGGTGGAAGGGTGAGAGTGTGTATAATCCATGGACTCAACATTAGTCATAAAGAACTCACATACTTATTGCAAAAATCTATTAGTTATCGAAACAAAGTACTACGTGCATGCTCCTAGGGGGATAGATTGGTAGGAAAAGACCATCGCTCGTCCTCGACTGCCACTCATAAGGAAGACAATCAATAAATAAATCATGCTCCAACTTCATCACATAACGGTTCACCATACATGCATGCTACGGGAATCACAAACTTTAACACAAGTATCTCTAAAATTGACAACTACTCCACTAGCATGACTCTAATATCACCATCTTCATATCTCAAAACAATCATAAAGAATCAAACTTCTCATAGTATTCAATGCACTTTTTATGAAAGTTTTTATTATATCCCTCTTGGATGCCCATCATATTAGGACTAAATTCATAACCAAAGCAAATTACCATGTTGTTCTAAAAGACTCTCAAAATAATATAAGTGAAGCATGAGAGTTCATGTATTTCTTCAAAATAAAACCACCGACGTGCTCTAAAAAGATATAAGTGAAGCACTAGAGCAAACGACAAACTACTCCAAAAGATATAAGTGAAGATCAGTGAGTAGTCGAATAATTATGCAACTATGTGAGGACTCTCTAACATTTAAGAATTTCAGATCTTGGGATATTATTCAAACAGCAAGCAAAACCTAATAAAAGAAAATGACGCTCCAAGCAAAACACATATCATGTGGTGAATAAAAATATAGCCTCAAGTAAAGTTACCGATAGACGAAGACGAAAGAGGGGATGCCTTCCGGGGCATCCCCAAGCTTAGGATTTTGGTTGTCCTTGAATTATCTTGGGGTGCCTTGGGAATCCCCAAGCTTAGGATCTTGCCACTCCTTATTCCAAAATCCATCAAATATTTACCCAAAAACTTGAAAATTTCACAACACAAAACTTCAACAGAAAATCTCATGAGCTCCGTTAGTATAAGAAAATAAACCACCACTTTAAGGTACTGTAATGAACTCATTCTTTATTTATATTGGTGTTAAACCTACCGTATTACAACTTCTCTATGGTTCATACCCCCGATACTACTCATGGATTCGTCAAAATAAGCAAACAACACATAGAAAACAGAATCTGTCAAAAACAGAACAGTCTGTAGTAATCTGTTACTCTTCAATAGTTCTGTAACTCCAAAAATTCTGAAATAAATTGGTGGACGTGAGTAGTTTGTCTGTTAATCTTCTGCAAAAAGAATCAACTCAAAAGCACTCTTCTGGAAAAAAATCAGCTAATCTCGTGAGCGCAAAGTTTCTGTTTTTTACAACAAGATCACATTAACTTTCACCCAAGTCTTCCCAAAGGTTCTACTTGGCACTTTATTGAAACAAAAGCTATAAAACATGATTACTAAAGTAGCTTAATCATGTGTACACACAAAAACATTAGGGGTAAATATTGGGTTATCTCCCAACAAGCGCTTTTCTTTAATGCCTTTTTAGCTAGGCATGATGATTTCAGTGATGCTCACATAAAAGATAAGAATGAAACATAAAGAGAGCATCATGAAGAATATGACTAGCACATTTAACTCTAACCCACTTCCTATGCATAGGGATTTTGTGAGCAAACAACTTATGGGAACAAGAATCAACTAGCATAGGAAAGCAAAACAAGCATAACTTCAAGATTTTCAACACATAGAGAGGAAACTTGATATTATTGCAACTCCTACAAGCATATATTCCTCCCTCATAATAATTTTCAGGAGCATCATGAAGGAATTCAATAATATAACCATCACATAAAGCATTCTATTCATGATCTACAAGCATAGAAATTTTACTACTCATCACGTAAGCAAATTTATTCTCATCAATAGTAGCGGGAGCAAACTCAACAAAATAACTATCATGTGAGGCATAATCCAATTGAAAATTAAAATCATGATGACAAGTTTCATGGTTATCATTGTTCTTTATAGCATACATGTCATCACAATAATCATCATAGATAGGAACTTTATTCTCATAATCAATTGGAACCTCTTCCGAAATAGTGGATTCATCACTAAATAAAGTCATGACCTCTCCAAATCCACTTTCATAATTATAACAATAAGATTCGGCATCCTCCAAAATAGTGGGATCATTACTTCCTAAAGTTGACACTCTTCCAAACCCACTTTCATCAATATAATCATCATAAATAGGAGGCATGCTTTCATCATAATAAATTTGCTCATCAAAACTTGGGGGACTAAAAATATCATCATCATAAAACATAACATCCCCAAGCTTGTGGCTTTGCATATCATTAGCATCATGGATATTCAAGGAATTCATACTAACAAATTGCAATCATGTTCATCATTCAAAGATTGTATGCCAAACATTCTAATGCATTCTTCTTCTAGCACTTGAGCACAATTTTCCTTTCCATCATTTTCATGAAAACCATTAAAAAGATGAAGCATATGTGGCAACCTCAATTACATTTTTTGTAGTTTTATTTTATAGACTAAACTAGTGATAAAAAAGAAACTAAAAGATTCAGTTGCAAGATCTAAAGATATACCTTCAAGCACTAACCTCCCCGGTAACGGCGCCAGAAAAGAGCTTGATGTCTACTACGCAACATTCTTCTTGTAGACGTTGTTGGGCCTCAAGTGCAGAGGTTTGTAGGAGAGTAGAAAATTTCCCACAAGTGGATGACCTAAGGTTTATCAATCCGTGGGAGGCGTAGGATGAAGATGGTCTCTCTCAAACAACCCTGCAACCAAATAACAAAGAGTCTCTTGTGTCCCCAACACACCCAATACAATGGTAAATTGTATAGGTGCACTAGTTCGGCGAAGAGATGGTGATACAAGTGCAATATGGATGGTAGATATAGGTTTTTGTAATCTGAAATTATAAAAACAGCAAGGTAACTAATGATAAAAGTGAGCACAAACGGTATTGCAATGCTTCGAAACAAGGCCTAGGGTTCATACTTTCACTAGTGAAAGTTCTCTCAACAATAATAACATAATTAGATCATATAACTATCCCTCAACATGCAACAAAGACTCACTCCAAAGTCACTAATAGTGGAGAACAAACAAAGAGATTATGGTAGGGTACGAAACCACCTCAAAGTTATTCTTTCCGATCAATCCATTGGGCTATTCCTATAAGTGTCACAAACAACCCTAGAGTTCATAGTAAAATAACACCTTAAGACACAAATCAACCAAAACCCTAATGTCACCTATATGCTCCAATGTCACCTCAAGTATTCGTGGGTATGATTATAAAATATGCATCACACAATATCAGATTCATCTATTCAACCAACACAAAGAACTTCAAAGAGTGCCCAAAGTTTCTATCGGAGAGTCAAGACGAAAACGTGTGCCAACCCCTATGCATAAGTTCACAAGGTCACTGAACCCTCAAGTTGATCACCAAAACATACATCAAGTAGATCACGTGATATCCCATTGTCATCACAGATAAGCACATGCAAGACATACATCTAGTGTTCTCAAATCCTTAGACTCAATCCGATAAGATAACTTCAAAGGGAAAACTCAACCCATTACAAGAGAGTAGAGGGGGAGAAACATCATAAGATCCAACTATAATAGCAAAGCTCGCGATACATCAATATCGTGCCAAATCAAGAACATGAGAGAGAGAGAGATCAAACACATAGCTACTGGTACATACCCTCAGCCCCGAGGGTGAACTACTCCCTCCTCGTCATGGAGAGCGCCGGGATGATGAAGATGGCCACCGGTGATGGATTCCCCCTCCTGCATGGTGCTGGAACAGGGTCCCGAGAGGTTTTTGGTGGCTACAGAGGCTTGCAGCGGCAAAACTCCCGATCTAGGTTTCTTTCTGGAAGTTTGGGTATTTATAGGAGGGTTTGGCGTCGAGAACAAGTCAGGAGAACCCATGGGGTGTCCACGAGGCACAGGGGCGCGCCCTAGGGGGCGCCCTCCATCCTCGTGGGCCCCACAGGACTCCTCTCCAATAAATTTTTGTTCCGGTATTTTTTTATATTTTTCCAGAAAAATCTCCGTTGATTTTCAGCGTATTCTGAGAACTTTTATTTCTGCACAAAAACAACACCACAGTAGTTCTGTTGAAAACAACGTCAGTCCGGGTTAGTTCAAACCAAATCATACCAAAAATAGAAATATTATAAACGTGGCATGATACATCAAAAAGTATAGATACGTTGGAGACGTATCAATAGAGATGTGTTGTCATTTGATGAACGGGATCACATCATACCTAGCAAACTTCTCCAGGTACTTCATGTGTTCCTTCTTCTCTTTCTTCTTCTTCTCTCTTTTTTTAAACTTCTGCTTCCTTGTTGTCCTCCGTTCTTCTCACTCGCAGGCCACCAAGCCAAAGAGTCATAACCATTGGAGGTGGCGGTTGACATAGGCAAGGCTGCCGCGGAGGAGGCCGTGGACATTGCTGCCGCAGAGGGACAGGATCTTGCCGTCGGGGATACACAAAGTTCCATGGCGGTGAAGGAGCATTCTCCAGAGGACGTCCCGGCAGGGGAAGTGGCCGTTGAGGAGAAGATCCCTCTCCAGACCTTGGGGCCGTTCCCCGCTACCGGGACCGTCGCTGAGATCCTGCCATCCTCCTCGAGCATGCTGGCCATGGTGCTATCGCCGCCCGGAGCTGGAGCCCCTGGCCTGTCCCTGACGATGGATGCTGATCTCAATGAAGAGCTTCAACGTCTCCTGGCTCCGCTTTATCAGGGAGCTGGAGAGGCCAACGACTCAGCTGCCGTTACCATGGACTTCTCCTTCATGGAATCCATGGCGGCGGGCGTGAAGGAGATGCAGGTCCGGCATAATCAGAAGTGGCTGGCGCTCAAGGAGCAGCGCGAGTCCGTCGACAGGATGAACCAACAGTTGAAGGATAAAGGCTTGGAGCTACGCGCGTGACACGACAAGCAGCTCAAGGTGCTCTTGAGGCAACAAGAGACACTCCAGATGACGCGGGAGGATGTGATGGCTCGTGTGGCGCGCCTGGCGGACCGCAAGGCATCTCTGGACGTCAGGGAGTGAAAGATTTCCCTCTGGGAGGAGAAGCTTGAAGCCACCCTTCACGCCAAATATGATGATCTAGAGGCTCTTGTTTGTCAGCACACTAAGGATCTGGAGGACAAGCATGAAGCGGCTCTGGACGCCGTTGCCACTGACCCTGCTGCCCAACTGAAGAAGCTCACTGATGACCTGGCTGTCGCGTCCGCCGCCAAGACTGATCTTGACCAGCAGGTGTCTAAGCTGACGGAAGATCTTGCCGGGAACGCCAAGGAGTTGGAAGCTCACAAGGAGGAAGCTCAGAAGGCGGAGATCCTCTTGGCCGATGTGCAGTCGCAGCTCTCTTCCAAGACTCAGAGCCTTGAAGCTGCCAACGGCAACATCTTGGACATGAAGGCGAGGATCAGCACATTGGAGTGCTTGGCGGAGTCACGTGAGTCCCGCTAGCAGTTGCTGTCCAAGGATTTGGACACCGCCAAGTGTCTTCGGCACGATGCCGAGGACAAGCTGAAAAATCAGGTCAATCTGAGCAACTTATGGATCAAGAGCCTGGTCGACATGGCCGAAGGGGTTTTGGGCACCCCCGACAAAGATATGGGCTTAATGGGCCAAGGGAGGGACAGACCAGCCCACAAGAGGCTGGTGCGCCCCTCCACCAGGCCGACCAACCCTAAGGAAGGGAAAGGGGGGAGGGAAAGACCCTCCTTCCTTCCCCTACTCAAGGGACAAAAGAAAGGGGGCGCCACCTCCCCCTTCCTTCCCCAGGCGCCTATACAAGGAAGGGGGCCGAACCAGGGCAGGAGCCCAAGTGGGATTCAGCCACACTTGGGGCACCCCTTGGCCTCTCCCCTCTCCCTCTCACCTATATCTATGAGGAGGGGGGCGCCAGGACATACAACATCAATTGTTAGCTGTGTGCAGCGTCCCACTCCATAGTTTACGCCTCCGGTCATATCTTTGTAGTGCTTATGCGAAGCCCTACATGGATCACTTCACCATCACCGCCACCACACCGTCGTGCTGACGGAACTCATCTACTACCTCGACAACTTGCTGGATCAAGAAGGCGAGGGACGTCACCGAGCTGAACGTGTGCAGAACTCGGTGGTGTTGTACATTTGGTACTCGATCGGTGGATCGCGAAGAAAGTTCAACTACATCAATCGCGTTCTGAAACACTTCCGCTTATAGTCTATGAGGGTACGTAGACACACTCTCCCCCTAGTTGCTATGAATCTCCTAGATAGATCTTGCGCGAGCGTAGGAAATTTTGTGAAATTGCATGATACATTTCCCAACAGTGGCATTCGAGCAGGGTCTATGCGTAGATGATATGCATGAGTAGAACACAAAGAGTTGTGGGCGGTGATAGTCATACTGCTTACCACCAATGTATTATTTTGATTCAACGGTATTGTGGGATGAAGCGGCCCGGACCAACCTTACATGACCACGTTCATGAGACTGGTTCCACCGACAGACATGCAACTATTTTTGCATAAAGGTGGCTGGCGGGTCTCTGTTTCTCCTACTTTAGTTGTATCAAAATTGACTGTGGCTAGTCCTTGTTAAAGGTTAAAACAACAAACTTGATAAATTACCGTTGTGGTTTTTGTGTTGTAGGTAAGAACGGTTCTTGCTAGAAGCCCATAGCGGCCACGTAAAACTTGCAACAACAAAGTAGAGGACGTCTAACTTGTTTTTGCAAGGCATGTTGTGATGTGATATGGTCAAGAACATGATGTGATATACGTTATTGGATGAGATGATCATGTTTTGTAAAAGTTATCGCCAACCGACAGGAGCCTTATGGTTGTCTCTTTATTGTATGAAATGCAAACGCCATGTAATAGCTTTACTTTATCACTATGCGTTAGTGATAGTTGTAGAAGCAATAGTTGGCGAGACGACCACGATGCAACAATGGAGATCAAGGTGTCGAGCCGGTGACGATGGAGATCATGACGATGCTTTGGAGATGGAGATCAAAGCACAAGATGATGATGGCCATATCATGTCACATATTTTGATTGCATGTGATGCTTATCTTTTATGCATCTAGTATGGCGGTAGCATTATAAGATGATCCCTTAACTAAATTTCAAGGTATAAGTGTTCTCCCTGAGTATGCACCATTGCGACAGTTCGTCGTGTTGAGATACCACGTGATGATCAGGTGTGATAGACTCTATGTTCACATACAACGGGTGCAAGACAGTTTTGCACATGTGGAATACTTGGGTTAAACTTGATGAGCCTAGCATGTACAGACATGGCCTCGGAACACTAGAGACCGGAAGGTCGAACGTGAATCATATAGTAGATATGATCAACATAGAGATGTTCACCATTGATGACTAGTCCATCTCACGTGATGATCAGGCATGGTTTAGTTGATTTGGATCATGTTTTAAGTGGGAGTACTTAAGTAATTTGATTAATTGAACTTAATTTATCATGAACTTAGACCTGATAGTATTTGCAAATTATGTTGTAGATCAATAGCTCGCGTTGTAGCTCCCCTATGTTTTTGATATGTTCCTAGAGAAAACTAAGTTGAAAGATGATAGTAGCAATGATGCGGACTAGATCCGTGATTTGAGGATTATCCTCATTGCTGCACAGAAGAATTATATCCTTGATGCATGATACATCTCCAATGTATCTATAATTTTTGATTGTTCCATGCTATTATATTATCATTCTTGGATGTTTTACAATCATTTTATAGTCATTTTATATCATTTTTGGTACTAACCTATTGACACAGTGCCTAGTGCAAGTTGCTATTTTTTGCATGTTTTTACATCGCAGGAAATCAATATCAAATGGAATCCAAATGCAGTGAAACTTCTTGAGGATTTTTTTTGGGGCCAGAAGACATCCAGTGGGCCAGGAAAGCACCTAGGGGGTGCCCCGAGGGGGGGGGGGCAGCACCCACCAGGGCGCGCCTGGGGGCCCAAGCGCGCCCAGGTGGGTTGTGCCCACCTCGGGCCTCGGGTGCCCCCTGAATCACCTCTTTGCTCTATAAATACCCCAATATTCCAGAAACCCTAGGGGAGTCGACGAAAATCAATTCCAGCCGCCGCAGACTCCAGAACCACTGGATCCAATCCAGACACCATCACGAAGGGCTTCACCACTTCCATTGGTGCCTCTCCGATGATGCGTGAGTAGTTCTTTGTAGACCTTTGGGACCATATTTAGTAGCTAGATGGCTTCCACTCTATCTCTTGACTATCAATACAATGGTCTCTTGGAGATCCATATGATGTAAGCCTTTTGCGGTGTGTTTGTTGGGATCCGATGAACTTTGAGTTTATGATCAGATCTATGTTTTTATCCATGAAAGTTATTTGAGTCTTCTTTGATCTCTTATATGCATGATTGCTTATAGCCTCGTATTTCTTCTCCGATATTTGGGTTTTGTTTGGCCAACTTGATCTATTTATCTTGCAATGGGAAGAGGTGCTTTGTGATGGGTTAGATCTTACGGTGCTTGATCCCAGTGACAAAAAGGGAAACGACACGTATGTATCACTGCTATTAAGGATAACAAGATGGGGTCTATTTCTACATAAATAGATCTTGTCTACATCATGTCATCGTTCTTATTGCATTACTCAATTTCTCCATGAACTTAATACACTAGATGCATGCTGGATAGCGATCGATGTGTGGAGTAATAGTAGTAGATGCAGGCAGGAGACAGTCTACTAATCTTGGACGTGATGCCTATATAATGATCATTGCCTGGATATCGTCATGATTATTCGAAGTTCTATCAATTGCCCAACAGTAATTGTTTTCCCACCGTTTGCTATTTTTCTCGAGAGAAGCCACTAGTGAAACCTACGGCCTCCGGGTCTCTTTTCGTCATATTTGCCTTTGCGATCTATTTTCCTTTGCATTTATTTTCAGATCTATTAAACCAAAAATACAAAAATACCTCCTGCAATTTATTTGTTCCGCGATCTATTTATCCTATCTACCACTTTTACCTCACGTTATTTGCCTATCTCGAGGCGTCGTACCCGAAAGGGATTGACAACCCCTTTAACACGTCGCGTTGCGAGTATTTGTTATTAGTGTGAAGGTGTTGTTTACGTGGTGTGAGGAGGTTCTCCTACTAGTTTGATAACCTTGGTCTCGTCACTGAGGGAAATACCTACCGTCGCTATACTGCATCATCCCTTCCTCTTTGGGGAAATAGCGACATAGTTCTAGTAGACATCAAAAGGAATTTCTGGCGCCGTTGCCGAGGAGGATCTTCAACATCAACCAGGTTCCTAATCACAAATCTCATCTCCTCGCAATTTACATTATTTGCCATTTGCCTCTCATTTTCCTCTCCCCCACTTCACAAAAATTTGATGTTTTATTCGCCCTCTTTTTCGTCCGCCGTTTTCTTGTCAGATCTGTTTTTCGTGTGCAATCTTGTTTATCACTTTTTGTCGTTATGGATTTTTCTTCTTCTATTGCATGCACCCCCGAGAACGAGGTTCTCAACTTTAAACAAAGGGGAGGAGAAAATTTAAAATATGCTTGGTATATGATTTGCAATGCTCATAATAGATCTATCCGTAAGCAATCTACCATTGTTCTTCTTCGTTGTTTTTATGTGGGCATTACCACTTGGTACAGATTCGTCCTTGATACAATTACCGGTGGGAATTTCTTGATGTGTCCTTCTCTTGATGCTTTTAATGCTTTGTGAAATTTAGTGGGTTCACCACCACTCGTGATCAATGAAACCATATTGACTCTCAAACATGTGATGGAAAGACTAGATGCTATTGAAAATAAAATGCTTACAGTAGAACATATTGAAAACTTGGATAGAAAAATGCAAATCTATGCTACTAAAGTTGGGTCAAAAGCGGGAGACGTTTTTAAGTTGCTAAAAGAAAAGGGAACTGTAATTCATGAAAGAATCGAAGAGAGCCCGTCTAGGATTGATAAGCTGGAAGAATTTTTTTCTAATCTAGGTACAGCTTTTGCTTCCGCTAAAACTCCCATGAAAATTAGCAAGACTACTCAAGTCACTAAAAACAAAGGTGCAACTTCTAGTAATGATAAAGGAAATCTTAAGATGATTACTATCCATCCCAACTTTATTGAAGTCATAAGAGACCCTTTCTGCAAAAAGAAGTTTTTCAATCTCATGCCTAGAAGTATTGTCGCTGAGAATTTATATGCAAAATACTTGAAAAATCCTAAGTGTTCGATCAAAGAATTGGACAAGGATGAAAAAACTTAGGTCCTACGTGTTATGCCTAGCTAGGGGCGTAAAACGATAACGCTTGTTGGGAGGCAGCCCAATGAATAAAATTTATTTTTTCTTTTTGCTTTCTGTTCTTGTGTCTTAGAACAAATATGCTATTTTTATGATTGTATTTTAATAAGTGTTTGTGCCAAGCAAGGCCTTGGGGAAGATTTGGGTGAAAGTTGATTTGATCTTGCTGAAAAACAGAAAATTTTGCGCTTACGAGATTATTTGTAATTTTTTTTACAGAAGAGTGCTTTTGAGTTGATTCATTAGCAGAAGATTAATAGACAAATTGCTCACGTCAACCAATTTATTTCAGATTTTTTGGAGTTACAGAAGTATTCGAAATATTCAGATTGCTACAAACTGTTCTGTTTTTGACAGATTCTGTTTTCTTTGCGTTGTGTGCTTGTTTTGAAGATTCTATGGTTTTCTCTGATGAGTTTTTGCCATAGAAAAGTTGGAATACTGTAGATATAATGCAAAAAAAATTAGAATAGCTTTGCAACAGTACTTATAGTAGTGGTTTGCTTTCTTATACTAACGGATCTCACGAAGGTTTTGTTGAGTTTTGTGTGATTACAGTTTTCAAGTTTTGGGTGATCTTACTATGGATGAAGGAATCAGGATTAGCAAAAGGCTAAGCTTGGGGATGCCCGAGGCACCCCAAGATAATATTCAAATAAGTAGCAATCAACTAATCTTGGGGATTCCCCGAGTGGCATGCCCGCTTTCTTCTAACAACCATCGGTATTTTACTTGAAACTACATTTTTATTCGTCACATATATGAGTTTTGCTTGGAGCGTCTTGTATGATATGAGTCTTTACTTGTTTTGCTTTGTGTTTTAAGTGTTGAATCCTTGATGGACACACCTTTTAAGAGAGCCAAAAATTATGCTATGCTTGCTCCTATGCTTCACTTAAATTTTTAGAGCCATGGATTTGCTCTAGTGCTTCACTTATATCTTTTTGAGCACAGTGTGCTTTGTTATTTTTTAAGAAATGCTATCATGCTTCAATTAGATTTATTTGGGAGTTAGTAAAATTTTCAGAAATTCTCTCTTGCTTCACTTAAATTATTTTGAGAGAAAGAAAATTTTATGCTCATGATCTTCACTTATATTTGTTTGAGATTATTAAAAGCAACATATGAAAATAGTCCCAAAGTGATAGATATCCAAGGAGGATATAATAAAAACTTTCATGAATATCATTGGATAAAATAAACTTGATTCTTAGTAATGGTTTTGAGATATGATGATATGATATGTGAGTTATGTTGATGAGTAATTGTGCTTTAGTAAGAATATTGATGTTAAGGCTTGTGATTCCCTATGCAAGCACGAATGTCAATAGTTATGCAATGAAATTTATACTACTTGTTGTGCATTATTTGGTGTTACTTATGCTTAATGCTTGGGTGCGAGATTTTTCGCTTTTTGGTTGGTCACTTCTCAATCTTTTTGCTAGCCTTCATTTTGCACTAAGTATGATCACTACTTGTGCATCCAAAACCCTTTAAACCAGTTTTGCCTTATGAGTCCACTATACCTACCTATATGCGGTATTCCATGCCGCTCTAAGCAAATTTGCACGTGCCATCTCTAGTTTTCAAAATAAATTTCTATTTTGTGTGCTCTACTGATCACCCACAAGTATAGGGGATCGCAACATTTTTCGAGGGTAGAGTATTCAACCCAAATTTATTGATTCGACACAAGGGGAGCCAAAGAATATTCTCAAGTATTAGAAGTTGAGTTGTCAATTCAACCACACCTGGATAACTTAGTATCTGCAGCAAAGTATTTAGTAGCAAAGTAGTATGATAGTAATGGTAACAGTTGTCGGTGTCAAAACCGGCGGATCTCGGGTAGGGGGTCCCGATCTGTGCGTCTTAGGTTGATGGTAACAGGAAGCAAGGGACACAATGTTTACCCAGGTTCGGGCCCTCTCGATGGAGGTAAAACCCTACTTCCTGCTTGATTAATATTGACGATATGAGTAGTACAAGAGTAGATATACCACGAGATCGTAGAGGCTAAACCCTAGAAGCTAGCCTATGATGTTTATGATTGTAGTTGTGATCTGCCTTCTAAGGACCAACCTCTCCGGTTTATATAGACACCGGAGAGGGCTAGGGTTTACACGGAGTCGGTTACAAGGAAGGAAATACAATATCCGGATCGCCAAGCTTGTCTTCCACGCAAAGGAGAGTCCCATCCGGACACGAGACAGAGTCTTGAGTCTTGTACCTTCACGCTCCAATAGTCCGGACGACGTATATAGTCCGGCTGTCCGGATACCCCCTAATCCAGGACTCCCTTAGTAGCCCCTGAACCAGGCTTCAATGACGATGAGTCCGGCGCGCAGTCTTGTCTTCGGCATTGCAAGGCAGGTTCCATCTCTGAATACTCCAAAGTAATTATCAAACACGCAAACTGTGTCCGGACCTGCAAGATGAAATTCACATACTATTGTAGGGAACATAGCATAAATCTGATCTGCTGGCAATCTTCGTACATCGTGCCCTTGCATCGTGGCCCAGTCCAACATGAACCAACGTTTCTTGCCCCACCTCAACTCGAGTTGCGAGGCGGTTTTATTGGCACGCCCTGCCAAAGTAGAGATTGTGTTCCTCTTATTATGGGATCTTCCATCAATATGGGCGTGCGTAACCCCATGACGACCGTTGGCGTGACTCCGTGTGTTTTTAGATAAGCCTCAAGCGGTCATGCTGAGGACTCTTGATATTCGCCCCCTTTATAAAGGGGCCGAGGCCTATGCCCCTTTTCCACCTCCCTTGCGCCTTATCGCACCTCGAGTTCTAACACCCGAGACCTAAGCTCCAACACCCCAGATCCTCCAATATGTCCGGATCCAACCCTCAAGGCCCGTGGGTGGCCTCCTCGATCCAAGAGGAGGACATTGCGAGGCTTAGGGAGGTCGCATATCTGACCGCCAACATCTAGCACAGGCTTCCTGCTCCAGGGCAGGTCATCCCTACACCGGAGCCCAATGAGAGCGTCGTGTTTGTTCCTCACTTCCTCCGCGGCTTGGGCCTCACCCTTGATCCCTTTGTGAGGGGGCTCATGTTCTATTACGGGTTGGATTTTCATGATCTAGCTCCGGACGCTATCCTCCATATCTCGTCGTTCATCATTGTGTGCGAGGCTTTTCTCCACGTCACCCCACACTTTGGCTTATGGCTCAAGACCTTCAATGTGAAGCCGAAGATGATCGAGGGGCGACATGTGGAGTGCGGAGGTGCCATAATAAGCAAGAACGCCGATGCCCCATGGCCAGAGGGTTCTTTCCCAGAAGTATCCGATGTATGGCAACGGAGGTGGTTTTATGTCACGGCTCCTAGAGGCACATAGTGGGTGGCCGCCCCCCGAGTTCCGCTCGGGCCCTCCATCACAATTGGCATCATGGACCAACGTAGGATGGAATTGGGGGCCCGCCAGTGATGTTCCAATACTGCAGAGCCGTATCCGGGAGCTTCTTGAGAAGGACATTAACCTTGTCAGCATAATTCAAGTAATGCTAATCCGACGGATGTTGCCATGCAAACACCGGCCTCTCCGGATGTGGGAGTTCAATCCAGAGGGTCCGCGGACTATTAAGCACTTCTTTGGCTTGAAGCTCGAAGGGATGTGTAAATTATTCTTCGGACCACAAGTAAAGTGTCCGGACACCACCGAGGATGCGGGCCTAAGCTGCAATCGCCTAGATGCCCAAGTAAGTAACCTTAAAACCGGACACTTTGTTTTTATTTGTCATAGTCATTATTCTGAAAACCCTCTGTGGCCAGGAATGGCTCAGCAAGGCGGAGAGAATCAGGTGTCCGGCGCCACTTCCCGAAGGCTCGCCTGGTCCAACCGTTGCCAAGATGCTTGACGGGGTGCTCAGCAAAATGCCCCCAGGGAAGGACGAAGGAAAGGATAGTGCAACTGAACTGCACACACTGCGCATCCGGACCGGGGGAATTGCTTCCTCCCCAAGGGAGGATAATCGGGGAGGGGAATCCGAGGTGACCTTCCAGCGCGGGAAGAAAAGGGCCGCCTCCAAAGACTTGGATACGGAGATGCCCAAACAGGGAAAGAAAGTGTCGCCGGGAGGCTCTGCCCCGACGGGCGTCCTCACCACGTCATGCCCGCCAACAGGCCAGCCCTCAACCGAGCTGTATGTAATCGTTAATTCAAAGGTACTTCGTCTTTTGCAGTCCGGCTAGCAGCTCTTCTCAACAGAGTTCGTCTTCGGGGGATCTTCCTCCGGAGATGATGGAGAGCGAGACACCACCCACCTCTCCGCCTCATGAAGCGGGCGACACTGAGGTGTCGTTACGGAGGAGTCCGGATCTGCCGCAGCCGAAAGCTAATATGTCAGCCGCCCTGAGCCCGAAGCGTTTGGCTCCCACGGGGGGCGATGAGAAGGGTCCAGCACAGTTTGATGTCTGGCCGGACATACTGACAGGCCTTATGGAGCGAGCTGTGCTCTCGGAGGAGCACCGCTCATTAATGAGCACGGTGCTCAAGAAGATTTCATCCGCTACAAGCGGTTTGAATGAAGCATTTACGAGCCTGCTCACAGGCTTTGAGGTATGTAGTGAAAAATGCACTATTTTTTTGCTGTGAGGCACGCGCTAGGTGTGCTCCATATGGATAGTAGCCCTCGAGACTCGGTTGCCGCCCTAGGCGTAAGCGGGGATCATATAGTAATGATTGCCTTGTACATATGCGCGGTATCTAAGGGTTCGCAGCCGACCAGTCCGTTGAAGTTGTCGAGCTAAGAAGGTAGATCGGATCTATTGATGCCGATATCCATTTGGTGAGCAGCGGTGAGCGAGTCACAAGGTATGTGCTCTGCTTTCCTTATTATGTTGTATAGGAAAATATGAGAGGGCATAATATTAATGCAAAGTGTTTGTCTGCGAGATGGTGCTATCTGCCGTGGAAGCCACGAGGCGGAACTTGCCGAGCCAAGGAACAAGCTCGGGTTAGCAATGCGGCTGCCCTAAAGGCGCGAAGAATTGAGAGCCGAACAGCTGCTCATCGCCAAGCGAGAAAAGATAGCCGGAATGGCTGTGGAGTTGAAAAATGCCGCCGACCGGTATGAACTCCTTGAAAAGGAGAATAAGGCTAGTTCGGCTGCCACCAAGGAGATGTGGACCGAGGTTAGGGGTGTTCGGGAGGAGCTTCAACAGGCCGGTAAGATTGCGGCTGGGGGCTCCTACTTACGCGCAGACGACAGTTTTGGATCAAAGTATGCTCCTGGATGGATATTGGAGTCCTGCAGATCGATATCGTGCTTGGCGAAAAGTACAGCTGATGCAGCCAAGTTTTTCGAGGATCAAGGTGATAAAGAAGTGGAGAAGCTTTTCTAGTCGCAATTCAATGCTCCCGCACGCCCGCTGCCGTTAAGTGAGAATATGGCTGCTGTAGCGGAGCTTCATAGGCTGTCCGGGCTTGTAATGCGGTCTATAATAGACCATCTTTGGCCGAAGGGGCCTAAGCCGGACAGTTACTTTGGTTTGGTGCAACAATTCCTTGGGGCCGTGCCTCAGATCGACGCCATGAGAAGGTCGGCATGCATAAAGGGTGCATGAATGGCTCTTGCCCGCGTTAAAGCCTATTGGACAGATATGGAGGCCACTATTATAGCGACCAAAATCCAGCGGGCGGCCAGTATCCGGCCGAGCACTACTTAGAGCAGGTAACAAAAGGTGCCCGCTTAATAGGGGCGCAGTGCTCGAAGAATATGTTGTTCGAGTGACAAATCGAATCATTGTAAAAACAATGTTATTTTGATTATGAGGCTATATTTATACTTTGTGCCCGAAGGTATTATTTGTGCCTGCTGTGCTGCCATTTTTATATCTATGTGTAATTCGAAAGTTAGCGATCGTTGGCTTATTTACGCATACAATGCGAGGGTGTTCACAAAAATATGCATAATCACACTTGTTCCAATGTCTTGGTCCATTAAGGAGGTGATCATACGTCGAACTAGGCAACCGGACTATATAGCTGTAACACTTTCACTTAGCCATAGGAGTTTGGCGATGGGGCTACTATGTAGCCCCTGGTACTTTTGCGTGCATCCGAATACGGGCGCATATGTACATGGCCAGGAAACGGCCCTTCGTTAATGCAGAGGAATCCTAAAGATTCTGGTAAGTCTTCGAGTTGTTGAACAGTCTCGCGTTGTATCATCACAGTCAGTTTTTGGCTTTCTCTACTGAGGTGCTCATCCGGAATAACCAGGGCACAATCACAGTAGTTCTCCTTTGGCCGCCTTAGCTGATAAGAACGGAACGTAAGGCGGCAAATCCAGTAGTCGGGCAAACCCAACATTTGACCAAAGACATGATTCGGAGCTGATGCATATAAGGCCAAACTCGTGACGCCGAACACTCCCGAAGGTATTCGGACTTTGTAACAAAAAATGGGCTGAGGAATGCCCATTCATTATAAACCCTGTATTTCCAGGTACGTGCATTAGTCTATCGTGGCGAAATGCCAATAACGGCAGTATCCTCTGTGGGTATGGAACCCATGGGATGTGTAAACAACAAGAGGCAATAGAAAAGGTTTACACAGGGGCTTAATCTAAAGAGAAACCTTTTGAGCGGGGCCCTGCTGCATGTCTACGCCTTTGTCTCCGTTGTGCCGTATCCTGGAAGGGTATCGCGTGAATGTTGTCTGTAAAAAAGAAAACTCATGTAGGAGAGTACAACGTAAGTATGCTATGGATAGTAAAAGTGTAAGACGTTGGCCTGCCAATAAGGTTGGGCCAAGTGTGGGGCTATATTAAATTTTTATAGCCCCTGGTGTCCTCTATGGGATTGCATATACGGTGCCTTGGTTCAGTTTTATCCGGGCTGCCGGACTCGTCTAACCGTGTCTGTGGTCTTAATGATCCGTCATGCTTTCTTATATTGGAGGCCGCTTATAATCCGACCGCCAAGGCCGTCGCGTGTTCCTCTGCGCATGAAGAGCGCTCTGTGTTTCCGTTAACGGTGATGACGCCACGTGGACCGGGCATCTTGAGTGTGAGGTAGGCATAGTGCGGTAATGCATTGAAGCGAGCGAAGGCCGTTCTTCCAAGTAATGCATGATAGCCGCTTTGGAAGGGTGCGATGGTGAATAGTAGTTTTTCGCTTCTGGAGTTGCCTGGGGAGCCGAATGTTACCTCCAGTATGACGGAGCCCCTGCCGTAGGCTTCAACACCTGGTATCACCCCTTCAAAGGTGGTGTTGCTTTGGCTAATTCTGGATGGGTCTATCCCCATCCTGCGGATAGTGTCCTCGTATATTAAATTGAGACTACTGCCGCCGTCCATGAGGACGTGGGTGAGATGGTATCCGTCGATTATTGGGTCAAGCACCAAGGCCTCTGATCCTCCGCGCCGAATACTAGTTGGGCAGTCCGTGTGATCGAAAGTGATCGGACAAGCCATCCAGTAGTTAGGTGTGGGTACGATGGGCTCTATATCGTACGCGTCTCTGAGCGCGCGTTCGTGCCTTCTCATGGATGTGTGAGTTGGGTGGATCATGTTTACTATTTTAACCTCTGGTGGGAATTTTTTCTGTCCCCCAGTGTTCGGGTGGCGAGGTTCATCCTCGTCTTCACTTGGTGTTTCCCTTTCCTTGTGTTCGGCATTTAATTTGTCGACCTGCTTGAAGACCCAGCACTCTCTGTGCGTGTGGTTCGCAGGTTTGTCGGGGGTGCCATGAATTTGGCACGATCATCGAGACTCTGTTCAGACGGGACGGTCCCTCTTTACTGCCTTTAAATGGCTTCTTTTGCTGATCGGGTCGTGAGCCCCTGAATCCGACATTGACCGCTGTGTTGTCCGGGCTCTCTTCCTTGTTTTGGCGTTTGTTTTTATTACGCCGTGGCTTCCTGTTGCCGTCCCTTATTTCGGATGTTCTTGGGTTGTTGGTGCCTTTACGGGCCAACCAGCTATCTTCACCGCGCAAAAGCGGGTCATAAGGCTTGTCAAGGCTGCCATTGTCCTTGGTTTTTCTTAGCCGAGGTGTTTGGCGAGCCACTCATCGTGGATGCTGTGTTTGAATGCCGCTAATGATTCGGCGTCCGGACAATCGACAATTTGATTCTTCTTAGTGAGGAATCTGTTCCAAAGCTTGCGGGCGAACTCTCCGGGCTGTTGGATTATGTGACTTAAATCGCCCGCATCCGGAGGCCGGACATAAGTCCCTTTAAAATTGGCCCTGAAAGCATCCTCAAGTTCCTCCCAATTCCCAATTGAATTTTCGGGGAGGCTCTTCAACCAGTGTCGAGCTGGTCCCTTCAACTTGAGGGGAAGGTATTTGATGGCGTGGAGGTCATCCCCACGAGCCATGTGAATATGCAGGATAAAATCCTCGATCCAGACCCTTGGGTCTGTCGTTCCGTCATATGCCTCTATATTCACAGGTTTAAAACCTTGTGGAAATTCATGGTTCAGTACTTCTTCGGTGAAGCACAGGGGGTGAGCAGCCCCTCTGTATCTGGACGTGTTGTGGCATGCCGTCGGCTGTTGTTGTGTTCAATGTTTATTCCGAACTGGTATTTGGTTGGTATGATCGTTTTGGTGACCATAGTCCCTCGCCGGGGTGCGTCCTTTTGATCCGTAGATGGATCTGGCCGCGCCGGCTTTCTTATCCAGGTGCTCTCGTAGATCGTGCACGGCGTCGGTAGCCGCTCTGTTGCGGTTATGAAGCGGTACGTCTGGCCTCCTGGTCGTGCTTTTCTTTGGTGGAATGGCCTCGTCGTCAAATTCTGGCAGTAGCTTGCATTTTGGATAGCTCTTTGTATGGCGATTGTCGCCGTACCTTTCTTCAGTGTCTAGCACTTTATTCCATCTGCGATTGAGGGTTTCCTGTGCGTCTTTTAGCCGTTGCTTCTGCTTCTTTAGACTTCTCGCTGTGGCCATAAGCCTTCTGTGGAGGTTATCTCGTTCCACACGTTTTTCCGGGATGATGAATGCATCATCGTCCGGACTGTGTTCTTGTCCTGGGGCGGTTTGATGAACTCGTCCCTCGGGATCATTGTGATCAGGCGTCTGCTCCGAACTGGGTTCAGTGTGACCTGGCTCATCCTGCTCCATCACTGGGTCCATGTGGTCATTGTTGCCTTCGGAGTTGACTAGCATGTCGATCTTTCTGGCGCTCTTGTTGCTATTTTTCTTTGTTCTTTGGACTTTGGCGGCGCCGCTGCCGTCGTTTGGCTTTTTCCCGGGGGTTTTATCTTCCGGATTGTCGCCGTCGTCCTCCTTGGGCATATCCACCATGTATATATCGTGTGACGAGGTAGTAGTCCAGCGCCCGAGAGATTCTGAATCTTCTCCTGCATTGTCGTCCATACCGTCGATGCCTTCGGAGTCGAAGTCAAGCACGTCGATTAAATCATCAACCGTGGCAATGAAGTGGGTGGTGGGTGGGCAATGAATTCCTTCATCGCCTACTTCCCACTCGAGCCGGACATAGTTTGGCCAAGAGTCTCCTGTCAAGGAGAGGGATTTTAACGAGTTCAACATGTCGCCAAAGGGCGAGTGCTGGAAGATATCCGCAGCGGTAAACTCCATTACCGGAGCCCAACCAGGCTCGGCGGGCTCGGGAGCGCGCGGACTGGAACCTACAACCGGATACGAGTCCAGGGGTGGTGACCCACAAGTATAGGGGATCTATGGTAGTCCTTTTGATAAGTAAGAGTGTCGAACCCAACGAGGAGCAGAAGGAAATGATAAGCGGTTTTCAGTAAGGTATTCTCTGCAAGTACTGAAATAAGTGGTAACAGATAGTTTTGTGATATGATAAATTGTAATGAGCAACAAGTAACAAAAGTAAATAAAGTGCAGCAAGGTGGCCCAATCCTTTTTGTAGCAAAGGACAAGCCTGGACAAACTCTTATAATAGGAAAAGCGCTCCCGAGGACACATGGGAATATCGTCAAGCTAGTTTTCATCATGCTCATATGATTCGCGTTCGGTACTTTGATAATTTGATATGTGGGTGGACCGGTGCTTGGGTGCTGTTCTTACTTGAACAAGCATCCCACTTATGATTAACCTCTATTGCAAGCATCTGCAACTACAACAAAAGTATTAAGGTAAACCTAACCATAGCATGAAACATGTGGATCCAAATCAGCCCCTTACGAAGCAACACATAAACTAGGGTTTAAGCTTCTGTCACTCTAGCAACCCATCATCTACTTATTACTTCCCAATGCCTTCCTCTAGGCCCAAATAATGGTGAAGTGTTATGTAGTCGACGTTCACATAACACCACTAGAGGTTAGATAACATACATCTTATCAAAATATCGAACGAATACCAAATTCACATGACTACTAATAGTAAGACTTCTCCCTTGTCCTCAGAAACAAATGTAACTACTCACAAAGCATATTCATGTTCATAATCAGAGGGGTAATAATGTGCATAAAGGATCTGAACATATGATCTTCCACCAAATAAACCAACTAGCATCAACTACAAGGAGTAATCAACACTACTAGCAACCTACTAGCACCAATCCCGGACTTGGAGACAAGAATTGGATACAAGAGATGAACTAGGGTTTGGAGATGATATGGTGCTGGTGAAGATGTTGATGGAGATTTCCCTCTCCTTATGAGATGAGCGTTGGTGATGACGATGGTGATGATTTCCCCCTCCGGGGAAGTGTCCCAGCGAACAGCTCTGCGGAGCCCTAGATTAGTTCCGCCAAGGTTCGCCTCGTGGCGGCTGAGTCTCGTCCCGAAAGGTTGCCTTGTGTTTTTTCTCATGAAAGAATTCATATAGGAGAATATGGACGTCGGAGAGCCACCAGGGGGCCCACGAGGTAGGGGGACGCGCCCAGGGGGGCGCCCCCACCCTCGTGAGCAGGGTGTTGGCCAAATGGCCTTCATCTTTGGCGATGATTTTTCTTTATTTATTTTAGACATTCCATGGAGTTTCAGGACTTTTGGAGTTGCGCAGAATAGTCCTTCAATATTTGCTCCTTTTCCAGCCCAGAATTCCAGCTACCGGTATTCTCCCTCTTCATGTAAACCTTGTAAAATAAGAGAGAATAGCCATATGTATTGTGACATAATGTGAAATAACAGCCCATAATGCAATAAATATTGATATAAAAGCATGATGCAAAATGGACGTATCAACTCCCCCAAGCTTAGACCTCGCTTGTCCTCAAGCGAAAAGCCGATAACAATAAATATGTCCTCATGTTTAGAGGTAGAGGCGTCGATAGAAATAAAATACGGACATGAAGGCATCATGATTATTTCTATAACAGCAACATATATAGATTTTGTCATATGATTACTCATGTTCAAGTGATGATCTTTTCACAAAGCAAAAGTATGAATCAGAAACCTTATTGAGCACCAAAAAATTATAACCTCAGTCATTGAAGCAATTGCAATTTATCATAACATCAGAAAGAGTCTATGTCAGAGCTTAAAAGCAAGTCCACATACTCAACTATCACTTAGTCCTTCATACTTGCTAACACTCACGCAATACTTGTGGTTACGGAGTTTTAATCGGACATAGAGAAAGATAGGGGCTTATAGTTTTGCCCCACAACCTTTTACCTCAAGGGTAATGTCGACAATGATAATTCATACTCCCCCACATCCAATTATATATATATATATATATATATATATATATATATATATATATATATATATCATGTTCTTTCCAACATGCTGAGCTTGCCAAAGGATAAAATGAAAAAGGAAAGGTGAAGATCACCGTGACTCTTGCATAAGGTAGAGGATAATAATGAAAGATAGGCCCTTCGCAGAGGGAAGCAGAGGTTGTCATGCGCGTTTAGGGTTGATGCACAAAATCTTAATGCAAAAGAATGTCACTTAATATTGCCCCTTGTATGTGAACCTTTATTATGCAGTCCGTCGCTTTTATTGCATCCACAACAAGTTCGTACAAAGTTTATTTTCTCCGCACTAATAAGTCATGCATATTTAGAGAGCAATTTTTATTGCTTGCACCGATGACAACTTACTTGAAGGATCTTACTCAATCCATAGGTAGATATGGTGGACTCTCATGGCAATCTGGTTTAAGGGTATTTGGAAGCACAAGTAGTATTTCTACTTAGTGCTGAGAATTTGGCTAGCATGAGGGGGAAAGGCAAGCTCAACGCGGTAGAGGATCCATGACAACATACTTTATCTCGGATGTAAGAAAACATAACTCATTATGTTGTCTTCCTTGTCCAACATCAACTCTTTAGCATGTCATATTTTAATGAGTGTTCCCAATCATAAAAGATGTGAATGATGATATATCTATATGTGAAACCTCTCTTTCCTTATTACTTCCTATTAATTGCAACGATGACCAAAGCTATATTTGCCAACTCCCAACAACTTTTAATCATCATACTCTTTCTATGTGGAGTCATTACTTTCAATAAGATCAATATGAACTCTTTGATTCTTTTTATTCTTTTTCTTCTAATCACCCAAGATCATGGCAAAATACTCAAGCCCTTGACTCAACACTAATCTTTATTATATAGCTCACGGACTCGATTATAAAGAAGGATCATAAAGCAAAACTCAAAACTAGATCATGCCATGACTTTATTCTACTAAATCAAGATACTACTAAAAGGATCGAACTAAGAAAAATGGTAAAAGATAGGAGTTGTGATGGTGATACGATACCAGGGCACCTCCCCCAAGCTTGGCAGTTGCCAAGGGGAGTGCCCATACCCATGTGATTATATCCTTGGAGGTTATGAAGGTGGTGATGATGACGGTGGATAATCGCACATCGAGCGTAAAAGTTCCTCCAACTTGCGGATAATGCCCTTGAGCCCAGCAATATGATCCTTCAACAAAATATTCTCTTGTGTAAGATACTTGTTCTATATGCGGGCTAACTCAATCATCTGGAAGGCTTCAATCTCTATTGGAGTGAAAAGGTTAGGTAAAGGTTGAGGGATGTCTTCTTGTTTCACCACCGGAGCTTGAACCTCCATAGCCTTCTTGATCCTTTCATCCTTGTTGATCTCTTCTGGTTCCTCTCTTTTCAATTCTATCTTCAATAGCCAGACATCCTTGTCTACGTTGTTGGAGGGAGAAGTCATGGTGCTCTAAATCTGCAACAGAAATAGCTCGAAACGAAAACAGAGGATATTTGCCTGATATGGAAGTCAAAACCTTCGGGAGTATATATAATGATTTTTTACCGACCAAAATACGTATCGTGCAAGGAAATGGAGTCCGGAGGGCACACGAGGTGCTCACGAGGTAGGGGGGCACGCCCAGGGGGGTAGGGCGCGCCCTCCACCCTCGTGGAGGCCTCGTGTCCTCCCTGAACTGCTACTTATTTTTCTATTTTTCTGAATATTCCAAAACGGAGAAATATTGCCTTAAAAATTGTTTTGGAGTCGGTTTACTTACCGTACCACATACCTATTCCTTTTCGATGCAGGCGTTCGGAAAGTGTCCTTTATGTATTCCTCCGGGTTTACGGTTTCAATAATATTAGTTTCAACATTTATAGGATTACCTGAGATATAGTGTTTGATCCTTTGACCGTTTACCACCTTGGATTTGTGCTCGAGAAGTTGTTGATTTTATGGCACGGAACGATAGACCTCCTCGATAACGTAAGGACCTTCCCATTTGGAGAGAAGTTTTCCTGCAAAAAATCTTAAACGAGAGTTGTATAGCAATACATAATCACCTACATTAAACTCACGCTTTTGTATCCTTTTGTCATGCCATCTTTTAACCATTTCTTTAAACAACTTGGCATTTTCATAAGCTTGGGTTCTCCATTCATCAAGTGAGCTAATATCAAATAACCTCTTCTCATCGGCAAGTTTGAAATCATAGTTGAACTCTTTAATAGCCCAGTATGCCTTATGTTCTAGTTCGAGAGGTAAGTGACATGCTTTTCCATAAACCATTTTATACGGAGACATACCCATAGGATTCTTATATGCAGTTCTATAGGCCCATAATGCATCATCAAGTTTCTTGGACCAATTCTTCCTAGACCTATTGACAGTCTTTTGCAAAATTAATTTGAGCTCTCTATTGCTCAATTCTACCTGACCACTAGACTGCGGGTGATATGGAGATGCAATTCTATGATTAATGTCATATTTAGCAAGCATCTTATGGAAAGCACCATGAATAAAGTGTGAACCACCATCAGTCATTAAATATCTAGGGACTCCAAACCTCAGAAAAATAACTTCCTTAAGCATTTTAATAGAAGTTGCCGGGGGAGAGCTGCCCGCCGCGGACACCTATGGGGCCGGGGCCCTTGTCTGTCTTGATGAGAGGCGGAGGGAGCTGAGAGCAGATCGAAGCGAGCACGCTTGAGGCGGTTTTACCCAGCTTCGAGCTCTCGAAGAGATAAAACTCCTCTGCTGCCTTGGTGTGTATTGAGCTCGGGAGCTTGAAGAGCTCTGATGGCAGCTACACCGAGCGAGAGTAGCAAAGGTTTGAACCGAGCCGAACCCCTCCACGTTGTGCATGGGCCTCCTTTTATAGTGCAAGGGTCACCGGCAGTGTCAGCGAGGAGAAAGGGGTAAAAATGTAAAAGAGGTGGTAGTTGAAGCAGTGGGGAGCAGTGAAGCTACGGTGCGTGAGCAGTGGTCGCTACCTACTTTGTGATGGGGACAAGGGCATTTAATGCCGTCACCGTCGACCCAAAAGCTCCCGCCCTTGCGTCTCCGTCTGCCACGGGCGATGGATCCACCACCGTGAAGTGCCACCGTGTCCCCAGGCTGCACAACCATCCGCCACGCGTCCACGAAAGGCCCAGGCACGCGTGGGCGGATGAGCTGGAGCGCCTTGAGCACAACAAGCAATCCTCCCGGCAAGCACCTTGCCGGGTCTTGATTGCTGCGCCCGGGAGCTTGCGGGCTCAGTAACTTGTCGCTCCCGGGCCTCGCTGACGCATGTAGCGCCGAGGCGTGTCTTCTAAGATGTAATCTTCTAGTCTTCCCGCGAGCTCCTCTCGCCGGGCCTTGCGTGAGTGATGTAACCTTGAGCACAGAGCGGCCTTCCGGCAAGCTCCGCTTGCCGGGGTCTCGATCTTCGTCTTGTATACTTTGTCTCGAATGGCTTGATATGGGAGGGGAAGGTCTCCGCGAGCACGTGGTAAACCCCGCCGCGGGAAGCTGCAACCGCCCGTGCACAAGTTGGGGTCTTGAGGTACCCCTACCTTAGCTACACCGACAGAGCCCCGGGCTGGCTATACATGCAGCCGCAGCGCTGTTGGGCCAGGCCCAAAAGCAGTCTGCAGGCACACGCGCCCACGGCCGAATCCACTTCCGCATCCGCCGCATCCCCGTAGCAGCGCAGCGTCGATTGCGGCGTCGTGGGAGGCGATGGGGGCGCGGCGCGTCTTTAGGGCATCCACCCGTGATCGTGGTGCAGGTGAAGTCACTTCACCCGTCGCTCGACTCCGCCTTTTCGCCACGCTGCCCTCATGCATGGGTGTCGGGCGGCGAAGGTGGGAGACCGAGCCGTCCACAGGCGGAGATGGCGAGTCGGCCCCGCTCCTCTGCCCCTCTTGCTTCTGATTGGCCGGCGGGCGGTTGAGCCCCACCCGCCCCTTTAAAAGGGGCGGAAGGGGAGCACAATGGTCTCACACTTCCTCTTCTTCCTTCGTCTTGACTCCGTTCTTCTTTACGCCATGGGCGGAGAAATCCTAGTTCTCGGCGGTGGCCGAGGGTCGCCTCCGGGCAGCGCACCTCTCCTATCCGCACCCGTGCGGCGGAGCGGCCACGAGGGGAGAGGGAGAGGGCGAGGCGGTGAGGCCGAGCAGGCGTGGTCGAGGCGGTCGAGGAGAGGCGGTCGTGGCGATGTGCCTCCCTGTCTCCTCCGGTGGCTCCTGTCCTCGGCGGTCCATCTGGAGGCGATCCTGGGAGTTCTCCCCTACAGGCGCGCCAGAGATCTGGGGAATCTGCCGCCCGCCGACACCTATGGGGCGGGGCCCTTGTCTGTCTTGGCACGAGGCGGAGGGAGCACAGAGCAGATCGAGGCGAGCACGCAGGCGGTCTTTACCCGGCCGGAGCTCTCCGGAGAGATAAAACTCCTACTGCTGCTTTGTGTTTCTATTGAGCTCGGGAGCTTGAAGAGCTACAGTAGCAGCTGCACCGAGCGAGAGTTGCAATGGTTTCGAACCGAGCCGAACCCCCTCCACGTTGTGCATGGGCCTCCTTTTATAGTGCAAGGGGTCACCGACAGGTGTCAATGTAGGAGAAAGGGGTAAAAATGTAAAAGAGGTGGTAGTTGGAGCAGTAAGGGAACAGTGAAGCTACGGTGCGTGAGCAGTGGTCGCTACCTACTTTGTGATGGGGACAAGGGCATTTAATGCCGTCGCCGTCGACCCCAAAAGCTCCGCCCTTGCGTCTCCGTCGCCCGGGCGATGGATCCACCACCGTGAAGTGCCACCGTGTCCCCAGCTGCACTGACCATCCGCCACGCGTCCTGGAAAGGCCCAGGCGCACGCGTGGGCGGATGAGTTGAGCTTGAGCACTGGCGCAATCCTCCCGGCAAGCACCTTGCCGGGTCTTGATTTTGCCGGGCCCGGAGCTTGCCGGGCTCTGTAACTGTCGCTCCCGGGCCCTCGCCGACGCATGTAGCGCCGAGGCGTGTCTTCTATGATGTAATCTTCTAGTCTTCCCGCGAGCTCCTCTCGCCGGGCCTTGCGTGAGTGATGTTACCTTGAGCCTGGAACGGCCTTCCCGGCAAGCTCCGCTTTCCGGGGTCTCGATCTTCTGTCTTGTATATTTTGTCTTTAAATGGTTTGACATGGAGTGGGAAGGTCTCCGGCAAGCACGTGATAAACCCTGCCAGGAAGTCTGCAGCGCCGATGCACAAGTTGAAGTACCGAGGTACCCCTACCTTAGTACACCGACAGAGCCCGGGCTGGGCCACACACGGTGCCGGCTGTTGGGCAGGGCCCAAAAGCAGTCTGCAGGCACACGCGCCCACGGGCGCGCCGAATCCACTTCCGCATCTGCGCATCCCCCAGCAGCAGCGTCGATTGCGGCGCCAAGAGATGAGGCGTGCCCACGTTCTTTAATGGGAAGAGCGGGCGCCCCACTTCCCCATAAAAGCGAGAGGAAGCGAGGCGGTTCCCTCTCTTCGCTCTCATTGCATCTTCTTCCTCCTCGAGAGATCCCTTTGCGCTCGCCTCCGCATCTCCTCCGCCGTCTCTTGCGTCTGGCGCCGCCGACTCTTCGTCCTCCTTCCCTCGCCGCCTTCGCCATGGCCCGAAGACCGGAAGGGGAAGGCGGAGAAGACCAAGAAGGAGAAATCTGAGCGGCGTGGCTTCGCCCGCTGCGAAGCGAAGCGTCGTCTTTCGCCTTGGCTCGGCGGCGGGAACTCTGGAACAAATATTACTGTTACGGGCCAAGAAGACCAATCGCATCCTCGACCGAGCTCATCCGCCGCCACTAAGGACAACTACCCCGGCGGGTACTACTTCTTGTGACCTTCTTCCACTGCGATCTTTGCCCTCCTTTTTCGAATTCTTCTGCGACGTCATGAACACATACGGCTTCCACCTTCTTGACTTCACCCCTAGCGCCATCCTTACAATGGCGGTTTCGCACATGTGCGAAAACTTCATAGGATACACCCAAGCGTAGCGCTGTTTAGGCACTTCTTCACTCCTAGAGCAGAGGCGGCGCCCCCCTCTCCGGAGGAATTTCTTGGGTTTTAAATGCGCACAAGAAGGAGTCTTACTTGCCGGGAGCTCCGGCAAGTGGGAAGAGCGTCTGGCAGGTCGGTGCTGGATCGTTGAAGACGAGCCGCAGCACTTCACCGCGCCAGCGACAACTCCTATCGTCGTGGCCGGATCATAGCGATCTGGATCCGGAAGGCGTCAAGTGAACGTCGCCCTTGTCCGGATTCTTCGTCTTCGAGCAGCAAAGCTGTCCGTTCGTAAGTAGGCGCAGATTTCCTCCGCCGCTGCATCGCCCCCCTCCAAGACAGGAAAAGGCCGGCCTGGGAGTATGGCGGCGCAGGGGATATAATGAGGCTGCGCCCCGGGCTGAACTTCAACTTCACGACGCTGGAGCTGAGGGGGATGGTCCGGGAACTCTTTAAATATGACCCGGCCCATCCAGAGTGGTTCAGACCTCCCCGGGGAGTGGTGCCTCTCTGCAACAGCACAGCTCGGGATCGTCTTCTCGCCATGATGCCCGCGTGCGATTCGCACGGCGTGGAGCGCACATGGATTCCGCCCAAGCCAATAGACGTCCTCAGCTTCTTCGACAACCTTGAGGAGGTGGCGAAGAACAAGGACGAGACCGGGTGACACGGACACCACGGACCAGAGATAGCGTATATAGCTTCTCGGGCTGAAGAGGAGCTGCGACCATGGGCGGCAGGAGAGTTCGCTACACGCCCGAGGAGGCAGAGGCTGCGGAAGCGCCCGCCAAGCGGAGGAGACGGAGATCTGCAGATCGCTGCAACTTCCTCCCAGCGCTCGCCGGGTCCCCCTCCGAGGCACTCAGGATCCACAGCATCATGGCCGAGGCCGCGGCAAGGGGTGGCGCTGCGGAGGGAGCGGAGGCGCCTTGCAGAAGCGAATCGCGGAGGGAGCGGAGGCGCCAGAGGGAAAGGGCTGCAGCAGGCGCTGGGCCAGCCGAGCCAGCCGGGCGAGGAGGAGGAGGGGACGTCGAGGCCGCCGAGGACGCCGGGCGGGTCCACGGATCTCACGCCGACGACCTCTCCTTGTCGTGGAGACCTCCCGCCCAGGCGAGCCCTAGGCGTTCTCCACTAAAGCGCCCCAGGCGACGACGGGGCGAGGTATGAGCCCCGACAACAACCAGCTTGCAGGCGGTGCAAACTTCTGGGAAGCCAAGCTGCGCCGAGGACCGCCAGCGCGCGAGGAGTTCGCCTCCGCTCCTCGGCCGACGCGCCCAGGTGGAGTATGATTTCTCCGCCTTGGCGAAGACGACGAGGAGGAAAAGGAGTAAGTATCAAGATCTTCATCTTCTCAAATTTATACTGATTATTGTTGAAGCTAATCTTGTTTCTTGCTTTGATTTGAGGACCTTGGCCCAGCGAAGAGGCCAAGGTGCCCGTCAATCGGTCGCGGACGACTTCGCCTTGCTTGGCGACCGAGGACGTGCGAGCCAAACTTGCGGACCAGCGCTGCTCGAGGAGCAGTTTCAGCAGCCAACCCAGCGTAAGTCTGGTTCTGCACTTTTCGCCGGGCGTGTTTGAAGATTTTAGTCTTGTACTAATGCCTTGATGTTTTTGTCTTGACTTGTGCAGAAGTGGAGCCACAGCTGCAGGAGCGTCCGGAGGTCGCCCCCGAGGAGCTGCAGGCCCCGCCGTCCCCGCCAAGGCCGATCTCCCCGGCAAGGAAGAGCGCTCCGCCAAGGGCGGGTACTCCGCCAAGGGCGAGTACCCCGCCAAGAGCGAGCAGCCCGGCGAGGGCGGCTACTCCGCCAAGGCGGAGCTCCCCGGCGAGGGAGCCCGCCGCTGACAACGTCCGGCAAGGTAGGTTCGGCAGCTTTGTCTCCTTGGCGTTGTCTCTTTTTGGATATTTGCTTGAACTTCTTTTGCTTTTTCTTCTTCTTCTAGATCCTCCTCCCCCCGAACAGATGGAGACGGAAGTCGTCATTGTTGAAGAGGAGGACGCGCAAGGCGGCGGCGGCGACGCCCCTGTCGCCGAGGACACGGCGGGAGACGCCGGGCCAAATGTGCCAGAGACCGCTCCGGCTGCGGTCGCAGCGGCCGGGGGGGGACGGCGACCGCACCGCCAGCCCGGAGGCGGGAGCATCAAGTCTGCGCGCTTGATCGCCGACCCATCCGCGGAGAAGAGCAGCCCGGTTATTACTTGAAAGCCCCCAGCGGCGTTTTCATCCAGTGCCGTGGGGCTCTTCGTCATGACTCCAGCGAGGGCGAGGCCTTTGATGGGAGGTCCTCGCCTCGCTGGCTTGAAGATCGTCGAGGGCCGGCGGGGGAGCGACGGGCTCGAGGAGGAGAAGCTGCTTCACCAGCTCTGGCCCTTTACCGGCCAGGCGGCGGCTTCGCTTCGAGGAAGCCCTCGTCACCAAAGCCGCGAAGAAATGGAGAAAGCGTCTGGCGGAGCTTAGCGCCGCTAACTTGCTGCTCTCCGCGAGGTGGCGGAGGGCGCAAGCGACTCGCGGGGAGTATGAAGAGTGGTTCTTGGAGAAGGCCGAGGCCAAGAAGCAGCTGCTCGCCGGGGTGGAGCTGTCCGGCGAGAAGGAGAACTTCGTCCAGCGGAAGGTCGACCTCGACTCCCACGAGGAAGACCTTGCAGCTGGGAGCGAGCCCTTGGCGGGAGTCAAGGAGGCGAAGCCGCCGCGGCTGCCTTGAGACCGCCAAGGAGGAGCTTGCCGCCAAGGTCGCGTAGTGGAGGAGTTCTTGGCGGCGTGGAGAAGGTCGCCGCGCTCAACACGGAGCGCGAGAAGGGCGCCCACACCAACTCGGAACTCAGTGCGGCTTTCCAAGAAGGGCGGACGAGTTGAAGGCCGCCAAGGACTCCATCGAGGATCTTGGGCTGCAAGTCTCCATGTTGAGGACTCGCTCGACGCCGCCGGGATCGGAGACCAAGTTGAAGGAGGAGCTCCGCGAGAGCGAAGCTTTGGCGGACAGCGCCAACAAAGCAGCCGAACAATTCCACCGTCTTGTCGAGTTATGGACCGAAGACTTGGTGTCTTGTCGTCCGACATTGACCAGAGAGCTCTTGGCGCTGAAGTGGAGCATCTCATCTACTTCGCATCCAAATCTCCTCCCGCCAAGCTCAGCCTCTTCTTCGGGGATCGCGCGGCCCTTGCAAATCTGCGGAAGAAGATCCTCGCGCAACTTCGCCGAGGAGACTCATTGGCTGTGCAGGAACCATGGGCGTGTCTTGTGAAGATTGTATACCGCAATCCGGCATAAACCTCACCAACGTTCTTCGAGCTTGCCGGCCGCCGCGAACATGGAGCTCTGAAGGAGCAGGTCGCCCACATCATTGCTAAAGTGAACAAGATCTCCGAGGTGGAGGCGACCAGCGTAGACTAGGCCTCCTTTATCTTTATCTCTTTTTGTTGCTGCATAGGGTGTTATGAACTCATTAGTCATCGCGACAAGTTATTCCTTGCAAGATATTATCTTTATTTTGATCAATAGATGCAGTGTTATCTCCCTTGTTCTGATCCCCAACTTTGTATGCTTCAACCCTATGCTTCTAGGGAACTTGCCGGCAAGGGGCCCTTGCCTTGCATGCGCTGAGTCTTGAACTCGAAGCAGCCTCTTGGCCAAGATCTTACCGGCAAGCAACCTTGCATGCTAGTCGAACGCACTTAGCTCATTGGCGGACTCGAAACTAAACAAGGGCGCGACACTTGTCGCAGCTCACTTAAATCGTTGGCGTGCTCGAAAACAAGATAAGAGTGCGGCTATCCATGGGCAGGTTCCTCCGCGCACAGGTTTTCCATACAAAGTGTGGTTGTTCAAGGAAGGCAACTTTAAATTTAAAATTTTGAACTGCACAAATTCTAATGGCTTAGCTTTCGTGATTTGTGCGTTCTCCGGCAAGCTTCTCTTTCTTGAACGGCACTTGGTTCATCCTCCATTTCCTTCCCCCCCGGCAAACTTGTGCGTGAGGAACGTTCCTTCTGCTTAAGAGGCAAGGAAAGAGAAGAGGGAAAACAAGTATATGGCCTTTCGGCGTGCTATTGCTTACCGGATATGTGTGTCGCACAAGAGATGCCAAATAACACATGCAAATAGCAAAGAAAAGCATCGGAAAGGCAACTAGCATAAAACACGAAACTTTCTTGGTGCACGGTCTGCGCCCGGCTTTGTACAAAGGGTTACATGCAACAGTGCAAAGCTTGTACAAAAGGTGGTTGCGGAGCGGATCACAACAACCGCGCTTTATGGGTGAAACTTGCGAAGATGCTCTATGTTCTAGGAGTTGCTCATCGGTAAGCCTTCTTCGGTCTCGGCGGACGGCGCGGGCCTCGTGACTTGTCTCACCCGATAAGGGCCTTCCCACTTCAGCGTCAACTTGTTGGAATTCTTGGCGGACTGAACACGCCGAAGAACAAGGTCGCCTTCCTCGAGACTCTGGCTTTGACCTTGCGGCTATGGTAGCGGCGCAAGGCTTGCTGGTATCGAGCAGCTCGTCTGAAGACACGAGGCGTCCCTCCTCAAGGAGCAATGCATCATCTTGCCGTTAGTTGCTCTTGCTCGAGCTCATCATAAGCGAGCACTCGAGGAGATCCGTATCTGAGTTCCGTGGGGAGAAGCGCCTCTGCTCCATAGACTAGAGCAAAAGGTGTACGTCCGGTGGCTCGATTTGGTGTCGTTCGATCGACCAAAGAGCCGCGGTAGCTCCTCTATCAATTTCTTCCGCACTTGCGCAGCTGTCAAAAGTTCTTGTCTTGAGTCGCGCACACTTCAGATTGGCCCTCTCCGCTTGACCGTTGCTCCTCGGGTGAGCAGCGTAAGTTAAACAGACCTTGGCGCCAAGGTCTTGGGCGTCTTGCATGAAGGTGCGACTAGTGAATTGTGTACCGTTGTCGGTGATAATCTGTTAGGGATCGAAGCGGCACACAATCGACTGAAGAACTTGACCGCTGATTGTCTTTGTCACCTTCTCGTGGCTCCACTTCGGCCGCCGTGAACTTGTCGATTACTACGTACAAGTACTCAAAGCCCCAAACGACGCAGAGAGCGGGCGAGATATCGAGCCCCAGGACCGAAGGGCGAGGACAAAGGGATTGTTTGGAGAGCTTGATTTGGTGATGAGTACGCTTTGCATGGGCAGCACGCTTCACACTTGGTTACTAGTGCGGTTGCATCTTGGAGGCTTCTTGCCAAAAGAACCCTTGCCGGAAAGCTTTCGACAAGCGCCCTTCTTGCGCCAATGTGGTGGCGCATATGCCTCCGTGTATTTACGCCAGCAGCTTACATCCATCTTCCACTGGAGATGCACTTGATCGACACCATTGAGCCTTCTTACATGCAGCTCGTTATCCACGAACTGGTACATACTTATTTGTCTGGTTCTCTGTTCGGGGAGTTCGAGGAGGTAGGTCAAGGAGGCCCGGCAAGAGAAGCTTGGGAAGAGCAAAAGGCGCCTAGGAGAGCTACAGGCGCGAAGACACCAAGAGAACTTCGGGGGCGGCCGGGAGCTTGCGGAGGCAGAGGCGCGGGAGGCAGAGCTTGAAGCAGGGTGGTGGGGCGTCGGCCTGACGAGGCTCCTCGCCCTCGTACTCGATTTGTGACCTTGCCGCCACCCCTCTTCCTCTTCTGCAGCCTCCCCATGACCGCCCAAGGAGGCGGCCCGGGGAGTTGAAGGCGGCGACCGGATGATGGGGTCGCCGGTGGCCTTGTGAGCAGCGTCAAGCGCCTAGTCGGACCCGCCATCCCGTCGTCGCCGCTGTTGCTCCCTCCTCGTCACTCTCGCTCGAGGAGGGACCTTATGCATCGGAGGAGCTATCCACACACATCTCGCCCGGGTCCGGAATCCCGAAGACCTTGGCGGCGAGAAGGTCGCCCTCCATTAACTTGAAATGGAGGTAAACCCCGCCGTCAAGCTGTGGATGCTGGTGACGTCTTCCACCCTCGGTCGAAGTACATCACGCCGGGGCTGGGGACCACGACACTCACTCGAGTGCCGCTGATCCCACCCCTCATGCGCAACTCCATCACCTCGGGCGGATCCGGTTCCATCGCGCTCATGAGCAGGGCCGGCAGCCGAGGCGGCGACAGGCGCTCGGCGCAGCAGATGAAGAACTCCCGTGGATCGTCTCGGTATGGACCGCCTCGAGGGCAGGAGCCACCGGAGGAGGCGGGAGGCACATCGCCACGACCGCCTCTCCCGACCGCCTCGACCACGCCCTCGGCCTCGTCCCGGCCTCGTCCCTCCCTCTCCCCCTCGTGGCGGCTCCGCCTGCAGGTGCGAGATAAGGAGAGGTGCGCTACTGGAGGCGACCCTCGCGCCACCGATTGAGAACTAGGATTTCCTCCTTCCATGGCGTAAAGAAGAGCGGAAGCTGAAAGGCGAAGGGAGAAGAGGAAGTGTGAGACCATTGTGCTCCCCTTCCGCCCCTTTTAAAGGCGAGGTGTGGGGCACAACCGCCCTGCCCGCCAATCGGGAAGCAAGAGGCGGAGGCGGGGCCGACTCACCATCTCCGCCCGTGGCGGCTCGGTCTCCCCGCCGCCGCCCCGACCCCCATGCATGAGGCAGCGTGGCGAAAAAAGCGGGGCGGCGACGGGTGAAGTGACCTCGCCTGCTGCCCTTGATCACGGGTGGGCATATAAAGACCGCCGCACCGCCCACGTCTCCACGACGCGCCAATCGCAGCGTCTGCGTTCACGGAGGATCTGGCGGATGCGGAGAGTGGATTCGACGCGCCGTGGTGGGCGTGTGCCGTAGACTGTTTTGGGCTGGCCCAACAGCGCTCGGCTTGTGTGTGTGACCAGGCAGGGGGCTCTGTCGGTGTACTAAGGTAGGGGTACCTCGGTACCCCAACTTGTGCCTCGGTGGTCATGACTTCCGGCAAGGTCTACCACGTGCCTGCCGGAGACCTTCCCACTCCATGTCAAACCATTTAAAGACAAAGTATACAAGACAGAAGATCGAGACCCCGGCAAGCGGAGCTTGCCGGGAAGGCCGTTCCAGGCTCAAGGTTACATCACTCACGCGAGGCCCGGCGAAGGCTCGCCGGGAAGACTAGAAGATTAGATCATAGAAGACCGCCTCGGCGCTACATGCGTCGGCGAGGCCCGGGCGACAAGTTCTGAGCCGGCAAGCTCCGGGCCGGCAAAGTCAAGACCCGGCAAGGTGCTTGCCGGGAGGATTCTGTTGTGTGCTGCGCTCCGGCTCATCCGCCTGCAGCGCATACAGGGCCTTTCGAGGCGCGTGGCGGATGGCTGTGCTGACTGGGGACACGGTGGCACTTCACGGTGGTGGATCCATCGCCCGTGGCGAGCCGGAGAGCGCAAGAGGCGGGAGCTTTTGGGGTCGGCGACGGGCATTAAATGCCCTTGTCCCCCCATCAAAGTAGGTAGCGACCACTGTTCACATGCTGTAGCTTCACTTGTTCCTTGTTCCAACTACCACCTCTTTTACATTTTACCCCTTTCTCTCGTTGACACTGTCGGTGACCCCTTGCACTATAAAGGAGGCCCATGCACAGCGTGAGGGGTTCGGTTCGCATCTTTAGCCACTCTCGCGCTCGGTGTAGCTGCTACTGTAGCTCTTCAAGCTCCCGAGCTCAATACACACCAAGGCAGCGATGAGGAGTTTTATCTCTCGGAGAGCTCGAAGCTGGGTAAAGACCGCCAGCGTGCTCGCCTCAATCTGCTCTCTGTGCTCCCTCCGCCTCGTACCGCCTGAGACAAGGGCCCCGGCCCCATAGGTGTCCATGGGCAGATTCCCGGCATCTCATACTTGTGCAGGCGGTCGCGGCTTCCAGCAGCAAGGTCTACCACGTGCTGCGGAGACCTTCCACTCCATGTCAAACCATTTAAAGACAAAGTATACAAGGACAGAAGATCGAGACCCGGCAAGCGGGCTTCTTAGCAGTTCAGGCTCAAGGTTACATCACTCACGCGAGGCCCGGCGAAGAGCTCGCCGGGAAGACTAGAAGATTACATCATAGAACCGCCTCGGCGCTACATGCGTCCCGCGAGGGGGGAGGCGACAAGTTCTGAGCCAGCAAGCTCCGGGCGGCAAGGTCGAGACCCGGCAAGGTGCTTGCCGGGAGGATTCTGTTGTGTGCTGCGCTCCGGCTCATCCGCCCAGCGTGCACAGGGCCTTTCGAGGGGGCGTGGCGGATGGCTGTCAACTGGGGACACGGTGGCACTTCCGGTGGTGGATCCATCGCCGTGGCGAGACGGAGCGCATGAGGCGGGGAGCTTTTGGGGTCGGCCGGCTGACGTAAATGCCTTGTCCCCCTTGTCAAAGTAGTGGCGACCCTTGTTCACGCCTGCTGTAGCTTCCTTTGTTCCTTTGTTCAACTACCACCTCTTTTACATTTTACCCCTTTCTCCTCGTTGACACTGTCGGTGACCCTTGCACTATAAAGGAGGCCCATACTGCGTGAGGGGGTTGGTTGAAACCTTTGCTACTCTCGCTCGGTGTGGCTCTTGTAGCTCTTCAAGCTCCGAGCTCAATACACACCAAAGCGTGATAGGAGTTTTATCTCTCGGGAGAGCTCAGTGGGTAAAACCGCCCAGCGTGCTACTTCTCGATCTGCTCTCTGCTCCCTCGCCCTCGTCTGCCTGAGACAAGGGCCCCGGCCCCATAGGTGTCATGGTGGGCAGATTCCCCTACAGCGCCGAGAGATGCGAGAGAATGCCGCCACCAGGCCTGATGGGCTGGCTCAGGCTTGGGAGCTGAGCCTGAGTGCCTTGACAGACTGAAAAACAGGAAAAAAAAAAAAAGCATCCCAACTTGTCGCTGCTCACTTAGATCGCTGAGCGTGCGTCTCGAAAACAAACCAAGGGCGCAATCGGGCCACGACTGGTTCCTCCGCAAGACGGGTTTTACAAGACACGCTTGTTCAAGGACGCGCGCCTGCTTTCCCCATCCATAAGAGGATGCATGACGAGGATGAAAAACTTATCTCGATATCGCAGCCCCGCGACTCGGCTCGCCGGGGATGAATCTTAGTATTTGCAGCCCGGCAACTCAAAGCGCGCGAGACCAGTGCGGTCGCCTTTCTTCGTTCTTGCGGCTGGCATCGCAGCCCCGCGACCACGGCTTGCCGCTGAAGGATTTTGGCACTCGCAGCCCGGCAACTCTGGCCGCCAAAACACAGTCTTTGGAGTGCTCTTGGTTTCTCCTTGTTCTTTGTAATTTCAGTCATGGAAACAGGTGAGCTAGTTCTGCAGCAGTTTCATTATTTACATGTATATGTATATAAATCCTTTCTGCTGCGACTTTGCAATACGATGCCATGCCTTGCCCTTATGTTTATACTCTCGCTGCTAGGGAACTTGCGGCAAGGGCCCTTACATGCATGCGAAAAGTTTGAACTTCGAAGCAACTGGGGCCAAGGCCTTACGGCAAGCAACCTTGCATGACTAGTCGCAACGCACTTAGCTTGCTTTGGCGGACTCGGAAGCGAAACAAAGGCGCGACACTTGTCGCAGCTCACTTAAATCGTTGAGCATGCTCGGAAACAAGATAAAGTGCGGCTATCCACGGTTAGGTTCCTCAGCGCCACAGTATTGCGTACAAAAGAACGAGCATACGAGGAACATAACGTAAAAAGCATGGAACTAAGGAGTGCTCTGCACAAAAGCTCGGACAACTTAGCTTTTCCGTCTTCGTGATCCGACAAGGCCGCACTTCTCCTTGATTTCCTCCTTGTGCGTTTCACCCTCACGCTGTGGAACTGCCACAAGCAAACACACTTCTGAGTGCGGAACATCGGCAGCCATTGGCGGTGTTGCCTCGGCAGAAGATCTTGTCGGGCTAGTTGCGTGGCGCCTTCATCGTTAGCGGACTCGAAGCGGATCGGGCGCAACTTAGCCACGATTCGACCCTGTCGACATGCCTGAGTTCTCCATACAAGGTATGGATTTTGAGAATATAACTCAAAAGTTTGAAGCTGGCTGCCTTCTTCGCCCTCTTGGCGGTGGAGCTCGATGGCACGTCCTCGGCGGCGCGCGCACTCCGGAGAAGGCGCTTGCGGAAGCGAGCACGAGCTGTTTTGCGGGCTTAATCTTTGGCTGGTCTGTCTTGGCTTTCTACTTTTCGCCGGTGGAGCTCGACGTGGGGCGTCCTCGGCAGCAGCAGACCAAGAGGTGCGGTTGCGGAGTGGCCCCAAAGCACTTGCCGGACTTGGTCTTCGTCTTCTTCCCGGAGTGGAGGAGGCGGGGAGCGGCGGTGCGGGGAGCGGGATATGCTCGAACTCCTAACGGGGTTAGAAGGAGCAGGTCTGCCCGGCGCCTTCGCTTTGCTTGTGTCCGGACGGTGGCCCGGAACATCCCGCGAACCTCCGGTGTGTCCTTGCAAAGCATGCGGATACCACCTCCCGTGGTATGGCGCTGCTGGGTTGTCGGGCGTTGAGATGGGCGTGGATCCACGGAGACCAAGCGCGGTCATCCGTCCCTCCTTGATGCGGTGGCGCCGCGAAGTGTCTCGCCGGCGACCACCTTCCGACAGCGTCTCCTCCGCCCACCGTTGGCTCCGGTGGCGGCGGATGAGACGCAGACGGGCCTCCAACCTCCGAAGCCTTCTTCTTCGGGGCCATGGCGCAATTTGTTGATGAAGTTGCCGATGAGACTGGAGAGGTTGATGAAGAACGCACCCGCGTGAACGCCGGATCAGTCCGCGACAACCTCGACGCTTCTTACCGGGCGCCCCAGAGATGCCGGGAATCTGCCGCCCGCGGACACCTATGGGGCGGGGCCCCTTGTCTGTCTTGATGCGAGGCGGAGGGAGCATAGAGAGCAGATCGAGGCGAGCACGCGGGCGGTCTTTCACCCAGCTTCGGAGCTCTCCGGAGAGATAAAACTCCTACTGCTGCCTTGGTGTGTATTGAGCTCGGGAGCTTGAAGAGCTACAGTAGCAGCTACACCGAGCGCGAGAGTAGCAAAGGTTTCGAACCGAGCCGAACCCCCTCCACGTTGTGCATGGGCCTCCTTTTATAGTGCAAGGGGTCACCGACAGGTGTCAACGTAGGAGAAAGGGGTAAAAATGTAAAAGAGGTGGTAGTTGAAGCAGGCAGAACAGTGAAGCTACGGTCGCGTGAGCAAGTGGTCGCTACCTACTTTGTGATGGGGACAAGGGCATTTAATGCCGTCGCCGTCGACCCAAAAGCTCCCGCCCTTGCGTCTCCGTGCCTTGGCGATGGATCCACCACCGTGAAGTGCCACCGTGTCCCCAGGCTGCACAACCATCCGCCACGCGTCCTGGAAAGGCCCAGGTATGGCGTGGGCGGATGAGCTGAGCGCAGGAACACAGCAGAATCCTCGGCAAGCACCTTGCCGGGTCTTGATTCTGCGGGCCCGGAGCTTGCGGGCTCAGTAATTTGTCGCTCCCGGGCCCTCGCCGACGCATGTAGCGCCGAGGCGTGTCTTCTAAGATGTAATCTTCTAGTCTTCCGGCGAGCTCCTCTCGTTGGGGCCTTGCGTGAGTGATGTAACCTTGAGCACGAGCGGCCTTCACGGTAAAGCTCCGCTTGCCGGGTCTCGATCTTCTGTCTTGTATACTTTGTCTCTGAATGGCTTGATATGGGCGGGAAGGTCTCCGCGAGCACGTGGTAAACCCCGCCGGAAGCTGCAGAACCGCCGTGCACAAGTTGGGGTATTGAGGTACCCCTACCTTAGTACACCGACAGAGCCCCGGGCTGGGCCATACACGCAGTGCCGAAGCGCTGTTGGGCGGGCCCAAAGCAAATCTGCACGGGCACACGCGCCCACGGCGGCGAATCCACTTCCGCATCCGCCGCATCCCCGTGAACGCACGCGTCGATTGCGGCGTCGTGGGAGGCGTGGGCGGCGCGTGCGGTCTTTAGGGCATCCACCCCGTGATCGTGGTGCAGGGTGAAGTCACTTCACCCGTCGCTCCGGCTCCGCCTTTTCGCCACGCGGCCCTCATGCATGGGGGTCGTGGGAGGCGAAGGTGGGAGACCGAGCCGTCACGGGCGGAGATGGCGAGTCGGCCCCGCTCCTCTGCCCCTCTTGCTTCCTGATTGGCCGGGCGGGGCGGTTGAGCCCCCACCTCGCCCCTTTAAAAGGGGCGGAAGGGGAGCACAATGGTCTCACACTTCCTCTTCTTCCTTCGTCTTCAGCTCCCGTTCTTCTTTCTGCCATGGACGGAGGAAATCCTAGTTCCTCGACGGTGGCAGCGAGGGTCGCCTCCAGGCAGCGCACCTCTCCCTATCCCGCACCCGTGGCGGCGGAGCCGGCCATGAGGGGGAGAGGGAGAGGGCGAGGCCGCGGACGAGGCCGAGGGCGTGGTCGAGGCGGTCGAGGGAGAGGCGGTCGTGGCGATGTGCCTCCCCCGTCTCCTCCGGTGGCTCCTGTCCTCGAGGCGGTCCATACTGGAGACGATCCCTGGGAGTTCTTCATCAAGCTACACCGAGCGCCTCGTCGCCGCCTCCGGCTGCCGGCCCCGTTCGCGAGCGCGATGGAACCGGATCCGCCCGAGGTGATGGAGTTGCGCATGAGGGGTGTGGGATCAGCGGCACTTCAGTGAGTGTCGTGTCCCCACCCGGCGTGATGTACCGACCGAGGGTGGAAGGCGTTCGCCCGCATCCACAGCTTGGCGGCGGGTTTACCCTCCATTTCAAGTTAATGGAGGCGACCTTCTCGCCGTCAAGGTCTTCGGGATTTCGGGACCAGGCGAGATCTTGTGTGGACAGCTCCTCCGATGTGAAGGTCCCTCCTCGGCGAGAGTGAGGAGGAGGGGAGCGACAGCAGCGACGACGGGATGGCGGGTCCAACTAGGCGTCTGGACGCCGCCACAGGCCACCGGCGACCCCATCATCCGGTCGCCGCCTTGAACTCCAGGGCCGTCTCCTTGGGCGGTGGCGTGGGAGGCTGCGGAAGAGGAAGAGGGGTGGCGGCAAGGCCGTCAAATCGAATACGAGGGCGAGGAGCCCTCGTCAGCAGTCTTGACGCCCCACCACCCGTCTTCAAGCTCTGCCTCGGCGCCTCCGTCTCCGCCAAGCTCTGGCGGCCCAGGAAGTTCTCTTGGTGTCTTGGCGCCGTAGCTCTCCTAGGCGCCTTTGCCCTTCCGGCAAGCTTCTCTTGCCGGGCCTCCTTGACCTACCTCTGAACTCCTGAACAGAGAAACAGGAGAGGGATTACGCATCTTATCTTTCAATTTGTAAGCCCTCGGGCCTTAGTTGTATTTAAAATATGTAATCCTCTCTATCATGTTTTTCATCCTCTATGGACTCGTACTAAACTAGGATGTTTTTAATGAAAAGAGGGAACGCTTGCGGACCGAGTCTTTTACTTGACCGTGCCTTGTATGTTCCCATCCCACGCTCTCGGGGAGCTTGCGGCGGCTGAACACGCTTTGTGAGAAACGGGACATCAAGCAGCCCGCTGGCGGTGTTGCTTCCGCAAGCAACCTTGCCGGGCCGATTCTTGGCGCGACTTGTGTTTGTTGAGCGGACTCGAAAGCGAAACAAGGGCGCGACACTTATCGCAGCTCACTTAAATCGTTGAGCGGGCTCGAAACGAAACGAGGGCGCGACACTTGTCGCAGCTCACTCAAATCGTTGAGCGGACTCGGAAACAAACCAAGGGCGAATCGGCCACGACACAGCTCCTCCGCGCATGGGTTTTACAAGACACGCTTCGTTCAAAGACGCAGCCCCTTTCCCGGTCCATGAGAGGATGCATGACGAGGATGAAAAACTTATCGATTCGCAGCCCCGCAACTACGGCTTGCCGAGGATGAATCTCGTTATTCGCAGCCCCAAAGAACACCGGCTTGCGGGACCAGTCTTGGCGCTCCTTTCTTCGTTCTTGCGGCGGCATCGCAGCCCCGGCGACCACGGCTTGCTTGAAGGGATCTTGGTACTCGCAGCCCCGGTGACTCTGGCTCCGCCAAAATCCAGTGTTTGGTGTGCTCTTCTCGTTTCTCCTTGTTGTTGTAATTTCAGCCATGAAAACAGTGAGATAGGTCTGCAACAGTTTCATTATTTACATGTATATGTATATAAATCCTTTCAATGCGACTTTGCAATACGATGCCGTGCCTTGCCCTTCGTATGTTTATACTCTACGCTGCTAGGGAACTTGCCGGCAAGGGGCCCTTGCCGCGAGCGCTGAGTGCTGAACTCGAAGCAGCCTGCTGGCCAAGGCCTTACTGGCAAGCAACCTTGCCGCGGCTAGTCGCAACGCACTTAGCTTGCTGAGCGGACTCGGAAACGAAACAAGGGCGCGACACTTGTCGCAGCTCACTTAAATCGTTGAGCGTGCTCGGAAACAAGATAAGGGTGCGGCTATCCACGGGTAGGTTCCTCCGCGCACAAGTTTCTCATACGAAGGGCATCTTACGGCAGGGCTTGCTATGTTACATCCTCTACTTTACACCCTTTGTCCGCTTACCCCTCGCTTCTAGGGAGCTTGCGGCAAGGGGCCCTTGCCGCGAAGCGCCGAGTCTTGAACTCGAAGCAGCCTGGCCGCAAGGTCTTACCGCAGCAAGCAACCTTGCATGCGCTAGTCGCAACGCACTTAGCTTGTTGAGCGGACTCGAAAACGAAACAAGGCGCGACACTTGTCGCAGCTCACTTCATCGTTGAGCGTGCTCGAAAACAAGATAAGGGTGCGGCTACCACGGTTAGGTTCCTCAGCAAGATGTGCTTTTGCGTAAAGGACGAACGCACGAGGAACATAACATAAAAACACGGAACTAAAGGGTGCTCGCATGAAGCTCAGACGACTTAGCTTTTCCGTCTTCCGCGATCCGGCAAGGCCGCCTCCTCCTTGATTTCCTCCCTTGTGCGTTTCCACCCTCACGCTTCGGGGAACCTGCCGGCATAAACACACTTGCTTGAGTGCGGAACATCAGCGGCCAGCTGGCGGTGTTGCCTCCGCAGAAGAACTTGTCGGGCTAGTTGCGGTAGCGCCTTCATCGTTGAGCGGACTCAAAACAGATTAGGGCGCAACTTAACCACGACTTCGACCCTGTGGCGCCTGTGTTCTCCATACAAGGTACGGATTTTCGGGGAATATAACTCAAAAGTTTGAAATCGGCTGCTTTCTTTGCCCTCTTGGCGGTGGAGCTCGATGGCACGTCCTCGGCGGCGCAAGAAGCACTCGGAGGCGCGCTTGCGGAAGCGAGCACGAGCTGTTTTTGCGGGCTTAATCTTTGGCTGGTCTGTCTTGGCTTTTCGCTTTTCGCGGTGGAGCTCGACGGGCGTCCTCGGCAGCAGCAGCAAACACTCAAGAGGTGCGGTTGCCGGAGTGGGCCCCAGAGCACTTGCCGGACTTGGTCTTCGTCTTCTTCCCCGGAGTGGAGGGGAGCGGGAGCGAGCGGTGCGGGGAGCGGGATATGCTCGAACTCCTATCAGGGTTAGAAGGAGCAGGGTCCTGCCCCGGCGCCTTCGCTTTGCTTGTGTCCGGACGGTGGTCCGGAACATCCCGCGAATGTAACGCCCTCGATGCGGCTATATCTCCCACGTGTCGAAGCACGACTTAGAGGCATAACCGCATTGAAAGCAATGTCGCAAGTGAGGTAATCTTCACATAACCCAAGTATTACATAAGGGAAAGAGATACATAGTTGGTTTACAATCGCCACTTCACACAAATACATGAATAAAGCATTACATCATCCAGATACAATCAAGGTCCGACTACGGAACCAAAATAAAAGAAGAACCCCAAATGCGACAAACGGTCCCCGATCGACCCCAACTGGGCTCCACTACTGATCAACTAGCACGAAACAACACAAAAGGCAAGATCTTCATCGAGCTCCTCCTTGAGCTTGGTTGCGTCACCTGTTCGGTAACATAGGCACCGCAAACTGGTTTTGGAAGTATCCGGTGAGCCACGAGGACTCAAAGCAATCCCATTACCATGGGTATCAAGACTAGCAAAGCTTAATGGGAAAGGAAGGGGTAAAGTGGTGAGGTTGCAGCAGCGACTAAGCAAGTATGGTGGCTAACCAACGCAAATGAGAGCGAGAAGAGAAACAAAGCGGAGCGGTCGTGAACTAGCAATGATCAAGAGGTGATCTGAACACCTACTTACGTCAAACATAACACGAAACCGTGTTCACTTCCGGACTCCGCCGAGAAGAGACCATCACGGCTACACACTCGGTTGATGCGTTTTAATTCGGATCAAGTGTCAAGTTGTCTACAACCGGACATTAACAAATTCCCATCGCCACATAACATGCACGGCTCTCGAAAGTTTAAACCCTGCAGGGTGTCCCAACTTAGCCCATGACAAGCTCGCGATCATCGAAGGAATAGACCTTCACCCGAGACACTCCGATCGGACTCGGTATCCGGTACATCAAGACATTTCGACAATGGTAAAACAAGACCAGCAAGACCTCCGGCGTGCCGACATCCCGATAGTAGCAGCAGCAGATCTCGTCTCGAGCCACGACCGGATGAACACTACGTCGACAACCGGCGAAACCCCAAGTTGCCTAGGGGCGGCACCGCAAGTGGCTCTGGTTTGGACCAATGCTTAGACAAGCACTGGCCGGGGGCTATAATAAAGATGACCCTTGGGTTAATTACTCCCAAGGGAAAAGTAGGTGGTGGTGAGGCAAATGGTAAAAGGCAATGTTGGGCCTTGCTGGACAAGTTTTATTCAAAGCGAACTGTCAGGGGGGTCCCATAAATCACCCGACCGCGTAAGGGACGCAAAATCCGGGAACATAACACCGGTATGACGGAAACTAGGGCGGCAAGAGTGGAACAAAACACTAGGCATAAGGCCGAGCCTTCCACCCTTTACCAAGTATATAGATGCATTAATAATATAAGGAATATTGTGATATCCCAACATAAACCCTGTCCACCATGGAGAAATCTTCAACTTCACCTGCAACTAGCAACGCTATAAGAGGGCTGAAAAAGCGGTGACATAGCCAAACAACGGTTTGCATAGGAAAGGTGTCAAAGGTTAGGGGTTCATGGCAATATGGGATGGCTGGACAAGCAGTAATAGGTAGCGCAGCATAGCGAAAAGAACGAGGCAACTAGCATAGCAATGATAGTAGTGAGATCCAAGGTAGCGGTCATCTTGCACGAGATCCCGCAAGGAAGAAGAACGAGTCCATGAAGAAGACAAGCAGAGCGAGTCGAGCGGATCCTCACAACTCGGAGCGAAACCGAAGCTAACGAGAGAAGCAACCGGAAAGAAACAAACAACATAGTAAACAACCATCGCATAATCATGGCATGATGCACAACCAAGTATGATGCATGTCGGTTTAATGAGGCATGGCATGGCAAAGTGCAACAAACAACACTACAAATTAAGTGGAGCTCAATATGCAACGAGTTGCATATTGACAAAACACCACAACCAAGTTATTTAGTTCTCTCTTGTTTAAGCTACCCAACAATCTTAAATGTTGATTAACATGGCAAGGGGTGAAGCATAACAAAACTACCTACCTAGGCAAGTTTAAATGAGGCCGGAAACAACGAACAACAAGTCCGGAAAAATCCCCATGTGCATATTTTAAGGTTTGGTACTGTTCTGCCCTAAAACATGTTTTAAAGTTGTTAAACAGGAAAATAAAGTGGACCACGTTAAACTAGGCATTTTTCCACCCCATTTACATATAAAGTTTATTAAAATCAGAGTTACGGTTAATTAGTTATGAAATAAATCATTTTAACATGGCATTTAAGCAAATTTAAACAAACATCATTTTAAACATTTCAAACATGGATGAAAGTGACATATTATGAAACTAGATGAAAAACTAAGCATTTTTCATATATAAATTATTTACATCCGATGCACGGTTAATTAGTTATTAAATGCATGAGTTCTAGGGGGTTTTCTGCAAAACAGTAATTCCTCGGATAAATAGCAAATTCGCCGATCTGGAAAAAAAACGTACAAGGGCTGAATCTCGCTGGCCCAACAAAAGAGAAAAAAAAGGAGGCGCTGGAGGTGGCCTCACCATGTGGGCTTGGCCCGGTCGATGAGGAGGCAGGCCGGGGACGCGGGTCGGGCCGAGGCCCACGGGAAGGGGCGCGGTCAACGGGCACCGGGAGCGAGTGGCTCCTCTGCTCGCTCCCGCTAGGGCAATGGCGGCGGCGGCAGGGTTCAAAGGCGCGGCGTGGCGATGCAATCTGGTGGTCGAGGGCAGGCGAGAAGGCGGGATCCTCCAGATCCGGACGAAGGGCCCATTCTGGGCGGCGGCGGCAGGGCAACTCCGCGAGAAGCTCCAAGGGCGGCGGCGTTCTGGAGAGAGAGAGAGAGGATCGAGAGAGAGAAGAAGAGAGAGAGCAGGGACTCGGGGTCCGGCGGCGGGGGCCGTCCGGTGGCGGGCGGGCCTTTGGCGATGGCGGCGCAGACGGCGAAGCGCGGCGGACGGCCACGCAGCTGGGCGCTGCTGAAGGAGGCCGGGCGCAGGCGGAAGCGGGAGCCGGGCCAGATCGGTCCATGCTGGCAGGCCTCTCATGAACTGGCGGGCAGCGGCGGGCTGGGGCTCTTGGGCGCGGAGGACGCAGCGTGGCGCCTGGGCGGTTAGCTCTGTGCGACACTGTGGCAAGGTGACCTATGGGACGGTGCCAAGTGGCGGGAGGAGGTGGCGGCGCCGGATTCTGAGGAGAGGGTGGGAGGAGGCGGTGGCTGGGAATAGAGGAGGGGTAGGTAGGAGGCCAAAATGGAGAGAGAGGGTCTATAAATAGCAGTTTTGGCTAGGGTTTGGTCTAGGGGGTTTTGGAGCGTTTGAACCTCCGATCGCGATCCGACGATCGAGAACGGAGGGGGTTTAGGTGGGCTGCAGGTGGGCTGAGAAGAGGGTTGGGCTGAGAGAAGAGAAAGAAAGAGAGAGGTTCGCGGGTTTTCGGAGACCGAAAACGTCTGGACGAAAAGGTACCGCAATGGTACCGCTATATTTATGATTGGGCAATCAAGCGGACTCGAATGCGATTGAAACTTGACAGCGCTCTGTCTACACTATAATAAGACCGCACGACAAGTTGCAACCCATTCGAGAACATTTAATACCCGCTTTACACTAAAAAGAGGGAAGAAGGGGACAGGAGGACATAGGAGTGCCGGATTGCAAAGCAGACAACGAGGAAAAGGCTCGGATGCATGAGGCGGACATGTATGCAAAATGAGATGCACATGATGACATGATAAAATGCAAATGATGACATGGCAAATGCAACACGCAAGCAAATGACATGGCAACGACGGCGAATAAGCTGGCGGACACTGGCGAACGGATCCGGGTGTTACAACACTCCACCACTACGAGAGGATCTCGCCCGAGATCTAGGATGGCACCGGAGGAAAGCGGAAGAGAAGAGGTAAATCTAAGTTGCTTCTTTAACGAGGTGAAACCACGAACCTTGAGAGGTTGAACACATTGAAAGAAACAAAATAACGGAGATGACCAAGATTGCAAACAATCCGTTAGAAAAGATGAACAAGGAGTATTACGAGAATTAAGAGGTTTAGTGATAAGATAGATATTGAAACCACTCGGTTAAAACTAGATAGAGGAGGAATAAGATTGATATAATTTGGGCAGCACTCGGTTGAACATGGAAGGAATTGAACATGAACTTGAGAAGATGGGATGATACTTGATGAAATCAACAACACAATCGCCTCGGAACTATTGAAGGAATGGCACAATGGGTAAAAGGATTTGAGACAAAGACTCAAAGTTGAAAAGAGAGGCAAAACTTGATAAGATGAGAGAGCAACGTCACAATGCCTCCGGAAGAAAAAAAAGAAGATAGATCATTGGAATAACAGAATGGTGAAGAAAATGATAACTTATACCACAATTGAATTTGGAAGGCATCCTTCCAAGAAGGTTCGAACGGAGTTGTTGGAAAATCAACAACGAGAAGCACAAGCTTGTTGTGGGCTTATGGAACACAACTCAAAATGATGAGGTGACAACCGGCCATTGATGGAAACAATTGCTTGCTTGAGATAACGAAGAGATGAAAATTGCTTTCGCCGAGAGGATAGGTGAAAACTTGGATCATTGATAAACACCATAATAGCAACATTCCTTAGGGAAGGCTTTAGGTGAAATCTATACCAAGATAACTCCAACGAAGAGATTGATGGATTTAAAATACCTCATTCTTGACAACATGTGAATCACGAAACATGAATGGAAATTGTCAAGAGTGACATAACACCACCTCAAAAGATAAGAATAGAAAGAATTGCACTTCGAAATGCAAGATGAAGAATACTTGAACTCCCCAAAACAAAACATGTGTTGAGCACCATGTTTATTTTAGAGTAAAGCTTGGCGGATCATAACTTCGAGAGAAATCTTGAAGAACAATTGAAGAATGAAGAGACTCCTTGGTGAACCACCATTTAGAACCTCCATGAAGAACTCCGGAAAGAAGAAATTAATCACTTGGATGAAAGAAGAATAAGACTTATGTTATGCCTATCCTTCACCAATTAAATTGATGACCCACAATGGATTTGGCATGCCACTTATTCTCGTAGAAAGGATTAAGATAGATATGGCGCAAGCTTGAGAGGGTATTGATGGAACCACCGGTGGGATTTGGAAACAACAAATATTGATATGACGAACAAGGAAGAGAGATCTTGAAAGAACCACCGTAAGAATTGAAAATGAACGAAGAAAAGATAAAGGAACACGGGAAGAATTGGAAAAGCGAATGAAGATATTTGAGGGTATTTAGATACATGAGAACGAAGAGAACATGAACTGATTAGAGGCTATTTGAGCGAATCACCAAGTAAGATTTAGAGAACGATAGTGAAAGCTGAGAATGAGTAATTATGACATGATGGCCTTCGGAGGAAAGAAATGGAAACAACTCATAAAATGCTCGGATGGGTGAAAAAGATTCTCACAATCGAAAACAATTATCGGAGGATGGCTACAAGCTAGCACGATGAATCTTGAAAAGAATATAGCAAGATTAAAGAGAAACTCTTCTTGGTCTTCAAATGATGAGAATGACAACGAAAACACCACCAAGAATTATTGAGGCACACGGAAGAATCAAAAGCGAAGAGGTTGAGTCAACTATGAAAAGAATTTGAAAGATCTTGGAGAAAAGCATTTGGTGATGATAACTCATTCTTCGTCAAACTTGGAGAAGAATTTAGGAAATCTCTGGGAAAATAGAAGAGTCAGGTAAGATCCTGGGAAAAGACCTGTGGGTTAGGGCCCACTCAAAAGAAAACACCGTTGAGAATGATTTAAAAGAGATGTTGCACCGGTTGAATTAAATGACTTGAATGAGATACCAATCTCGAAAGAGCTTGAACGAATGCAGAGTGGAAACACGAATCTTCGAGATATCTTGAGCACTCCGGAATAACAAATAGCGAGAAGTGAAAGATTAAGAGGTGCACCGGTATTAAAAGGCATTTGAAACAAAGAAAGGGATATGATGAATATCAAAATCTTGATATGGATCCACCGAAGAAGAAACAACAATGAAGGGTGATGAACTTGAAGCTGTTGAGCATCTTCATGGAAAATCACCGAATAAGAACATTGATTGAAAAGAATGAAGAGACTTCATATGAATAAATGGATACTTGATTAAGAAATCTTAGTCCATGAGGAAAAAGGGTGGGAGGGCGGAAAAAACAAAGGCAACTTGGAGACGGATGAAACAAACACCGTTGAGAAAACTTAGAAATGATCTTGCGGATGGGGAGAATGATCGGATCCATTTGAAGAGAAGCACACCGGTTGGGAAGGATTAACATGACAATCTCGATGATCAAAAGGATTAGTATTCACATAGCAATATGAGAACACCGTTTAGGAAAGGCATGGATTCAACATTTGACTTCGAAACAACTCGAATACCACAATTAAAATAAAACAAAGGATTTGGCTTGCAAAATAAGCCGGAACAAACATATGATAGAGATTTCGTCCGAAGTTTTCGTGGTGGGGCCTACACGGGCTCAATCGTACAGCACCATCATGTACAAGGCAAAGTGCACATGACATCTGAAGCGTCCCAGTCGGCATAGCCAAGGACTCTTTAAGACACAACGAGACCATTTGTAAAACCAACCGTGAATAGGCGGACCACTAGACGTCGAACCCCAATTTCATATCATACATCCATCGGAAAGATATCCTAAGAGCTACTTGAATTCCCACCTATAAAACTCCGAAACTTTCGGTTATGCAATCGGTGTTGGGGATACAGGGAGCAATAATATCTCACACAAACTAACAATCCCTACATCCATTTGTATCCATCCGTCAACACATAACCAAGAAACCTTCGAAATCGTCTACCTCAACCTTGAAAAGCATCCGTTATACGAGTCATGGCAATACTCCGTACTCACCTCGATCTTTGGGTTAGCGGGTTATCTCACCAACAACTGCATAAAAGAGATTTTCGATGTCGGCGTACTAAACTCAGGTATTCCAGAACTGCAACGATAAAATTATGACGACAACACCTCGGAGCTCAACTCCCCGGGACACTGCCACAACCCCTAAATGACAGGAGGCAACCAAGACAATGTTGTCATTATAAAACCATCGAAACGATTCCAAGATACCCGCGTGATCCTAAAATTTTTTTTTAGTGAAATTTGAGAAGAGAAGAGTCAAAACTCTACGTCAGGATACCTCACCAGAAGGTCGAAGGGACTGAGGAGTAAAAAGAATTCCTAACTCTCCGATATATATAATCCTACATGACTCAAAACATTTTTCTAGACACAACTCGGCCACTAAAAACGATCAAGCAGTGGGGCTCCTAAGGTCGGGGATGGCTCTGATTACCAACTTGTAACGCCCTCGATGCGACTATATCTCCCACGTGTCGAAGCACGACTTAGAGGCATAACCGCATTGAAAGCAATGTCGCAAGTGAGGTAATCTTCACATAACCCAAGTATTACATAAGGGAAAGAGATACATAGTTGGCTTACAATCGCCACTTCACACAAATACATGAATAAAGCATTACATCATCCAGATACAATCAAGGTCCGACTACGGAACCAAAATAAAAGAAGAACCCCAAATCGATAAACGGTCCCGATCGACCCCAACTGGGCTCCACTCTTGATCAACTAGCACGAAACAACACAAAAGGCAAGATCTTCATCGAGCTCCTCCTTGAGCTTGGTTGCGCCACCGCTTTCATTAACATAGGCACCGCAAACTGGTTTTGGAAGTATCTGGTGAGCCACGAGGACTCAGCAATCCCATTACCATGGGTATCAAGACTAGCAAAGCTTAATGGGAAAGGAAGGGGTAAAGTGGTGAGGTTGCAGCAGCGACTAAGCAAGTATGGTGGCTAACCAACGCAGATGAGAGCGAGAAGAGAAACAAGCGGAACGGTCGTGAACTAGCAATGATCAAGAGGTGATCCTGAACACCTACTTACGTCAAACATAACACAGAAACCGTGTTCACTTCCCGGACTCCGCCGAGAAGAGACCATCACGGCTACACACTCGGTTGATGCGTTTTAATTCGGATCAAGTGTCAAGTTGTCTACAACCGGACATTAACAAATTCCCATCTGCCACATAACCGCGGGCACGGCTCTCGAAAGTTTAAACCTGCGGGGTGTCCCAACAGCCCATGACAAGCTCTCGCGATCATCGAAGGAATAGACCTTCACCCGAGACACTCCGATCGGACTCGGTATCCGGTACATCAAGACATTTCGACAATGGTAAAACAAGACCAGCAAGACCTCCCGCGCGGCCGACATCCCGATAGTAGCAGCAGCGTATCTCGTCTCGAGCCACGACCGGATGAACACTACGTCTGACGGCAACCGAAACCCCAAGTTGCCTAGGGGCGGCACCGCAAGTGGCTCTGGTTTGGACCAATGCTTAGACAAGCACCGCCCGGGGGCTATAATAAAGATGACCCTTGGGTTAATTACTCCCAAGGGAAAAGTAGGTGGTGGTGAGGCAAATGGTAAAAGGCAATGTTGGGCCTTCTTTGGACAAGTTTTATTCAAAGCGAACTGTCGGGGGTCCCATAAATCACCCGACCGCGTAAGGGACGCAAAATCCGGGAACATAACACGGTATGACGGAAACTAGGGCGGCAAGAGTGGAACAAAACACTAGGCATAAGGCCGAGCCTTCCACCCTTTACCAAGTATATAGATGCATTAATAATATAAGGAATATTGTGATATCCCAACATAAACCCTGTCCACCATGGAGAAATCTTCAACTTCACCTGCAACTAGCAACGCTATAAGAGGGGCTGAGCAAAGCGGTGACATAGCCAAACAACGGTTTGCATAGGAAAGGTGTCAAAGGTTAGGGGTTCATGGCAATATGGGATGGCTGGACAAACAGGTAATAGGTAGCGCAGCATAGCGAAAGAACGAGGCAACTAGCATAGCAATGATAGTAGTGAGATCCAAGGTAGCGGTCATCTTGCCTGAGATCCCGCAAGGAAGAAGAACGAGTCCATGAAGAAGACAAACGGACGTAGTCGAACGGATCCTCACAACTCCGGAACGAAACCGAAGCTAACGAGAGAAGCAACCCGGAAAGAAACAAACAACATAGTAAACAACCATCGCATAATCATGGCATGATGCACAACCAAGTATGATGCATGTCCGGTTTAATGAGGCATGGCATGGCAAAGTGCAACAAACAACACTACAAATTAAGTGGAGCTCAATATGCAACGAGTTGCATATTGACAAAACACCACAACCAAGTTATTTAGTTCTCTCTTGTTTAAGCTACCCAACAATCTTAAATGTTGATTAACATGGCAAGGGGTGAAGCATAACAAAACTACCTACCTAGGCAAGTTTAAATGAGGCCGGAAACAACGAACAACAAGTCCGGAAAAATCCCCATGTGCATATTTTAAGGTTTGGTACTGTTCTTCCCTAAAACATGTTTTAAAGTTGTTAAACAGGAAAATAAAGTGGACCACGTTAAACTAGGCATTTTTCCACCCCATTTACATATAAAGTTTATTAAAATCAGAGTTACGGTTAATTAGTTATGAAATAAATCATTTTAACATGGCATTTAAGCAAATTTAAACAAACATCATTTTAAACATTTCAAACATGGATGAAAGTGACATATTATGAAACTAGATGAAAAACTAAGCATTTTTCATATATAAATTATTTACATCCGATGCACGGTTAATTAGTTATTAAATGCATGAGTTCTAGGGGGTTTTCTGCAAAAGCAGTAATTCCTCGGATAAATAGCAAATTCGCCGATCTGGAAAAAAAACGTACAAGGGCTGAATCTCGCTGGCCCAACAAAAGAGAAAAAAAAGGAGGCGCTGGAGGTGGCCTCACCATGTGGGCTTGGCCCGGTCGATGAGGAGGCAGGCCGGGGACGCGGGTCGGGCCGAGGCCCACGGGAAGGGGCGTGATCAGCGGCACCGGAGCGAGTGGCTCCTCTGCTCGCTCCCGCTAGGGTAATGGCGGCGGCGGCAGGGTTCAAAGGCGCGGCGGCGCGATGCAGGCGGGTCGAGGACGGGCAGAGGAGGCCGGGATCCTCCAGATCCGGGACGGAGGGGCCCATTCCCGGTGGCGGCGGCGGCAGGGGCAACTCCGGCGAGAAGCTCCAAGGGCGGCGACGTTCCTGGAGAGAGAGAGAGAGTGATCTGAGAGAGAGAGAAGAAGAGAGAGAGCGGCGGGACCTGGGGTCCGGCGGCGGCGGGGCCGTCCGGTGGCCGGGCGGCGACTCGAGGCGGCGCTTGGCAGCCAGCGGAAGGACGGCCACGCAATGGGCGCTGGAAGGGAGGCGCGGGCAGGCGAAGCGGGAGCCGGGGGCAGATCGGTCCTTGGCGGGCCTCTCATGAACTCGGCGGCTGGCGTGGCGCTGGGCTGCTGGGCGCGGAGGACGCGCGTGGCGCCCTGCGGTTGGTCATGTGTGACAATTTGGAGGCCTTGACCTATGGGACAGTGCCAAGTGGCGGGGAGGAGGTGTGGCCCGGATTCGAGGAGAGGGTGGGAGGAGGCGGTGATCTGGGAATAGAGGAGGGTAGGTAGGAGGCCAAAATGGAGAGAGGGGTCTATAAATAGCAGTTTTGGCTAGGGTTTGGTCTAGGGGGTTTGAGGCGTTTGAACCTCCGATCGCGATCCGACGATCAGGAACGGAGGGGGGTTTAGGTGGGCTGCAGGTGGGCTGAGAAGAGGGGTTGGGCTGAGAAGAGAAAGAGAAAGAGAGGCGTGTGGGTTTTCGGAGACCGAAAACGTCCGACGAAGGTACCGGCAATGGTACCGCTATATTTAACAGTTGGGCAATCAAACGGACTCCGAATGCGACGAAACTTGACAGGCGCTCTGTCTACACTATAATAAGACCGCACGACAAGTTGCAACCCATTCCGAGAACATTTAATACCCGCACACGAAAAGAGGGAAGAAGGGGACACCGGAGGACATAGGAGTGCCGGATTGCAAAACGGACAACGAGGAAAAGGCTCGGATGCATGAGACGGACATGTATGCAAAATGAGATGCACATGATGACATGATAAAATGCAAATGATGACATGGCAAATGCAACACGCAAGCAAATGACATGGCAACGACGGCGAATAACTGGCAGACACCTGGCGCAACGGATCCGGGGTGTTACAGCGAACCTCTGGTGTGTCCTTGCCCCAGCATGCGGATACCACCTCCCGTGGTATGGTGCTGCTGGGTCGTCGTGTGCTGAGATGGACGCGGTATGTCCACGGAGACCGAGGCGCGGTCGTCCGTCTTGTCCTTGGATCTGGTGGTGCCGCGAGTGTCCTCGCCAGCGACCACCCCTCCGACGGCGTCTCCTCCGCCCACCGTTGGCTCCGGTGGCGGCGGATGAGACGCAGACGGGCCTGCAACCCCCGAAGCCTTCTTCTTCGGGGCCATGGCGCAATTTGTTGATGAAGTAGCTGATGAGACTGGAGAAGTTGATGAAGAACGCGCCCGCGCGAACGCCGGATCAGGTCCGCACAGCCTCGACGCCCCCTACCTGGCGCGCCAGAGATGCCGGGGGAGAGCTGCCCGCCGCGGACACCTATGGGGCCGGGGCCCCTTGTCTGTGCGGTACGAGGGCAGAGGGAGCATAGAGAGCAGATCGTAGCGAGCACGCGGGCGGTTTTTACCCAGCTTCGGAGCTCTCCGGAGAGATAAAACTCCTACTGCTGCCTTGGTGTGTATTGAGCTCGGGAGCTTGAAGAGCTACTGAGAGCAGCTACACCAGCGAGAGTAGCAAAGGTTTGAATCGAGCGAACCCCTCCACGTTGTGCATGGGCCTCCTTTTATAGTGCAAGGGTCACCGACAGTGTCAGCGAGGAGAAAGGGGTAAAATGTAAAAGAGGTGGTAGTTGAAGCAGTCAAGGGAACAGTGAAGCTACGGTCGTGAGCAAAGTGGTCGCTACCTACTTTGTGATGGGGACAAGGGCATTTAATGCCCGTCGCCGTCGACCCCAAAAGCTCCCGCCTTGCGTCTCCGTCGCCACAGCGATGGATCCACCACCGTGAAGTGCCACCGTGTCCCCAGGCTGCACAACCATCCGCCACGCGTCCTGGAAAGGCCCAGGCGGCGTGGGCGGATGAGCTGAGCGCAGCACACAGCGCAATCCTTCCGGCAAGCACCTTGCCGGGTCTTGACTTTGCGGCCCGGAGCTTGCGGGCTCTGTAACTTGTCGCTCCCGGGCCCTCGACGCATGTAAGCCGAGGCGTGTCTTCTAAGATGTAATCTTCTAGTCTTCCGGCGAGCTCCTCTCGCGGGGCCTTGCGTGAGTGATGTAACCTTGAGCACAGGCGGCCTTCGGCAAGCTCCGCTTGCCGGGTCTCGATCTTCATCTTGTATACTTTGTCTCTGAATGGCTTGATATGGAGCAGGAAGGTCTCCGTGAGCACGTGGTAAACCCTGCAGGGAAGTGCAGAATCAGTGCACAAGTTGGGGTACTGAGGTACCCCTACCTTAGTACACCGACAGAAGTGTTATGATCAGCACTATTAGTTGGAATAGCTTCTACCCACTTAGTAACGTAACCAATAGCAACTAAAATATGAGTATATCCATTAGAGGCAGGAAAAGGTCCCATATAATCAAAGCCCCAAACATCAAATGGTTCAATAACAAGTGAATAATTCATTTCTTGAAGTCTACTAATATTACCAATTCTTTGACATTCATCACAAGACAAAACAAACTTACAGGCATCCTTGAAGAGAGTAGGCCAATAAAAACCGGATTGCAATACCTTATGTGCAGTTCTATCTCCAGCGTGGTGTCCTCCATAAGCTTTGGAGTGACACTTGCGTAGGATCATTCTGTTCATGCTCGGTACACAACGTCTAATAACACCATCTACTCCTTCTTTATAAAGATGTGGGTCATCCCAAAAGTAATGTCGCAAGTCATAGAAAAACTTTTTCTTTTGTTGGTATGCGAAGCTAGGTGGTATAAATTTAGCAACAATATAATTAGCATAATCAGCATACCAAGGAGTGCTACGAGAAGTACTTATGACATTTAATTGTTCATCAGGAAAGCTATCATCAATAGGTAGTGGGTCATCAAGAACATTCTCTAACCTAGACAAGTTGTCTGCAACGGGTTCTCAACTCCTTTTCTATCAACAATATGCAAATCAAATTCTTGCAGCAAGAGAACCCATCTAATAAGTCTAGGTTTTGCATCTTTATTTTCCATAAGATATTTAACAGCAGCATGATCTGTGTGAATAGTTACTTTAGAATCAACAATATAGGGTCTGAATTTATCACAAGCAAATACAACTGCTAAAAGTTCCTTTTCGGTAGTAGCATAATTTCTTTGAGCATTCTCTAGAGTCTTACTATCATAATGGATAACATTCAATTTCTTATCAACTCTTTGCCCTAGAACAACACCTACAACATACACTAGCATCACACGTAATTTCAAAGGGTAAATTCCAATCAGGTGGCTGAACAACAGGTGCAGAGACTAATGCTTTCTTAAGTATTTCAAATGCTTCTACACAATCATCATCAAAGACAAATGGTACATCTTTTTGCAATAAATTAGTAAGAGGCCGAGAGATTTTTGAGAAGTCCTTAATGAACCTCCTATAAAATTCGGCGTGACCAAGGAAGCTTCTTATATGTTTGATGTCCTTGGGACATGGCATCTTTTCAATAGCATCAACCTTGGCTTTATCAACTTTAATACCTCTTTCTGAAACTTTGTGCCCCAAGACAATACCTTCATTAACCATAAAGTGGCACTTTTCCCAATTCAAGACAAGATTAGTTTCTTCATATCTCTGCAAAACTCAAGCAAGATTGCTCAAGCAATCATCAAAAGAGGAACCATAGACGGAAAAGTCGTCCATGAAAACCTCACAAATTTTCTCACAAAAGTCAGAGAATATAGCCATCATGCATCTTTGAAAGGTAGTAGGTGCATTACATAAACCGAAAGGCATACGTCTATAAGCAGAAGTACCAAAAGGGCATGTAAAAGTAGTCTTTGATTGATCCTTAGCTGACACAAGTATTTGAGAAAAACTGGAATAACCATCTAGAAAGCAATAGTGTGTATGTTTGCATAATCTTTCTAGCATTTGATCAATAAAAGGTAAGGGTAATGATCTTTCTTAGTAGCCTTATTTAATTTGCGGAAATCAATTACCATCCTATAACCTGTGATAATTCTTTGCGGATTCATCTTTATCATTAGGGACAACAGTAATACCTCCCTTCTTAGGGACACACTGGACAAGACTTACCCATCGACTATCAAAGAACGGGATAAATTATACCGCCTCCGAAGCTTGAGTATTTCCTTCTTACCACTTCTTTCATTTTAGGATTCAAGCGTCGTTGAGGATCACAAACTGGTTTGGCATCAGCTTCCAAATTTATTTTATGTTGACATAGAGTGGGACTGATGCCCTTAAGATCATCCAGAGTATATCCTATAGTGGCACGGTGCTTTTTCAGATTTTCAATAATCTTTCTTCTTCATGCTCTGAAAGGTTAGCACTAATAATGAAAGGATATATTTTCTTTTCATCAAGATAAGCATATTTAAGATTATCAGGCAATGGTTTAAGATCAAACATGGGATCACCCTTGGGTGGAGGAGGATCCCTTAGGATTTCAACAGGCAAATTGTGTTGCAGAATAGGTTCCTGTTTAAAGAATACTTCATCTATTTCCCTTCTTTCATTCATGAACATATCATTTTCATGGTCTAGCAAATAGTGTTCTAAAGGATCACTAGGAGAATGCGGCAATAGAAGCAAGACCAATAATTTCATCCTTACTAGGCAATTCTTCCTCACGATGTTGTTTACTAAATTTAGAGAAATTAAACTCATGAACCATATCATCCAAGCCAATAGTAACAACATTCTTTTCGCAGTCTATCTTAGCATTAACAGTATTCAAGAAGGGTCTACCAAATATAATGGGACAAAAGCTATCTTGTGGGGAACCAAGAACAAGAAAATCAGCGGGATATTTGGTTTTCCCACACAAGACTTCAACATCTCTAACAATTCCCACTGGTGAAATAGTATCTCTATTGGCAAGTTTAACTATGACATCAATTTCTTCTAACTCAGCAGGTGCAATATCATGCATAATTTCTTTGTATAAGTCAATGGGTATAACACTGGCACTAGCACCCATATCACATAAGCCATGATAACAATGATCTCCTATTTTAATAGAAATAACAGACACGCCTACCATAGGTCTATATTTATCTCTATCACAGGGTTTAGCAATTCTAGCAGTTTCACCAGAGAATTGAATAACATGCCCATCAATATTATCAGACAAGAGATCTTTAACAATAGCAATATTGGGTTTTACTTTGACTTGCTTAGGTGGTGTATAAGTCCTAATATTGCTTTTACGGACAACAGTTGAAGCTTTAGCATGATCCTTCATTCTAACAGGGAAAGGTGGTTTCTCAACATAAGAAGTAGGAACAATAGGATCATTATAAGTGACAATCTTTTCTTCAACTTTAATAGGTGCAGCTACTTTTACTTCTATGGGAGGATGATATTTAAACCACTTCTCCTTGGGGATATCAACATAAGTAGCAAAAAATTCACAGAAAGAAGCTACTATCTCAGAGTCAAGTCCATATTTAGTGCTAAACTTACGGAAAATATCAGTATCCATAAAAGATTTAACACAATCAAACTTAGGTGTCATACCTGACTCCTTACCTTCGTCGAGGTCCCAATCTTCAGAGTTGCGTTTAATTCTATCCAATAAATTCCATCTAAATTCAATAGTCTTCATCATAAAAGAGCCAGCACAAGAAGTATCGAGCATGGTGCGATTGTTATCAGAAAGCTGAGCATATTTTTTTTGCATAATCACTTCTCTTGCAAGCTCATGATTGGGGCATGAATATAACATTGATTTAAGCCTCCCCCAAGCTTGAGCGATGCTTTCTCCTTCGCGAGGCCAAAAATTATATATATAATTGCGATCACGATGAACCAAATGCATAGGGTAATACTTTTGATGAAATTCCAATTTCAATCTTTTATAGTTCCATGATCTCATATCATCACATAGCCTATACCATATCAATGTGCCTCCCTTCAAAGATAAAGGGAAGGCCTTCTTTAACAAGATCATCGGGTATACCTGCAAGCTTAAATAGTCCACAAACATCATCCACATAGCGTAGATGTTCATCAGGATGCTTTGTTCCATCTCCTGTAAAAGTGTTAGCTAGCAGTTTTTCCATCATACCGAAGGAATCGAAAAGGAGTTTCATTTTCAATAGGTTCATGAGGTTCGAGAGGTTGAGGAGCAACTCTTTGCTCTCTTGGACGGGGTGAAGATACCCGAACAAGCCCCTCGGACAATTACTTTCCATAGTAACAAGTGATGTAAAATTTCAGCACACTATATAAATTTTTCCTTACCAAATTCCACCTACCAAAGGCGCTTCACTCCCGGCAATGGCGCTTTAAAAGAGTCTTGATGACCCACAAGTATAGGGGATCTATCGTAGTCCTTCGATAAGTAAGAGTGTCGAACCCAACAAGGAGCGAATGAAATGATAAGCGGTTTTCAGCAAGGTATTCTCTGCAAATCTTGAAATAAGTGGTAACAGATAGTTTTGTGATATGATAAATTGTAACGAGTAACAAGTAACAAAAGTAAATAAAGTGCAGCAAGGTGGCCCAATCCTTTTTGTAGCAAAGGACAAGCCTGGACAAACTCTTATAATAGGAAAAGCGCTCCCGAGGACACATGGGAATATCGTCAAGCTAGTTTTCATCACGCTCATATGATTCGCGTTCGGTACTTTGATAATTTGATATGTGGGCGGACCGGTGCTTGGGTGCTGTTCTTACTTGAACAAGCATCCCACTTATGATTAACCTCTATTGCAAGCATCCGCAACTACAACAAAAGTATTAAGGTAAACCTAACCATAGCATGAAACATGTGGATCCAAATCAGCCCCTTACGAAGCAACGCATAAACTAGGGTTTAAGCTTCTATCACTCTAGCAGCCCATCATCTACTTATTACTTCCCAATGCCTTCCTCTAGGCCCAAATAATGGTGAAGTGTTATGTAGTCGACGTTCACATAACACCACTAGAGGTTAGACAACATACATCTTATCAAAATATCAATCGAATACCAAATTCACATGACTATTAATAGCAAGACTTCTCCCTTGTCCTCAAGAACAAACGTAACTACTCACAAAGCATATTCATGTTCATAATCAGAGGGGTAATAATGTGCATAAAGGATCTGAACACATGATCTTCCACCAAATAAACCAACTAGCATCAACTACAAGGAGTAATCAATACTACTAACAACCTACTAGCACCAATCCCGGACTTGGAGACAAGAATTGGATACAAGAGATGAACTAGGGTTTGGAGATGAGATGGTGCTGGTGAAGATGTTGATGGAGATTGCCCTCTCCCAATGAGAGGAGCGTTGGTGATGACGATGGTGATGATTTCCCCCTCCCGGAGGGAAGTGTCCCCGGCAGAACATCTCTGCCGGAGCCCTAGATTGGTTCCGCCAAGGTTCCGTCTCGTGGTGGCGGAGTCTCGTCCCAAAAGGTTGCCTTGTATTTTTTTTCTCATCGGAAGACTTCATATAGGAGAAGATGGACGTCCAAGAGCCACCAGGGCCCACGAGGTAGGGGCGCGCCAGGGGCGCCCCACCTCGTGGCAGGTGTGGGCCCCGGCCTTCATCTTTGGCGATGATTTTCTTTATTTATTTTAAGACATTCCGTGGAGTTTGAGGACTTTTGGAGTTGCAGAATAGTCCTTCAATATTTGCTCCTTTTCCAAAGAGAATTGCATTGCGGCATTCTCCCTCTTCATGTAAACCTTGTAAAATAAGAGAGAATAGCCATAAGTATGGTGACATAACGTGAAATAACAGCCCATAATGCAATAAATATTGATATAAAAGCATGATGCAAAATGGACGTATCAGGGGGTCTGAAGTTACAGGTTTCCTTAGAAGTGAGGCCTGTGTTCGACTCTACCGCCGATGAGTGTGCGGCATGTGGGGCGGGGTCCATCCACCCGTTCGTGGGCCATGCAGTCTGCTCCGGATTTAGGTCCGGGAGTAATGCAGGGGTGATATCCCGAGCACTGTCCGACAGTAGGTCTAGGCCGTGCTCACCGTGTCTGCCCGACACTCCTGGCACATGCCCGATTCCGTCAAAGATCAAGTCTCCGCGGATATCGGCCGTGTAGTTCAAGTTTCCGAACCTGACCTAGTGGCCAGAGGCGTAACTGTCGATCTACTCTAGATGGCCAAGCGAATTGGCCCGCAGTGCGAAGCCGCCGAACACGAAGATCTGTCCGGGGAGAAAAGTCTCGCCCTGGACCGTGTTGTTGTCGATTGAAGGCGCCATCAAGCCTTGCAACGACGACACAGAGGAACTCTCAATGAAAGCACCAATGTCGGTGTCAAAACCGGCGGATCTCGGGTAGGGGGTCCCGATCTATGCGTCTTAGGCTGATGGTAACAGGAAGCAAGGGACACAATGTTTACCTAGGTTCAGGCCCTCTCGATGGAGGTAAAACCCTACTTCCTGCTTGATTAATATTGACGATATGAGTAGTACAAGAGTAGATCTACCACGAGATCGTAGAGGCTAAACCCTAGAAGCTATCCTATGATGTTTATGATTGTAGTTGTGATCGGCCTTCTAAGGACCAACCTCTCCGGTTTATATAGACACCGGAGAGGGCTAGGGTTTACACGGAGTCAGTTACAAGGAGAAATACAATATCTGGATCGCTAAGCTTGTCTTCCGCGCAAAGGAGAGTCCCATCCGGACACGGGACGGAGTCTTGAGTCTTGTACCTTCACGCTCCAATAGTCCGGACGACGTATATAGTCCGGCTGTCCGGATACCCCCTAATCCAGGACTCCCTCAATAGTGGCAAACGTAACGATAACAGTTTTGTAGTAATTGTAACAGTAGCAACGGTAAAGTAAATAAGCAAAGCATAATATGTGAAAAGCTCGTAGGCATTGGATCAGTGATGGATAATTATGTCGGATGCGATTCCTCATGTAATAGTTATAACATAGGGTGACCCAGAACTAGCTCCAATTCATCAATGTAATGTAGGCATGTATTCCGAATATAGTCATACGTGCTTACGAAAAAGAACTTGCATGACATCTTTTGTCCTACCCTTCCGTGGCAGCGAGGTCCTAATAGAAACTAAGGGATATTAAGGCCTCCTTTTAATAGAGTACTGGACCAAAGCATTAGCACTTAGTGAATACATGAACTCCTCAAACTACGGTCATCACCGAGAAGTATCCCGATTATTGTCACTTCGAGGTTGTCGGATCATAACACATAATAGGTGACTATAGACTTGCAAGATAGGATCAAGAACTCAAATATATTCATGAAAACATAATAGGTTCAGATCTGAAATCATGGCACTCGGGTCCTAGTGACAAGCGTTAAGCATAGCAAAGTCATAGCAACATCAATCTCAGAACATAGTGGATACTAGGGATCAAACCCTAACAAAACTAACTTGATTACATGGTAAATCTCATCCAACCCGTCACCGTCCAGCAAACCTATGATGGAATTGCTCATGCACGGCGATGAGCATCATGAAATTGGTGATGGAGGATGGTTGATGATGACGACGACGACGAATCCCCCTCCCCGGAGCCCCAAAATGACTCCAGATCAGCCCTCTCGAGAGATATTAGGGCTTGGCGGCGCCTCCGTATTGTAAAACGCGATAAAGCTTTCTCTCTGATTTTTTTCTCCATGAAAGGGAATATATAGAGTTGGAGTTGAGGCCGGTGGAGCACCAGGGGGGGCCATGAGGTAGGGTGGCGCGCCCAGGTGGAGGGGGCGCCCCCCCACCCTCGTGGATAGGGTGTGGGCCCCCCGTCCTTGATTCTTTTGCCAATATTTTTCATATTTTCTGAAAAGTTCTTCCGTGGATTTTCAGGTCATTCCGAGAACTTTTGTTTCTGAACAAAAATAACACCATGGCAGTTCTGCTGAAAACAACGTCAGTCCGGGTTAGTTTCATTCAAATCATGCAAGTTAGAGTCCAAAACAAGGGCAAAAGTGTTTGGAAAAGTAGATACGTTGGAGACGTATCAACTCCCCCAAGCTTAAACATTTGCTTGTCCCCAAGCAATTCAGTTGATAAACTGAAAGTGATAAAGAAAAACTTTTACAAACTCTATTTGCTCTTGTTGTTGTAAATATGTAAAGCCAGCATTCAATTTTTCAGCAAAGATTATAAACTAACCATATTCACAATAACACTTAGGTCTCATGTTTACTCATATCAATGGCATAATCAACTAGCGAGCAATAATAATAAATCTCGGATGACAACACTTTCTCAAAACAATCATAATATGATATAACAAGATGGTATCTTGCTAGCCCTTTCTGAAACCGCAAAACATAAATGCAAAGCACCTTTAAAGATCAAGGACTGACTAAACATTGTAATTCATGGTAAAATAGATCCAGTCAAGTCATACCCAATATAAACTAATAGTAATGCATGCAAATGACAATGTGCTCTCCAGAGGGTGTTTTTTAATAAGAGGGTGATGACTCAACATAAAAGTAAATAGATAGTCCCTTCACAGAGGGAAGTAGGGATTTGTAGAGGTGCCAGAGCTTGATTTTAAAATAGAGATGAATAACATTTTGAGCGGTATACTTTCACTGTCAACGCAACAACTATGAGATCTCGATATCTTCCATTCTAGATACATTATAGGCGGTTCCCAAATAGAATGGTAAAGTTTATACTCCCCCACCACCAACAAGCATCAATCCATGGCTTGCTCGAAACAACGAGTGCCTCCAACTAGCAACAGCCCTGGGGGATTTTTGTTTAATTATTTTGATTTGCTTTGATCTTTTTGATCATGGGACTGGGCATCCCGGTTACCAGCCATTTTCTCGTGAATGAGGAGCGGAGTCCACTCCTCTTGAGAATAACCCACCTAGCATGGAAGATATAGAAAACCCTAGTTGAAACATGAGCTGCTCGAGCATACAAAACAGAATTTCATTTGAAGGTTTGGAGTTTGGCACATACAAATTTACTTGGAACGGCAGGTAAATACTGCATATAGGAAGGTATGGTGGACTCATATGGAATAAATTTGGGGTTTATGGAATTTGGATGCACAAGCAGTATTCCCGCTTAGTACAGGTGAAGGCTAGCAAAAGACTGGGAAGCGACCAACTGAGAGAGCGACAACAGTCATGAACATGCATTAAAATTAATCAACACTGAGTGCAAGCATGAGTAGGATATAATCCACCATGAACATAAATATCGTGAAGGCTATGTTGATTTGTTTCAACTACATGCGTGAACATGTGCCAAGTCAAGTCACTCAAATCATTCAAAGGAGGATACCACTCTATCATACCACATCACAACCATTTTAATAGCATGTTGGCACGCAAGGTAAACTATTATAAGCTCCTAGCTAATTAAGCATGGCATAAGCAACTATAATCTCTAATTGTTATTGCAAACATGTTTATTCATAATAGGCTGAATCAGGAACGATGAACTCATCATATTTACAAAAACAAAAGAGGTCGAGTTCATACCAGCTTCTCTCATCTCAATCAGTCCATCATATATCGTCATTATTGCCTTTCACTTGCACGACCGAACGGTGTGTATAATAATAATAGTGCACATGCATTGGACTAAGCTGGAATCTGCAAGCATTTAATTCAAGGGAGAAGATAAAGTAATATGGGCTCTAAGTTAAATCAACAATCATGCATATGAGAGCCACTAAACATTTTTCATTATGGTCTCCTCCTCTCGACCCCCAAAGGAAAGAAAAGGAATAAAACTATTTACACGGGAAAGCTCCCAACAAGCAAAAGAAGAACGAGAAATATTTTTGGGTTTTATTTTTAATTACTACTACAAGCATGGAAATTTAACTAACTAATTTTTTTGGTTTTTCTAAGGTTTATAAAACACACAAGAAGAAAGCTAGAAAAAGAAATTGAACTAGCATGGATAGTACAATGAAAAAGTATGAGCACCGACAACTAGAATGAGTGTGTGAACATGAATGTAATGTCAGTGAGAAATACGTACTCCCCCAAGCTTAGGCTATTGGACTAAGTTGGTCTTGTTGCCAAGGACCGCGGCTACTCTCCCCGGTGTACTGAGGAGTATCATCTGGGTACCACTGGCTGGCGATCTCCTCCGGATCCCACTGATAACAGGATGGACGATAAGGGTCCAGTGGCGGTTCCGGCTCAGCTCTGGAGCAGATGTCTGGCCTCGGTGCGCGTACATGGCCTTCGGCAAGACGAGGTAATGTCCTGCAGTTAAATCAAACAAGGAAGGCGCAGGCAGGGTAATAATCTCATTGTGTTTCTTATTAAATCTCAGGTTATACAGAAGCATCTTATCATCATTGTCAATAATAAACTCATGCACTACCATGCTCCTGTAATCTAAAAAGGTAAGAGGCAGCAGTGTCTCCTCTTTCTCATAACGCCTAATAGGTATCTCAAAATGTTTAGCAAGGCGTGCATCATAGATACCTCCAAAGATGGGGCCCTTTGTATGGTTTAGACTTAATCGTTTAGCAATAACGACACCCATACTAAAAGTGTTATCACCAAATTGTTGGAAATATGCCCTAGAGGCAATAATAAAAGGATTATTATTATATTTCCTTGTTCATGATAATTGTCTTTATTCATGCTATAACTGTATTATCCGGAAATCGTAATACACGTGTGAATACATAGACCATAATATGTCCCTAGTAAGCCTCTAGTTGACTAGCTCGTTGATCAACAGATAGTCATGGTTTCTTGGCTATGGACATTGGATGTCGTTGATAAGGGGATCACATCATTAGAAGAATGCTGTGATGGACAAGACCCAATCCTAAGCATAGCACAAGGTCGTGTAGTTCGTTTGCTAGAGCTTTTCCAATGTCAAGTATCCTTTCCTTAGACCATGAGATCGTGTAACTCCCAGATGCCGTAGGAGTGCTTTGGCTGTACCAAACGTCACAACGTAACTGGGTGACTATAAAGCTGCACTACAGGTATCTCCGAAAGTGTCTGTTGGGTTGACACGGATCGAGGCTGGGATTTGTCACTCCGTATGAAGGAGAGGTATCTCTGGGCCCACTCGGTAATGCATCATCATAATGAGCTCAAAGTGACCGAGTGGTTGGTCACGGATCATGCATTACAGATGCGAGTAAAGTGACTTGCCGAACGAGACTGAACGAGGTATTGGGATCTTGACGATCGAGTCTCGGGCAAGTAACGCATCGATTGACAAAGGGAATTGAATACGGGGTTGTTTAATCCTCTACATCGTGGTTCATCTGATGAGATCATCGAGGAGCATGTGGGAGCCAACATGGGTATCCAGATCCCGCTGTTGGTCATTGCCCGAGAGTCATCTCGGTCATGTCTACGTGTCTCCCGAACCCGTAGGGTCTACACACTTAAGGTTCGGTGACGCTAGGGCTGTATGAATATGAGTATGCAGCATACCGAGTGTTGTTCGGAGTCCCGGATGAGATCCCGGAAGTCACAAGGAGTTCCGGAATGGTCCGGAGGTGAAGAATTATATATAGGAAGTGTTGTTTCGGCCATCGGGAAAGTTTCGGGGTCACCCGGTATTGTACCGGGACCACCGGAAGGGTCCCGGGGGTCCACCGGGTGGGGCTACCCATCCCGGAGGGCCCCAAGGGCTGAAGTGGGGATGGGAACCAGCCCATAGTGGGCTGGTGCGCCCCCTTGGCCCACCCCCTGCGCCTAGGGTTGAAACTCTAGGGTGGGGGGGGGGCACTTGCCTTGGGGGGCACTCCACCCCCCTGGCCGCCGCCCCCCTTGGGAGATTGGATCTCCCAGGGCCGGCGCCCCCCTGGGGGCCTATTTAAAGGAGGGCAAGGGGGAGGGCAGCCGCACCCTGTGTATTGGCGCCTCCCTCCCCCTGCTACACCTCGTCCGCCTCCCGCAGCAGCTTGGCGAAGCCCTGCCGGAGTTCTGCTGCATCCACCACCACGCCGTCGTGCTGCTGGATCATCATCAACCTCTCCTTCCCCCTTGCTGGATCAAGAAGGAGGAGACGTCTCCCATCCCGTACATGTGTTGAACGCGGAGGTGCTGTCCGTTCAGCACTTGGTCATCGGTGATCTGAATCACGGCGAGTACGACTCCATCATCACCCTTCCCTTGAACGCTTCCGCACGCAATCTACAAGTGGTATGTAGATGCAATCTCACTCCCTTGACTCGTTGCTTAGATGAACTCATAGATGGATCTTGGTGAAACCGTAGGAAATTTTTTAATTTTCTGCAACGTTCCCCAACAGTGGCATCAGAGCCAGGTCTATGCTTAGTTCTCTATTGCACGAGTAGAACACAATTTTGTTGTGGGCGTAGATCTTGTCAACTTGCTTGCCACTACTAGTCTTTTCTTGCTTCAGCGGTATTGTGGGATGAAGCGGCCCGGACCAACCTTACGTGACGCTACGTGAGACCGGTTCCACCGCGGACATGCACTAGTTGCATAAGGTGGCTGGCGGGTGTCATCTCTCCCACTTTAGTTGGAGCGGATTCGATGAAAAGGGTCCTTATGAAGGGTAAATAGAAGTTGACAAAATCACGTTGTGGTTATTGGTAGGTAAGAAAACGTTCTTGCTAGAACCCAATTGCAGCCACGTAAAAGATGCAACAACAATTAGAGGACGTCTAACTTGTTTTTGCAGCAATTGTCATGTGATGTGATATGGCCAGAAGTTGTGATGAATGATGAATGATATATTGTGATGTATGAGATTATGTTCTTGTAATAGGAATCACGACTTGCATGTCGATGAGTATGACAACCGGCAGGAGCCATAGGAGTTGTCTTTATTTTTGTATGAACTGCGTGTCATTGAAGAACGCCATGTAAATTACTTTACTTTATTGCTAAACGCGTTAGCCATAGGAGTAGAAGTAGTCGTTGGCGTGACAACTTCATGAAGACACGATGATGGAGATCATGATGATGGAGATCATGGTGTCATGCCGGTGACAAGATGATCATGGAGCCCCGAAGATGGAGATCAATGGAGCTATATGATATTGGCCATATCATGTCACTACTATATAATTGCATGTGATATTTATTATGCTTATGCATCTTGTTTACTTAGAACGACGGTAGTAAATAAGATGATCACTTAAAACAATTTCAAGAAGTGTTCTCCCCTAACTGTGCACCGTTGCTAAAGTTCGTCGTTTCGAAGCACCACGTGATGATCGGGTGTGATAGATCCTTACGTTCACATACAACGGGTGTAAGACAACTTTACACATGCAAAACACTTAGGGTTAACTTGACGAGCCTAGCATGTACAAACATGGCCTCGGAACACAGAGACAGAAAGGTCGAACACGAGTCGTATGGAAGATACGATCAACATGAAGATGTTCACCGACGATGACTAGTCCGTCTCACGTGATGATCGGACACGGCCTAGTCGACTTGGATCGTGTAACACTTAGATGACTAGAGGGATGTCTAATCTGAGTGGGAGTTCATTGTAATGATTTGATTAGATGAACTTAATTATCATGAACTTAGTCTAAAACCTTTGTAAATATGTCTTGTAGATCAAATGGCCAACGCTCATGTCAACATGAACTTCAACGCGTTCCTAGAGAAAACCAAGCTGAAAGATGATGGCAGCAACTATACGGACGGGGTCCGGAACCTGAGGATCATCCTCATAGCTGCCAGGAAACAATATGTACTAGAAGGACCGCTAGGTGACGCTCCCGTCCCCGAGAACCAAGACGTTATGAACGCTTGGCAGTCTCGCGCTGATGATTACTCCCTCGTTCAGCGCGGCATGCTTTACAGCTTAGAACCAGGGCTCCAAAAGCGTTTTGAGCAACACGGAGCATATGAGATGTTCGAGGAGCTGAAACTAGTTTTCCAAGCTCATGCCCGGGTCGAGAGATATGAAGTCTCCGACAAGTTCTATAGTTGTAAGATGGAGGAAAATAGTTACATCGGTGAGCACATACTCAAAATGTCAGGTTGCACAACCGCTGTCCCAGTGGACATTAACCTCCCCGACGAGGCGGTCATTGACAGAATCCTTGATCGCTCCCACCAAGCTACAAGAGCTTTGTGATGAACTACAATATGGAGGGATGGTGAAGACCATTCTGAAGTATTTTCAATGTCAAGTCAGCAGAGGTTGAAATCAAGAAAGAACATCAAGTGTTGATGGTCAATAAGACCACTAAGTTCAAGAAGGGCAAGGGCAAGAAGAACTTCAAGAAAAGCGGGAAGGATGTTGCCGCACCCGGTAAGCCGCCATGGGAAGAAGACAAAGAATGGACCCAAGCACGAGACCGAGTGCTTTTATTGCAAGGGAAGGGTCATCGAAGCGGAACTGCCCCAAATACTTAGCGGATAAGAAGGCCGGCAACACCAAAGGTATATTTGATATACATGTAATTGATGTGTACCTTACCAGTGCTCGTAGTAACTCCTAGGTATTTGATACCGGTGCCGTTGCTCATATTTGTAACTCACAGCAGGAGCTGCGGAATAAACGGAGACTGGCGAAGGACGAGGTGACGATGCGCGTCAGGAATGGTTCCAGGGTTGATGTGATCGCCATCGGCACGCTACCTCTACATTTACCTATGGGATTAGTTTTAAACCTCAATAATTGTTATTTAGTGCCAAGTTTGAGCATGAACATTATATTAGGATCTCGTTTAATACGAGATGGCTACTCATTTAAATCCGAGAATAATGGTTGTTCTATTTATATGAGAGATATGTTTTATGGTCATGCTCCGATGGTCAATGGTTTATTCTTAATGGATCTCGAGCGTAATATTACACATATTCATAGTGTGAATACCAAAAGATGTAAAGTTGATAATGGTAGTCCCACATACTTGTGGCACTTCCGCCTTGGTCACATTGGTGTCAAGTGCATGAAGAAGCTCCATGTTGATGGACTTTTAGAGTCTCTCGATTATGAATCATTTGACACATGCGAACCATGCCTCATGGGTAAAATGACCAAGACTCCGTTCTCCGGAACAGTGGAGCGAGCAACCAACTTGTTGGAAATCATACATACCGATGTATGCGATCCAATGAGCGTTGAGGCTCGCTGAGGATATCGTTATGTTCTCACTCTCACTAATGACTGCAGTAGATATGGGTATGTCTACTTAATGAAACACAAGTCTGAGACCTTTGAAAAGTTCAAAGAATTTCAGAATGAGGTGGAGAATCAACGTGACCGAAAGATAAAGTTCCTACGATCAAATCGTGGAGGAGAATATTTAAGTCACGAGTTTGGTACACACTTAAGGAAATGTGCAATCGTTTCACAACTCACGCCGCCTGGAACACCTCAACGTAACGGTGTGTCCGAACGTCGTAATCACACTCTATTGGATATGGTGCGGTCTATGATGTCTCTTACCGATTTACTGCTATCATTTTGGGGATACGCTCTAGAGACAACTACATTCACTTTAAATAGGGCACCGTCTAAATCCGTGGAGACGACACCGTATGAGTTATGGTTTGGGAAGAAACCTAAGCTGTCGTTTCTAAAAGTTTGGGGATGCGATGCTTATGTCAAGAAACTTCAACCTGGAAAGCTCGAACCCAAGTCGGAAAAATGCGTCTTCATAGGATACCCTAAGGAAACCATTGGGTATACCTTCTACTTAAGATCCGAGGGCAAGATCTTTGTTGCCAAGAACGGATCCTTTCTGGAAAAGGAGTTTCTCTCGAAAGAAGTAAGTGGGAGGAAAGTAGAACTCGATGAAGTACTACCTCTCGAACGGGAAAGTAGTGCAGCTCAGGAAAATGTTCTGTGATGCCTACACCAACCAAGAGGAAAATAATGATGATGATCAAGGTACTTGGATCAAGTTGCTCTTGAACTTCGAGGTCCACAAGGACACGTTCCGCACTGCAGTGGTGCGGCAACCCTGTCCGGAAATCATGTTGTTAGACAACGGTGAACCTTGAACTATGAAGAAGCGATGGCGGGCCCAGATTCAACAAATGGCTTGAAGCCATGAAATCCGAGATAGAATCCATGTATGAAAACAAAGTATGGACTTTGACAGACTTGCCCGATGATCGGCGAGCGATAGAAAACAAATGGATCTTTAAGAAGAAGACGGACGCGGATGGTAATGTTACCATCTATAAAGCTTGACTTGTCACTAAGGGTTATCGACAAGTTCAAGGGGTTGATTACAATGAGACATTCTCTCCCGTAGCGAAGCTGAAGTCCGTCTGAATCATGTTAGCAATTGCCGCATACTATGATTATGAGATATGGCAGATGGACGTCAAAACGGCATTCCTTAACGGACATCTTAAGGAAGAACTGTATATGATGCACCCGGAAGGTTTTGTCGATCCTAAGAACGCTAACAAAGTATGCAAGCTCCAGCGATCCATTTATGGGCTGGTGCAAGCATCTCGGAGTTGGAACATTCGCTTTGATGAGATGATCAAAGCGTTTGGGTTTATGCAGACTTATGGAGAAGCCTGCGTTTACAAGAAAGTGAGTGGGAGCTCTGTAGCATTTCTCATATTATATGTAGATGACATACTCTTGATGGGAAATGATATAGAACTTTTGGACAACATTAAGGCCTACTTGAATAAGTGTTTTTCAATGAAGGACCTTGGAGAAGCTGCTTATATATTAGGCATCAAGATCTATGGAGATAGATTGAGACGCCTCATAGGTCTTTCACAAAGCACATACCTTGATAAGATTTTGAAGAAGTTCAAAATGGATCAGTCCAATAAAGGGTTCTTGCCTGTGTTGCAAGGTGTGAGATTGAGCTCGGCTCAATCCCCGACCACGGCAAAAGATAAAGAAGAGATGAGTGTCATCCCCTATGCTTCAGCTATAGGATCTATTATGTATGCCATCTTTGTGTACTGACTGATGTAAACCTTGCCGTAAGTTTGGTAGGAAGGTACCAAAGTAATCCCGGCAAGGAACACTGGATAGCGGTCAAGAATATCCTGAAGTACCTGAAAAGGACAAAGGACATGTTTCTCATTTATGGAGGTGACGAAGAGCTCGTCGTAAAGGGTTACGTCGACGCTAGCGTCGATACAGATCTGGATGACTCTAAGTCACAAACCAGATACGTGTATATGTTGAATGGTGGAGCAGTAAGCTGGTGTAGCTGCAAGCAGAGCGTCGTGGCGGGATCTACATGTGAAGCGGAGTACATGGTAGCCTCGGAGGCAGCACATGAAGCAATTTGGGTGAAGGAGTTAATCACCGACCTAGGAGTCATACCCAATGCATCGGGGCCGATCAAACTCTTCGTGACAACACTGGAGCTATTGCCCTTGCCAAGGAGCCGTGTTTCACAAGAAGACCGAGCACATCAAGCGTCGCTTCAACTCTATCCGTGAAAATGTTCAAGATGGAGACATAGATATTTGCAAAGTACATACGGATCTGAATGTCGCAGATCCATTGACTAAACCTCTCTCGCGAGCAAAACATGATCAACACCACAACTCTATGGGTGTGCGATTCATCACAATGTAACTAGATTATTGACTCTAGTGCAAGTGGGAGACTGTTGGAAATATGCCCTAGAGGCAATAATAAAAGGATTATTATTATATTTCCTTGTTCATGATAATTGTCTTTATTCATGCTATAACTGTATTATCTGGAAATCGTAATACACGTGTGAATACATAGACCATAACATGTCCCTAGTAAGCCTCTAGTTGACTAGCTCGTTGATCAACAGATAGTCATGGTTTCTTGGCTATGGACATTGGATGTCGTTGATAACGGGATCACATCATTAGGAGAATGATGTGATGGACAAGACCCAATCCTAAGCATAGCACAAGGTCGTGTAGTTCGTTTGCTAGAGATTTTCCAATGTCAAGTATCCTCTCCTTAGACCATGAGATCGTGTAACTCCCAGATGCCGTAGGAGTGCTTTGGCTGTACCAAACGTCACAACGTAACTGGGTGACTATAAAGGTGCACTACAGGTATCTCCGAAAGTGTCTGTTGGGTTGACACGGATCGAGACTAGGATTTGTCACTCCGTATGACGGAGAGGTATCTCTGGGCCCACTCGGTAATGCATCATCATAATGAGCTCAAAGTGACCAAGTGGTTGGTCACGGATCATGCATTACTGATGCGAGTAAAGTGACTTGCCGGTAACGAGACTGAACGAGGTATTGGGATACTGACGATCGAGTCTCGGGCAAGTAACGTACCGATTGACAAAGGGAATTGAATACGGGGTTGTTTAATCCTCGACATCGTGGTTCATCCGATGAGATCATCGAGGAGCATGTGGGAGCCAACATGGGTATCCAGATCCCGCTGTTGGTCATTGCCCGAGAGTCGTCTCGGTCATGTCTACGTGTCTCCCGAACCCGTAGGGTCTACACACTTAAGGTTCGGTGACGCTAGGGCTGTATGAATATGAGTATGCAGCATACCGAATGTTGTTCGGAGTCCCGGATGAGATCCCGGAAGTCACGAGGAGTTCCGGAATGGTCCGGAGGTGAAGAATTATATATAGGAAGTGCTGTTTCGGCCATCGGGAAAGTTTCGGGGTCACCCGATATTGTACCGGGACCACCGGAAGGGTCCTGGGGGTCCACCGGGTGGGGCCACCCATCCCGGAGGGCCCCAAGGGCTGAAGTGGGGAGGGGAACCAGCCCATAGTGGGCTGGTGCGCCCCCCCTTGGCCCACCCCCTGCGCCTAGGGTTGAAACCCTAGGGTGGGGTGGGCGCTCCACTTGCCTTGGGGGGCACTCCACCCCCCTGGCCGCCGCCCCCTTTGGGAGATTGTATCTCCCAGGGCCGGCGCCCCCCTGGGGGCCTATATAAAGGAGGGCAAGGGGGAGGGCAGACACACCCTGTGTATTGGCACCTCCCTCCCCCTGCTACACCTTGTCCTCCTCCCGCAGCAGCTTGGCGAAGCCCTGCCGGAGTTCTGCTGCATCCACCACCACGCCGTCGTGCTGCTGGATCATCATCAACCTCTCCTTCCCCTTGCTGGATCAAGAAGGAGGAGACGTCTCCCGTCCCGTACGTGTGTTGAACGCGGAGGTGCTGTCCGTTCAGCACTTGGTCATCGGTGATCTGAATCACGGCGAGTACGACTCCATCATCACCCTTCCCTTGAACACTTCCGCACGCGATCTACAAGCGGTATGTAGATGCAATCTCACTCCCTTGACTCGTTGCTTAGATGAACTCATAGATGGATCTTGGTGAAACCGTAGGAAAAATCTTAATTTTCAGCAACGTTCCCCAACACAAATAAGGCATGGAACAGAATAATAATATCAGGAACACTGAGGTTTCCACAATTTCCGCGACCAATTAAGCATCGACTAGCAAATATAGCAAAGTAGCGTAAAACAGGGAAATGTATGCTAGTTATTCTTGCATCGGAAACCTTCCTCGATTCCCCTACAGTAATAGTATCAATAAAACCATCCACTTCTTCACGATGTGGTTCATCTAAGCTGCCCTCGAAGGGTATTCTACAAGCTGCACAAAAATTACGTAATGACATTTCCTTAGCCTCATCATATAAATGAAAAGATACTAAAGGAGGTGAATTCTTAGGATAATAGTAAAAGTTTTGCACAAAAGTATTGGTAAGTAAGAGATACTGTTCGATTCGGTCGTGGAGGAAGTCTGAGAGTCCCGCATTATCAGCCAAAGAATAAAAGTCTTAATAAATCCCGACTGCTCTCAAGAAATTATCACAAGGCCACTCACACGGCCGCACTTCCGCTACGCGAGAAAAATTATACTTGACCTTTTCTTTCTCCTTAGCTTGTTTATCCTTAGAGCCTTGGCTAGAAGATCCCCTCAACAATCTCCTCATCATTTTCTTTACTACCTGTGTCAGGTTATCAAGACCGTGTGTTTCTTCAACAGGCGGTATATTAAGACCATGTATTTCTTCAATATGAGGTAAATTCTTAACATCTTTAGCTTTAATACCTTTTTCTTTCATAGATTTCTTTGCCTCTTGCATATCTTCAGGACTGAGAAATAGAACTCCCCTCTTCTTCGAAGTTGGTTTAGGAGTTGGTTCAGGAGTTGGCTCAATTGGCTCAGGAATTGGCTCAGGAAGAGTCCAATTATTTTCATTAGTCAACATATTATTCAATAGCAATTCAGCTTGGTCGACTGTTCTTTCCCTGAAAACACAACCAGCACAACTATCCAAGTGGTCGTTGGAAGCATCAGTTAGTCCATTATAAAAGATATCAAGTATTTCATTTTTCTTAAGAGGATGATCAGGCAAAGCATTAAGTAATCGGAGAAGCCTCCCCCAAGCTTGTGGGAGACTCTCTTCTTCAATTTGCACAAAATTATATATTTCCCTCAAGGCAGCTTGTTTCTTATGAGCAGGGAAATATTTAGTAGAGAAGTAATAAATCATATCCTGGGGACTACGCACACAACTAGGATCAAGAGAATTAAACCAAGTTTTTAGCATCACCCTTTAATGAGAACGGAAATATCAGAAGGATATAATAGCAGCGAGATTTCTCATCATTAGTGAACAGGGTGGCTATATCATTTAACTTAGTAAGATGTGCCACAACAGTTTCAGATTCATTGCCATAAAAAGGATCAGATTCAACCAAAGTAATTATCTTAGGATCAACAGAGAATTCATAATCCTTATCAGTAACAAAGATAGGTAAAGTAGCAAAAGCAGGGTCATATTTCATTCTAGCATTCAGGGATTGCTGCTTCCATTTAGCTAATAACTTCTTAAGATCATATCTATCATTGCAAGCAAGAATAGCTCTAGCAGCTTCTTCATCCATAACATAACCCTCAGGAACAACAGGCAATTCATATTTAGGGGGAGAACCTTCACCTTCACTATCATCAATAATTTCATCTTTAATAATTTCATTCTCTCTAACCCTAGCAAGTTGTTCATCAAGAGATTCACCTAATGGCAAAGTAGTATCAAGCATAGAAGTAGTTTCATCATAAGTATCATGCATAGCAGAAGTGGCATCATCAATAACATGCGACATATCAGAATTCATAGCAGTAGCAGGTTTAGGTGTCGCAAGCTTACTCAAAACGGAAGGAGAATCGGTAACAGTGGCAAAAGTAACGATAGCAGTTTTGTAGTAATTGTAATAGTAGCAACGGAAAAGTAAATAAGCAAAGCACAATATGTGAAAAGCTCGTAGGCATTGGATCAGTGATGGATAATTATGTCGGATGCGATTCCTCATGTAATAGTTAGAACATAGGGTGACACAGAACTAGCTCCAGTTCATCAATGTAATGTAGGCATGTATTCCGAATATAGTCATACGTGCTTATGGAAAAGAATTTGCATGACATCTTTTGTCCTACCCTCCCGTGGCAGCGGGGTCCTAATGGAAACTAAGGGATATTAAGGCCTCCTTTTAATAGAGTACCGGACCAAAGCATTAACACATAGTGAATACATGAACTCCTCAAACTGCGGTCATCACCGAGAAGTATCCCGATTATTGTCACTTTAGGGTTGTCGGATCATAACACATAATAGGTGACTATAGACTTGCAATATAGGATCAAGAACTCACATATATTCATGAAAACATAATAGGTTCAGATCTGAAATCATGGCACTCGGGCCCTAGTGACAAGCATTAAGCATAGCAAAGTCATAGAAACATCAATCTCAGAACATAGTGGATACTAGGGATCAAACCCTAACAAAACTAACTTGATTACATGGTAAATCTCATCCAACCCATCACTATCCAGCAAGCCTACGATGGAATTACTCACGCACGGCGGTGAGCATCATGAAATTGGTGATGGAGGATGGTTGATGATGATGACGATGACGAATCCCCCTCTCCGGGCCCCCGAACGGACTCCAGATCAGCCCTCCCGAGAGAGATTAGGGCTTGGCGGCGCCTCCGTATCGTAAAACGCGATAAAACTTTCTCTCTGATTTTTTTCTCCATGAAAGGGAATATATTGAGTTGGAGTTGAGGTCGGTGGAGCACCAGGGGGCCCACGAGGCAGGGGGCCGCACCCAGGGGGAGGGGGCGCGCCCCCCACCCTCGTGGACAGGGTGTGGGGCCCTGGCCTTGATTCTTTTGCCAGTATTTTTTATATTTTCTGAAAAGTTCTTTCGTGGACTTTCAGGTCATTCCGAGAACTTTTGTTTCTGCACAAAAATAACACCATGGCAGTTCTGCTGAATACAGCGTCAGTCCAGGTTAGTTTCATTCAAATCATGCAAGTTAGAGTCCAAAACAAGGGCAAAACTGTTTGGAAAAGTAGATACGTTGGAGACGTATCATCTACCGCTCGCGAGGCGGTGAAGGGTGACCAATTCTTTCCATGTGAGATGTGTTATTCCCACGATGAGTGTTTATTCACTTGTCATTGCACGAGAGTACATCAAAGGTATTAGGGATGCCCAGTCCCGAAATGAAAAATGAATTTACTTTATGTTGTCAAATAATAAATTCCTTGGAAAGTGTTGGTATGGAGGGCAACCGTGGATTCGGCTAGCCATGGAAAGTGAAAGTAATGATGGAAAAAGGAATAAACTTTATTTTCTATTTGGGAACTGCCTATGATGTATCTAGCATGGAAAGTGTTGGGATCTCTAAGTCTTTCTTGTTGGTGGGAAAAGTATGCCTCTCGAAAATATTTTTACCTCTCAATTTAAGCTTTGAGCTCTAGCACCTCTACAAATCCCTAATTCCCTCCGCGAAGGACCTTTCTTTTACTTATGCAATTTTTATTTTGTATTTGAGTCTCCATCTTCTCTTATTAAGCACCCACTAAGGGGCACTATGATTGTATTTGAGCATTGGGTGTTGCTAATATTCGAGTGTGTTTCATGAATGGATCAATGATTGAGCATGATGGGCTAGGGATAACTTGCTTTAGTGTTGATATTTTAAAAGACATGGTTGCTTGTTGGTATGCTTGAGTATTAAAGTCTTCATGTCAAAACTAGACTATTGCTTTGAATCATATAAAAGTCCAAATGTCCATGCTATAAAGAAAAGAAATGTGATGAACATGTTAGGCAGCATTCCACATCAAAAATTCTGTTTTTATCATTTACCTACTCGAGGACGAGCATGAATTAAGCTTGGGGATGCTGATACGTCTCCAATGTATCTATAATTTTTTATTTTCCATGCTGTTATATTATCATTCTTAGATGTTTTACAATCATTTTATAGTCATTTTATATCATTTTTTGGTACTAACCTATTGACATAGTGCCGAGTGCGAGTTGCTGTTTTCTGCATGTTTTTGACATCGTAGGAAATCAATATCAAACGGAGTCCAAACGCAGCGAAACTTCTTGAGGATTTTTTTGGGCCAAAAGACATATAGTGGGCCAGGAAAGCACCTGTGTGTGCCTTCAGAGGGGCAGAGCCCACCAGGGCACGCCTGGAGGCCTAGGCGCGCCTAGGTGGCTTGTGCCCACCTCGGGTGCCCCCTGAACCGCCTCTTTGCTCTATAAATACCCCAATATTCCAGAAACCCTAGGGGAGTTGACGAAAATCAATTCCAGCCGCCGCAGAGTCTAGAACCATCAGATCCAATCTAGACACCATCACAGAGGGGTTCACCACTTCCATTGGTGCCTCTCCGATGATGCATGAGTAGTTCTTTGTAGACCTTCGTTTTTGTAGTTAGTAGCTAGATGGCTTCCTCTCTTTCTCTCTTGATTATCAATACAATGGTCTCTTGGAGATCCATATGATGTAAGCCTTTTGCGATGTGTTTGTTTGGATCCGATGAACTTTGAATTTATGATCAGATCTATGTTTTTATCCATGAAAGTTATTTGAGTCTTCTTTGATCTCTTATATGCATGATTGCTTATAGCCTCGTATTTCTTCTCTGATATTTGGGTTTTGTTTAGCCAACTTGATCTATTTATCTTGCAATGGGAAGAGGTGCTTTGTGATGGGTTCGATCTTAAAGTGCTTGATCCCAGTGATAGAAAGGGAAATGACATGAATGTATCATTGCTATTAAGGATAACAAGATGGGGTCTATTTCTACATAAATAGATCTTGTCTACATCATGTCATCGTTCTTATTGCATTACTCCGTTTCTCCATGAACTTAATACACTAGATGCATGCTAGATAGCGGTCGATGTGTGGAGTAATAGTAGTAGATGCATGCAGGAGTCAGTCTACTAATCTTGGACGTGATGCCTATATAATGATCATTGCCTGGATATCGTCATGATTATTCGAAGTTCTATCAATTGCCCAACAGTAATTGTTTTCCCACCATTTGCTCTTTTGCTCGAGAGAAACCACTAGTGAAACGTACGGCCCTCGGGTCTCTTTTCATCATATTTTCCTTTGCATTTATTTTCAGATCTATTAAACCAAAAATACAAAATACCTTGCTGCAATTTATTTTTCATGCGATCTATTTATCCTATCTACCACTTTTACCTCACGTTATTTGCCTATCTTGAGGCGACCTACCCGAAAGGGATTAACAACCCCTTTAAAATGTCGGATTGCGAGTATTTGTTATTTGTGTGTAGGTGTTGTTTATGTGGTGTGAGGAGGTTCTCCTACTGGTTCGATAACCTTGGTCTCATCACTGAGGGAAATACCTACCATCGCTATACTGCATCATCCCTTCCTCTTTTGGGGAAATACCGATGTAGTTCTAGCAAACATCATGCACTGCTAGATGACAGACCTATTGTAGGAGCAGATGCAGACGTTATGAATGTTTGGCAAGCTCGATATGATGACTACTTGATAGTTTAGTGTGCCATGCTTTACGTCTTAGAATCGGGGCTTCAAAGACGTTTGAACGCCACAGAGCATATGAGATGTTCCAAGAGCTGAAATTGGTATTTCAGACTCATGCCCGTGTTGAGAGGTATGAGACATCTGACAAGTACTTTGCCTATAAGATGGAGGAGAATAGCTCAGCTAGCGAGGATGTGCTCAGAATGTATGGGCACTACAATCGCTTGAATCAAGTGGGAGCTAATCTTCCAGATAAGATAGTGATTGACATGGTTCTCTAGTCACTATCACCAAGCTACTAGAACTTTGTGATGAACTATAATGTGCAAGGGATAACGAAAAAGATTCCTGAGCTCTTTGCGATGCTGAAATCGGCGAAGGTAGAAATCAAGAAAGAGCATCAAGTCTTGATAGTTAACAAGACCACTAGTTTCAAGAAAAAGGGCAAAGGGGAAGAAAGGGAACTTCAAGAAGAATGACAAGCAAGTTGCCACTCCTGTGAAGAAGCCCAAAGCTACACCTAAGCCTGACACTGAATGCTTCTACTGCAAAGGGAATGGTCACTGGAAGCGGAACTACCCCAAATACTTGGCGGGTTAGAAGGATGGCAAAGTGAACAAAGGTATATTTGATACACATATTATTGATGTGTACTTTACTAGTGTTCATAGTAACCCCTGGGTATTTGATACTGGTTCAGTTGCTAAGATTAGTAACTCGAAACAGGAGTTGCAAAATGAACAGAGACTAGTTAAGGGTGAGGTGACGATGTGTGTTGGAAGTGATTCCAAGGTTGATAAGATCACCATCACACACTCCCTCTACCTTCGGGATTAGTGTTGGACCTAAATAAATGTTATTTGGTGTTTGCGTTGAGCAGGAATATGATTGGATCATGTTTATTGCGATATGGTTATTCATTTAAGTCAGAGAATAATTGTTGTTCTGTTTACATGAATAAAACCTTCTATGGTCATAAACCCAATGTGAATGGTTTATTGAATCTTAATCATAGTAATACACATATTCATAATATTGATGCCAAAAGATGCAAAGTTGATAATGATAGTGTAACATACTTGTGACACTGCCGTTTAGGTCATATTGGTGTAAAGCGCATGAAGAAACTCCATACGGATGGATTTTTGGAATCACTTGATTATGAATCATTTGATACTTGCGAACCATGCCTCATGGGAAATATGACTAAAACTACATTCTCCGGAACAATGGAGCGAGCCATGAATTATTGGAAATAATACATACCGATGTATGTGGTCCGATGAGTGTTGAGGCACGCGGCAGGTATCGTTATTTTCTGACCTTCACAGATGATTTGAGCAGATATGGGTATATCTACTTAAAGAAACACAAGTCTGAAACATTTGAAAAGTTCAAAGAATTTCAGAGTGAAGTGGAGAATCATCACAACAAGAAAATAAACTTTCGATGATCCGATCGCGGAGGCGAATATTTGAGTTATGAGTTTGGCCTTCATTTAAAACAATGTGGAATAGATTCACAACTCACACCACCTAGAACACCACAACATAATTGTCAGGGAAACGAGACCTATGGGATCACATAAAGAGCAGGTCTGGTAATCAGCACAAGGGATTTTTACCCAGGTTCGGGCCGCTGAGGAGCGTAAAACCCTAGGCCCCCTTTTGGGTGTATATTTAGTGTTCTTGAGTTCTTAGACTAGCTGCTATGCGTGCCCAGTCCCAAAAAGTCTGAATCCGCTCCCAGTACGCCTCGAGCCTCCTTTTATATGTCAAAATGGTCGCCATAGTGGCACACAGGAGGTGTAAAGTAGCTACAGTGTACAAGCTTATCACTGACATCGTAGGACAAGCGCATTAAATGTGTTGCTTACGTGCCCTCCAACTTTATCGGGGACGGTAATAGAACCCGTCCTGTCCGTTGTCGCCTCATCCTGCCTTGACACGTCCCAGCCGACGAGGCATGCTGGCGCTAAGCTGGCTGGCTTGTTGTCTTTGGCTTGGTGGCGTGGCCTTCACAAAGATCTGCAAGCCACCATGCAGATGTTTGCTTAGTTGTCCGAGGATCTGCATGCCACCACGCAGGCGCCTGCCTAAGCGGCAAGCTGGTCGCCGTGCTGGAACAACTGTGGGGTGGCGAAACCTTGTCGGGTGCGGGCTCAGCCGTGGCCCCGCAATTGTCCCCGGCAAGGGTCTTGCCGGGGCCTCACAGTCGTCCCCGGCAAGGGCCTTGTCAGGGGTCTTTGCCTTCTAGTCTCCATGTAAACCTGCATGCCACCAGTCTTCACAAAGATCTACATGCTACTACGCATGCGCCCTCGAATCTTGGCGTTGACGTTGTCGATGGTGCCAGAGCTCTCAGTTTCAAGGGTGGTGGCCTTGCTGGTGCTTTGTAAGCCGCCCCGGCAAGGCTCTTGCCGGGGCTACGTGGGCCACCCCGGCAAGGGTGTTGCCGGGGGAGGTCTAGATTGTCTTCTGCTCTATATTCACTGGCTTGAATGTTGTCTTGGTAGTCTTGTATTTTGTCTTCTACTGCCATGCCAAGCCTTGCCACAAGTGTGGCTACAACTGCCCGTGCACAAGTAAGGGGTACAGAAGGGCCCAAACTTATGTACACCGACAGGAGCCCCTGGGCCTGGGCAACACATAAGCGCAAAGCGTCGTTGGGCCAGGCCCAGAACAATGTGCGGGCACGCGTGGCAGGGATTAACTGTTGTAATCTTCTCGTCAGTTGCGCTTCCCCACGATCCACATTGAGTGCGTGACGTGGGGGTCGTGCATGGAACGGTCACAACACGCCCGCGATGCCTTGCAGTGAATAGTAAAGAGGCATCCTGCGCCTTCCCCATAAAAAGAGGAATCCACAGGGGCGCTGCTCATTTACCCTTCTTGCCTTTCCCAATCTAGGAACCACCGTTCCCCTCTTCTTCCTCGAGTCCAAACCAGAGCTCTCGCCTCTGCTCGCTGCCGTTGCGCTTCCATTGTTCTTGATCCCTCGCCCCCTCTCAACCACCATGGCACCCAAGGCGAGCAAGGGCAAGGAGTGGCCAAGGCCACCGAGGGGAAGGAGGTACCGAAGAGCGAACTGGTGAAGCTACGGAAGAAGCACACCATCTTCACCTCAATGATGGATGCGCTCATGCTCAGGGACTGATTCCGATGCCTGTGGGGGAGAGAGATGATAGGGCATCCTGCCACGCACATCATCCCCGCTCCCTTCGCCAAGCCTGGTCCAGATAAATATCCTTTCTTTGTTGATTACTTCTATTGCGGGCTCTGCCCCCCTTTCTCAGATTTGTTCAACGACATCATGCACACCTACGGCTTCCACCTTCTGGATTTTACGCCACCCACCTTTGCGAGGGCTTCGCCGGTGATACGTCTTCAACGTATCTATAATTTTTTATTGTTCTCTGTTTTGGATGTTTAATGGGCTTTACTATATACTTTTATATTGTTTTTGGGACTAACCTACTAACCGGAGGCCCGGTCCAAATTGTTGTTTTTTTGCCCATTTCAGTGTTTCGCAGAAAAGGAATATCAAACAGAGTCCAAATGGAATGAAACCTTCGGGAGAGTTATTTTTGGAACAAATGGAATCCATGAGACTTGGAGTAGACGTCAGGGAAGCAACGAGGTGGCCACGAGGGTCCAGGGCGCGCCCTACCCCTGGGTGCGCCCCCACCCTTTGTGGGCCCCTCGTGGCTCCCATGACCGACTTCTTTCGCCTATATATACTCATATACTCCGAAAACATCCAGGAGCACCATAAATCGGGAGTTCCGCCGCCGCAAGCCTCTGTAGCCACCAAAAACCTCTCGAGACCCTGTTCCAGCACCCTGCCGGAGGGGGAATCCATCACTGGTGGCCATCTTCATCATCCCAATGCTCTCCATGACGAGGAGGGAGTAGTTCACCCACGGGGCTGAGGGTATGTACCAGTAGCTATGTGTTTGATCTCTCTCTCTCTCTCGTGTTCTTGATTTGGCACGATCTTGATGTATCGCGAGCTTTGCTATTATAGTTGGATCTTATGATGTTTCTCCCCCTCTACTCTCTTGTAATGGATTGAGTTTTTCCTTTGAAGTTATCTTATCGGATTGAGTCTTTAAGGATTTGAGAACACTTGATGTATGTCTTGCATGTGCTTATCTATGGTGACAATGGTATATTCACGTGATCTACTTGATGTATGTTTTGGTGATCAACTTGCGGGTTCAGTGACCTTGTGAACTTATGCGTAGGGGTTGGCACACGTTTTCCTCTTGACTCTTCAGTAGAAACTTTGGGGCACTCTTTGAAGTACTTTGTGTTGGTTGAATAGAGGAATCTCAGATTGTGTGATGCATATCATATAATCATGCCCACGGATACTTGAGGTGACATTGGAGTATCTAGGTGATAGTAGGGTTTTGGTTGATTTGTGTCTTAAGGTGTTATTCTAGTACGAACTCTATGATAGATCGAACGAAAAGTATAGCTTCGTGTTATTTTTCTACAGACTCTTGAATAGATCGATCAGAAAGGATAACTTTGAGGTGGTTTCACACCCTAAATAATCTATGGTTAGGAAACATAACCATCTTTGATTAACGTGCTAGTCAAGTAGAGGCATACTAGGGACACTTTGTTTTGTCTATGTATTCACACATGTACTAAGTTTCCGGTTAATACAATTGTAGCATGAATAATAAACATTTATCATGATATAAGGAAATATAAATAACAACTTTATTATTGCCTCTAGGTGCATACTCAGGGAGAACACTTATACCTTGAAATTTTAGTAAGGGATCATCTTATAATGCTACCGCCGAACTAAGCAAAATAAGAAGCATATAAGATAAACATCACAGGAAATCAAAATATGTGACATGATATGGCCATCATCATCTTGTGCCTTTGATCTCCATCTCCAAAGTACCATCATGATCTCCATCGTCACCGGCATGACACCATGATCTCCATCATCTTGATCTCTATCAACGTGTCGTTACATGGTCATCTCGCCAACTATTTCGTTTACAACTATTGCTATCGCATAGCGATAAAGTAAAGCAATTATATGGAGCTTGCATCTTATGCAATAAAGAGACAACCATAAGGCCCCTGCCAGTTGCCGATAACTTTAACAAAACATGATCATCTCATACAACAAATTATATCACATCATGTCTTGACTATATCACATCACAACATGCCCTGCAAAAACAAGTTAAACGTCCTCTACTTTGTTGTTGCAAGTTTTACGTGGCTGCTATGGGCTTCTAGCAAGAACCGTTCTTACCCACGCATCAAAATCACAACGATTTTTTGTCAAGTTTGCTATTTTAACCTTCAACAAGGACCGGCCGTAGTCAAACTCAATTCAACTAAAGTTGGAGAAACAAACTCCCGCTAGCCACCCATGTGCAAAAGCACATCGGTAGAACCAGTCTCATGAATGTGGTCATGTAATGTCGGTCCGGGCCTCTTCATCCAACAATACCGCCGAATCAAAGTAAGACGTTGGTGGTAAGCAGTATGACTATTATCGCCCACAACTCTTTGTGTTCTACTCGTGCATAAAACATCTACGCATAGACCTGGCTCGGATGCCACTATTGGGGAACGCGGTAATTTCAAAAAAAAAATCCTACGATCACGCAAGATCTATCTAGTAGATGCATAGCAACGAGAAGGGAGAGTGTGTCCATGTACCCTCGTAGACCGAAAGCGAAAGCGTTTAGTAACGCGGTTGATGTTGTCGAACTTCTTCGCGATCCAACTGATCCAAGTACCGAACGTACGACACCTCCGTGTTCAGCACACGTTCAACACGATGACGTCCCTCGAGCTGTTGATCCAGTTGAGGACGAGGGAGAGTTCTATCAGCACAATGGCGTGGTGACGGTGTTGATGATGTTACCGGCCCAGGGCTTTGCCTAAGCACTAAAACGATATGACCGAGGTGTTAAACTATGGAGGGGGGCACCGCACACGGCTAAGAGAATAACTGATGTGCTTCAGGTGCCCCCTGCCCCGTATATAAAGGAGGGAGGAGGAGACCGGCCAAGGAGGGGCGTGCCTATAGGGGGAGTCCAACTAGGATTCCCAATCCTAGTTGGAGTCCCCTTCCTAATCCAATAAGGGAGACAGGGAAAGAGGTGGAGGAGAAAGAGGAAAGGGGGCCCCCCTCCCATAGTCCAATTCTGTTTGGGCTTAGGGGGGGCATGTGCCTCCACCTGGCCGCTGCCTCCTCTCTTCCACTAAGGCCCATGAAGGCCCATTAATCCCCCAGGGGGTTCCGTTAACCTTCCGATACTCCGAAAAATGCCCGAACCATTCCGAAACCTTTCCAGTGTCCGAACATAGCCTTCCAATATATCAATCTTCATGTCTCGACCATTTCGAGACTCCTCGTCATGTTCGTGATCTCATCCGAGACTCCGAACAAACTTTGGTCATCAAAAACACATAACTCATAATACAAATCGTCATCAAACGTTAAGCGTGCGGACCCTACGGGTTCAAGAACTATGTAGACATGATCGAGACACATCTCCGATCAATAACCAATAGCGGAACCTGGATGCTCATGTTGGCTGCTACATATTCTATGAAGATCTTTTATCGGAAAGAATAAGTTTGAGGTGGTTTCATACCCTACCATAATCTCTTCGTTTGTTGTCCACTATTAGTGACTTTGGAGTGACTCTTTGTTGCATGTTGAGGGATAGTTATATGATCTAATTATGTTATTATTGTTGAGAGAACTTTCACTAGTGAAAGTATGAACCCTAGGCCTTGTTTCGAAGCATTGCAATATCGTTTGTGCTCATTTTTATTATTAGTTACCTTGCTGTTTTTATAATTCCATATTACAAAAACCTATAACTACCATCCATATTGCACTTGTATCACCATCTCTTTGCCGAACTAGTGCACCTATACAATTTACCATTGTATTGGGTGTGTTGGGGACACAAGAGACTCTTTGTTATTTGGTTGCAGGGTTGTTTGAGAGAGACCATCTTCATCCTACGCCTCCCACGGATTGATAAACCTTAGGTCAACCACTTGAGGGAAATTTGCTACTGTCCTACAAACATCTGCACCTGGAGGCCCAACAACATCTACAAGGAGAATGTTGCGTAGTAGACATCAAGCTCTTTTCTGGCACCATTGTCGGGGAGGTGAGTGCTTGAAGGTATATCTTTAGATCTTACAATCGAATCTTTTTGTACGCTTCATCTTTTTAATATCTTTCCTGAGAATGATAGAAAGGAAAATTGTGCTCAAGTGCTAAAAGAAGAAGTCTATAAAATGTTTGGCACTAAATTTTTGTATGATGAGCATGATTGCAATGTTGTTAGTATGAATTCTATGAATATCCATGATTCTAATGATATGCAAAGCTACAAGCTTGGGGAAGCTATGTTTGACAAAGATGATATTTTTTGTCCCCCAAGTTTTGATGAGCAAATTTATTATGATGAAAGCATGCCTTCTATTTATGATGATTATTGTGATGACATGTATGCTATAAAGAATAAAGGTAACCATGAAACTGTCATCTTGATTTTAATTTTCAATTGGATTATGCTTCACATGATAGTTATTTTGTTGAGTTTGCTCCCACCACTATTGATGAGAATAAATTTGCTTATGTGGAGAGTAGTAAAATTTCTATGCAAGTAGATCATGAAAAGAATGCTTTATGTGATGGTTATATTGTTGAATTCATTCTTGATGCTACTGAAAAATTATTATGAGGGAGGAATATATGCTTGTAGGAATTGCAATAATATCAAGTTTCCTCTCTATGTGCTTAAAATCTTGAAGTTATGCTTGTTTTGTTTTCCTATGCTAGTTGATTCTTGTTCCCATAAATTGTTTGCTCACAAAATCCCTATGCATAGGAAGTGGGTTAGACTTAAATGTGCTAGTCATATTCTTCATGATGCTCTCTTTATGTTTCAACTCTTATCTTTTATGTGAGCATCATTGAAATCAGCATGCCTAGCTAGGGGCGTTAGACGATAGCGCTTGTTGGGAGGCAACCCCAACTTTATTTTTGTTCTTTTCTTTTTGCTCCTGTTTAGTAATAAATAATTAATCTAGCCTCTGTTTAGATATGGTTTTATTGTTTTAATTAGTGTTTGTGCCAAGTAGAACCTTTGGGAAGACTTGGGTGAAGTCTATGTGATCTGCTGTAAAAAACAGAAACTTTTGTGCTCACGAGATTAGATGCCATTTTTTACTGAAGAGTGATTTTAGGTTGATTGTTTTTGCAGATGATTAATAGACAAATTCCTTAGGTCCACCAATTTATTTAAGAATTTTTGGAGTTACAGAAGTATTCGAATGATACAGATTACTACAGACTGTTCTGTTTTCGACAGATTCTGTTTTCTATGTGTTGTTTGCTTATTTTGATGAATATATGAGTAGTATCAGAGGGTATGAACCATAGAGAAGTTGTAATACAGTAGATATTACACCAATATGAAATTAGAATGAGTTCATAACAGTACCTAAGTGGTGATCTATTTTCTTATACTAACGGAGCTTACGAGTTTTCTGTTAAGTTTTGTGTTGTGAAGTTTTCAAGTTTTGGGTAAAGATTCGATGGACTATGGAATAAGGAGTGGCAAGAGCCTAAGCTTGGGGATGCCCCGGAAGGCATCCTCTCTTTCGTATTCGTTCATCGGTAACTTTACTTGGAGCTATATTTTTATTCACCACATGATATGTGTTTTGCTTGGAGCGTCATTTTCTTTTGTTAGTATTTGCTTGCTGTTATTTATAATAATGTTTCGCATCTATATTTTTAATAAAAATGTCAAGGATAGCCTTTACCATGCTTATTTTGCAAGTATACTTGTTGCTATTTGAAAACAGAAAGTTTAGCGATGTTGCAAAAATTCCCTAGAAAAGTCAGAATATTATAAATTGTTGAAACTTTTTGCAAAATAAGATCTGATAAATTTTCTACAGTGTAGTATTTTTATCATAATTTGGGGTGTGGGAAGTATGATGAATCTTGCATTCTTTACAGACTGTACTGTTTTGGCAGATTGCTGTTATGTTTGCCTTGTTTGCATATGTTTGCTTGTTTAATGATTCTATTTGAGGATAGGAGTATTAAATATGCAGAGGCATTTAGTATGCAATTTTGAATAATAATTTTTGTGATTTGTTACAGTAGAGAATGATAAGGTTATTGCGTTGATTTATACTAACTTATCTCACGAGTTCTTGTTGAGTTTTGTGTGGATGAAGTTTTTAAGATGTAGGGAAGCCGTGAATAAAAGGAATTAAGGAGACACAAAAGCTCAAGCTTGGAGATTCCCAAGGCACCCAAAGATAATATTTCAAGAAGTCTCAAGCATACAAGCTTGGGGATGCCTCGGTAGGCATCCCACCTTTCTTCTTCAACAATTATCGGTTAGTATCGGTTGAACCTAAGTTTTTGCTTCTTCACATGATGTGTGCTATCCTTGAAATGTCATTCTGTTTTGTTTTGCTTGCTGTTTGAATAAAATACAAAGATAGGAAATTCTTAAATTTTAGAGAGTCTTCACATAGTTGCATAGTTATTCGACTACTCATTGATCTTCACTTATATCTTTCAGAGTAGTTTGTCGTTTGCTCTAGTGCTTCACTTACATCTTTTTAGAGCACGGTGGTGGTTTTATTTGTAGAAATTATTGATGTCTCATGCTTCAATTATATTATTTTGAGAGTATTTTAGAACAGCATGGTAATTTGCTTTGGTTATAAAAACTTTCATATAAAGTGCATTGAATACTATGATAAATTTGATACTTGATTATTGTTTTGAGATATAAAGGTGGTAATGTTAGATTCATGCTAGTTGGGTAATTATGAAATTGAGAAATACTTGTGTTAAAGTTGGCAAGTCTCGTAGCATGCACGTATGGTGAACATTGTGTGACAAATTTGAAGCATGGGGTGTTCTTTGATTGCCTTCCTTATGAGAGGAGGTCGGGATCGCGCGATGGTTAACTCCTACCAACCCTTCCTTTAGGAGCTTGCGTAGTAGTACTTTGCTTCGAGGGCTAACAAACTTTTGCAATAAGTGTATGAGTTCTTTATAACTAATGCGAGTCCATGGATTATACGCACTCTTTCCCTTTCGCAATTTGCTAGCCTCTACGGTACCGTGCATTGCCCTTTCTCACCTTGAGAGTTGGTGCAAACGTCACCGGTGCATCCAAACCCCGTGATACGATACGCTCTATCACACATAAACCTCCTTATATCTTCCTCAAAACAACCACCATACCTACCTATTATGGCATTTCCATAGCCATTCCGAGATATATTGCCATGCAACTTTCCACCATTCCGTTTATTATGACACAGTCCATCATTGTCATATTGCTTTGCATGATCATGTAGTTGACATCGTATTTGTGGCAAAGCCACCGTTATAATTCTTTCATACATGTCACTCTTGATTCATTGCATATCCCGGTACACCACTGGAGGCATACATAGAGTCATATTTTGTCCTAAGTATTGAGTTGTAATTCTTGAGTTGTAAATAAATAAAAGTGTGATGATCTTCATTATTAGAGCATTGTCCCAAGTAAGGAAAGGATGATGGAGACTATGATTCCCCCACAAGTCGGGATGAGACTTTGGACTTTATGAAAAATAAAAGAGGCCAAAGAAGCCCAAATAAAAAAGAGAGGCCAAAGAAGCCCACCAAAAAAAAAGAGAGAAGGGACAATGTTACGATCCTTTTTCCACACTTGTGCTTCAAAGTAGCACCATGATATTCACGATAGAGAGTCTCATATGTTGTCACATTCATATACTAGTGGGAATTTTTCATTATAGAACTTGGCTTGTATATTTCAATGATGGGCTTCTCAAAATGCCCTAGGTCTTCATGAGCAAGAAAGTTGGATGCACACCCACTTAGTTTCTTTTGTTGAGATTTCATACATTTATATCTCTAGTGCATCTGTTGCATGGCAATCCCTACTCCTCGCATTGACATCAATTGATGGGCATCTCCATAGCCCGTTGATTAGCCTCGTCAATGTGAGACTTTCTCCTTTTTTGTCTTCTCCACACAACCTCCATCATCATATTCTATTCCACCCATAGTGCTATATCCACGGCTTACCCTCATGTATTGCGTGAGGGTTGAAAAAGCTGAAGCGCATTAAAAAGTATGAACCAATTGCTTGGCTGAAACTGGGGTTGTGCATGATGGGAGTATTTTGTGTGACGAAAATGAAGCATGGCCTAACTATATGATTTTGTAGGGATAAGCTTTATTTGGCTATGTTATTTTGATAAGACGTGATTACTTTGTTAGTATGCTTGAAGTATTACTATTTTTATGTCAACATTAAACTTTTATCTTGAATCATTTGGATCTGAACATTCATGCCACAATAAAGAAAATTACATTGAGAATTATGCTAGGTAGCATTCCACATCAAAAATTATGTTTTTATCATTTACCTACTCGAGGTCGAGCAGGAATTAAGCTTGGCGATGCTTGATACGTCTCCAGCGTATCTATAACTTTTGATTGTTCCATGCTATTATATTATCTGTTTTGGATGTTTAATGGGCTTTACTATTTACTTTTATATTATTTTTGGGACTAACCTATTAATCGGAGGCCCAATCCAAATTGTTGTTTTTTTGCCTATTTCAGTGTTTCACAGAAAAGGAATATCAAACAGAGTCCAAACGGAATGAAACCTTCGGGAGAGTTATTTTTGGAACAAACGCAATACAGTAGACTTGGAGTAGACGTCAGGGAAGCAACGAGGTGGCCACGAGGGTCCAGGGCGTGCCCTACCCCCTGGGCGCGCCCCACCCTCGTGGGCCCCTCGTGGCTCCCGTGACCGACTTGTTTCGCCTATATAGACTCATATACCCCCAAAACATCCAGGAGCACCATAGATCGGGAGTTCCGCCGCAAGCCTCTCAGAGCTACCAAAACCAATCGGGACCTGTTCAAGACCTACCGAGGGGGGATCCTCATCGGTGGCCATCTTCATCAACCCGGCGCTCTCCATGACGAGGACAGAGTAGTTCACCCTCGAGGCTGAGAGTATGTACCAGTAGCTATGTGTTTGATCTCTCTCTCTCTCTCTCTCATGTTCTTGATTTGGCACGATCTTGATGTATCGCAAGCTTTGCTATTACAGTTGGATCTTATGATGTTTCTCCCCCTCTACTCTCTTGTAATGGATTGAGTTTTCCCTTTGAAGTTATCTTATCGGATTGAGTCTTTAAGGATTTGAGAACACTTGATGTATGTCTTGCATGTACTTATCTGTAGTGACAATGGGATATTCACGTGATCTACTTGATGTACGTTTTGGTGATCAACTTGCGGGTTTAGTGACCTTGTGAACTTTTGCATAGGGGTTGGCACACGTTTTCGTCTTGACTCTTCGGTAGAAACTTTGGGGCACTCTTTGAAGTACTTTGTGTTGGTTGAATAGATGAATCTCAGATTGTGTGATGCATATCATATAATCATGCCCACGGATACTTGAGGTGACATTGGAGTATCTAGGTGACATTAGGGTTTTGGTTGATTTGTGTCTTTAAGGTGTTATTCTAGTACGAACTCCATGATAGATCGAACGGAAAGAATAGCTTCGTGTTATTTTACTACGGACTCTTGAATAGATCGATCAGAAATGATAATTTTGAGGTGGTTTCGTACCCTACAATAATATCTTCGTTTGTTCTCTGCTATTAGTGACTTTGGAGGGACTCTTTGTTGCATGTTGAGGGATAGTTATATGATCCAGTTATGTTATTATTGTTGAGAGAACTTGCACTAGTGAAAGTACGAACCTTAGGCCTTGTTTCCTAGCATTGCAATATCGTTTGTGCTCACTTTTATCATTAGTTACCTTGCTGTTTTTATAATTTCATATTACAAAAACCTATATCTACCATCGATATTGCACTTGTATCACCATCTCTTCGCCGAACTAGTGCACCTATACAATTTACCATTGTATTGGGTGTGTTGGGGACACAAGAGACTCTTTGTTATTTGGTTGCAGGGTTGTTTGAGAGAAACGATCTTCATCCTACTCCTCCCACGGATTGATAAACCTTAGGTCATCCACTTGAGGGAAATTTGCTACTGTCCTACAAACCTGTGCACTTGGAGTCCCAACAATGTCTACAAGGAGAAGGTTGCGTAGTAGACATCAGCCGGGGTATTCCCCAACACGACGCTCTTCCGCCATTACTTCATCCCTCGCCTCCAGCAAGGAGATGCCATCTCTGGCTGTATCACTTGGATCCTAAGGGCTTTGAGCAAGAGCACATTCTCGGAGGGGCCCAGAAGGAGAAGTGGGATGAATGGCGGGGCCGGTGGTGCTGGATCATGGAGAAGGAGCCGCAACCATTCTGCCAGGTCCGTGAGAAGCCGCCGATCCGCGGCAAGCACTGGGGCGAGTTTGACGTCAATGACAAGAAGCTCATGGTTGCCACCACCAGAATCCACCACCTCAAATCAGCCGGGCTCACGCTTGAGATGGTTGGGGCCGACTTCATCCGCCTCTGCATCGCTCCTCTACACAACAAGGGGAGGCCAGCCTGGGACTTCAAGAATGCGGCAGACATCATGAGGCTTCGCCTTAGCCTGAATTACAATTTCACAGTAATGCAGCTTGCGTCCCTCTACCAGAAGCTTTTTCAGTGCAAGGTTGACAAGGCCGACAAGGCCGACAAGACCGGCAAAGCTGACAAGACCAGCAAGGCCGACAATCTGTTCAGGTTGCCGGCGGGGGTGGTCCCATGGAGCAACAACTCCTGCCTAACCTTCATCATTGCTATGATGCCTGTGTTCAATGCCCATGCACTACAAAAAAATACACTTCCGTGATGATACGTGTTTGTCATAGTAGGTCGCATTTTTGTCATGCATGTACATCCATGACGATTTTATGACAGAATCAAGATAGTCATACTGTCTTTGTCAGAGAAGTGTTCCATGACATTACCAAAATTATCATCACGGAAGTGTCCACCTCCATGACGATAAATCACGCGTCACAGAAGTGCTTTCGTCAAGGGTGACAGACACGTGGCATCCACTGTAACGGAACGCCGTTAAGCTATCGGGTCAGGTTTTGGATCCGATAACCAATTAACAGCCCCGACCAATGGGGATTTTCCACATGTAAAATCATCATTGGCTGGAGGAAACACGTGTCGGCTCATCATTGCGACAGATGTCATCCACTCATTGGACGGAAGGCGCCTATGATACATCGACACGTGGCACGGCCTAACAGAGGCCCATTCCTGTGAAAAGGCCAGCCCGTTTGACTTGGTCAAAAGGTGGCGGGCCGGCCCATGGAAAGCCTGTTAACGGCCTGTTCGCATACAACCCATTTACAGCCCGCTAACCCAAGGCCCGTTACGCCCTATCCGAATTAGGCCCAATAGCATCATCTAGGCCATCCAATATGATTCCAGCCCATTTTCACTTCTGGCGTATGTATGGCCCATGACGTCTTTCGGCCCATATGAGGCCCTATGTAACTCTTGGCCTATTAACGGCCCGCGGTGAAACTGGCCCGTAATGAACAATGTATCACTTTACACCCATTAACGGCCCGTGGTGAAACTGGCCCGTAATGAACAGTGTATCACTTTATACCCATTAACGGCCCGTTATTCCGTTGGGCCGTTTCCAGCCCATGTTATCTTTCGGCCTTCTCAGAGCCCATTTATTGTTGGGCTTAGTTCCAGCATTCGTTTACTTATGGTCCGTTACTGTCATTTTCTGCTTGTGGGCCAAATTCAGCCCGTGGTTACAGTCGGCCCGTTTGTGGTCCATTAATACGTTGGGCCGTTTTCATAGCATCATCAAATATGGCCTATTAACGATGGCCCGTTATGGTCGGCACATGAATGGACGATTCCAACTCTAGCCCATTTACGGCCATAATGCGGTCTGTTTGGCCCATGTTTGGCCAATCGAGCATACGGTCCGTATAAGGCCCATTGATGATACGGCCCGCAGAAGGCCCATTGTTTCTACGGCCCGTGGGAGGCCCATTGTTTTTACGGCCCGTGGGAGGCCCATTGTTTCTATGGCCAGTAGGAGGCCCAGTGTCACTACAGTAAATATTAGCCCATGGTTATTGTGGCCTACTTTTAAAAAATAGGTTATTGCAGCCACTAGCAAACCGCGGAAAAAGAACTGCAATGACTACAAGCAAACAAATAAACAAGACAACAAGGAAATAAATAAGCAAGCAACTAATGCTAGGCTATCATGGCTATTACACATATTACATCCACTGGGCATCAAAGTTCGCCACTAGTGCAAATATAGGGAACAAAGCAGCATATCATATACACTGGTTGTCAAAGTTGGCGATCAGCGCAAATAAACGCCATGCAAAACAAATCCGAAGCTGAAACCACTTGAAGATCTCAAGAAACAATATCCTCGGTACCCATAATGTTGGCAAGATGCTTAGCAAGCTTATTAACTTTCTCTTGTTTGGCGCTTAAATCCTCCAAATATTGTCATTGCACAGAAAATATGCATCTAAATTCAGAGAGACTTCCTCGGTCCTTCACTTCTGTCAGCAAAGACATCGATCAATGTCTTTCAACTTGAAGTTGAGATTCAAGAAGACGAACTGATTCAGGCAGCGAATTCGAAGAGCTTGTGCCAGCAGTAGTAGTCAGTAACTCAAACACTACATCAAGACAGGACTTTTGGGTTCCCTCACTGTCGTCAAGATAGTTCTTATCAGCTTTCTTGGAGACCAACAGGGATGTCTCACTATCTTGAACCTTATCTGCATTACTTCCATTACCATTGGATAACGCGGTACAGTTCTCCAATATTTTGTCCATATTCTAAAAGAGAAACAAGCAGACACATCACATGTTTACCATGTTGTATATGAAACTCATTTTGGTAAATGAGTTCAGTAGTAAAGTGGACAGGATAACAGCATGAAACAAACATATATCTATGTACCATGGTCACTTTATGGTCTATATCATTCTAGTTTTTGTTGCCAAATCAAGATAGAGACACAATTCAAATAATATTTGTTCAAGACAAAGCAGAATAGACAGAATATAAGTGTGGGTAACTATAGAGCAATAACAACACTTGCAATGTGCATGACATGAGAACATAACTGTTTATTCAATTGAAACTGAAATCAACATAGAGCAGGTTACAATAGCAAACCAGTTAAAGAAACAGGTTTAAAACATACATGTTGCACCATTGGAGTTTCAATTCCATCCTTCAAATTTGAAAATAGTTGGTATGAGTAAATACAGTAATGCAAGAGCAAAGGAGTATGAACCATAGCTACAGAACCCGACTTGAGAACAAATCTTCTTCTCCTTTAAGCGTTGAGTTGGGATTCGGAGTGGTGGTCCTCGTGCTTTGGGCACTGCAATTCCCTTACTAACTGCTCGTGTTTGGGTGCTCTGTGGTGGAGACAGTCTTGTGTCAACTGGAACTAGGTTACTATCTGCCGGGGTTGGGGTTAGAAGGGTGTAGCTGGTTCTCTGTCCAAGCGGGTAGGGGTACAATCTGCGAGAGTGCGGGTTATGTGTGGTGGATCTGGTCCTTGGGCAAGTACAACCGTGGTTCTATCTGCATCAATGGTAGCACTATCTTTTCTGAAGACCGTGTTGTTACTCCCTTAGATACTGCCATCACGCTCTCCAATTCAAATGGTTGATAAACAAGAAAAGTAATTGAAAGTATAGACATTGTATTATAGACAGGTGCAATGGATAGTGGGGAATAAAAGAGGGCATGAAATAATTCATATTTATGTTGTCTAACCAAACAGGATAGCATGACACAATTTCACATATATGATGACTAACTAAATAGGATAGCATGACACAATTTCACATTATGATGGCTAACTAAAAAAGAAGGAAAGACATAGTTCCAAATATGAGACTATGTAAACAGGATGACATGACATAACTATATAATGTGTTTATTAAATAGGTTGGCATGCCATAATTCACATACATTCACGGATAGAATGCCATAATTCAAAATATGATGACTGTAAACACTAAATAGGATGAGATGATATAACTATATGATGTCTTTATTAAATGGGTTGCCATGCCATAATTCAGATAGATGATGTGTATGTACTATGTAAACATGATGGCATGATATAATTCAAATATATGATTTATATAGTAAGCAAGTAAGCAGATGGCAATCCATATATGATGTAAAAACTATGCAATGCGAGACAACATGCATGACATGGGTAATATAACCCTGCCAAGTTGGAGCATAGGCCTCAGGGGGGAAATAGGACTGGTCATCGGTCTCAATCCTCTTCGAGGAGCTCTCAGAATCCAACAAGATGTCGCTTGTGAGCAGTAGCATTATCGCTCAATACCTTGTTTTCACTCTAGATACTTCCATCACCGCTTCAAATGGCTGATGCACAGGAAGAGTAGTTGAATATACAAACGTTGTCGACAAATGGAACACGTAATACAAAAAAATGATAGCATGATATAATTCACATACATGATGATTGGCTAAACAACATGGCATTGCATAATTCACATATATAATGCCTTTGCAACAAGATAGCATTGTATAATTCACATATATAATGTCTTGCAACAAGATGGCAATACATAATTCACATATATGGTAATTAGACACTGAACATGTGGCATTCACACAAAGCATGTCTAAACTAATCAAATGACATAGCAATGCAAGACACCATACGCACGATATGAGCAACATAACCCTGCCAAGTTAGAGCATACACATCGGGGGGGGGGGAATAGGACTGGTCATCTGTCTCTGAATCCTCCTCTGAGGAGCTATCCGTAACCAGCGAGATATGCGCTTCGTCAGATAGCATAGTTTGCTCTAAAGACCTTGTCTTCACTCCAGAATTTTCCATCACCATGTCAAATGGCTGATGCACACGAAGAGCAGTTGAATGTACTAACATTGTTGACAAATGTAATATGTAACAAAAAAAGGATGGCCTGATATAATTTACATATAAGATGACTGGCTAAGCAGGATGGCATTGCAAAATTCACATATATGATGCCTGGCTAAACAAGATGGCGTTGCATAATTCACATAAACGATGAATAAACTAAACAGATGGCATTCGCACAAAGGATGTCTAAACTAAGCAGATGACATATTTGATGTATAAAGTAAGCAATGCAAGACACCATATGCATGATATAACCAACATCAGCATGCCAAGTTAGAGCGAAGACCTCAGGGGGTAAATAGGAGTTGTCTTCTCCTTCTGAATCCCCCTCAGAACATATATCTTCCTCTCGATTACAATCCGAAATGCATGGAGGGGGGCTGCCTTTGTGCCTACCATGGAGCGACGTCTGCATGAAATTTTATTGGCACCCCAGTCAAAAAAAAATTTATTGGCACGTAAGGCTCATCTCTTTTGCTCTACATGTTCAGTTCCATTGTTTACAATAATTGTCATGCATAGGAATAAAATATAGTGAGATTATGTAAGGAGTGCATGCAGAAATCTAGAGTGATGGTAGCAACCTGCGGATAGACCCAAAACCAATAATAGTAGGCAGATAATGGCTTTAGTTAAAAAATACAGATAATGGCTTCTTTACTGTTTGTTTCCCACCCAACATGAAACTCATAGTAGACACCGGAGATTAACCGGATAGTAGATAGATACTATTGATAGCGGCCCGATATGTACCCCACAACCATTTAAAACTCAAGTTTGACCATTAGTTTGGAGTGACTCGAGTCTAATCGGTGAACAGGACGATAAAGTAGCATGTAATATTAAGCGATGCATAACGTAAGCAGACATGAAAGAGTGCGACCTCTCTTGCGGACCCGTGTAGTCCTCGAGGTCATCTGCTCAGTTGGTGATGGTAATGCAGTTTTCATGGCTGCCAAGGGAAGAAGAGATCGAGGCGGCGAAAGGCAGTCTAGAGGCGGATCCTCTTTGTCTTTGGACCCTTACATCGTTGGAGCAGCTGAGTTGGGGTGGACAACGGCGCAGCAGGAGCGGGACAAACCACGCAAGGTTTTCTTTGACAACTATCTGTAAGAGAAGTAATTCTGTAATGGCTCGTTTGAATTGGAGGATTCCAACAATGCAGGGATAGGAAATAGACAGGAATAGGATAGGAATGCACGTGCAAAACAGAGAATTTTAAAACACCGGATTTCTGCCAATTTGGGTGTTTGATTCACAATAATTGGAAGATCACAGGATGCAAAGAAGCATGGTGAGATTAAGTCAAACCACAAGAAAATGTACAGTTACAATGCTATTATGCTACAATCTCTTAGTCTTGTGCTTCATGAATAGGAATTTGAAAAGGAGGACAAGTGAAAATTAAAATTCCTATGTTTTTTCTTTCAAGGTGACACTAAAGGAATAAATCCGTGTGCTCAGTGGACAATATATATAACATGTAGAGTAAAAAAGAGATGCAACAAGTGTGCAACCTCTTTGGTGAAGCCATGCCGATCTCAGTGTGATTGGGTTGGCTAGTGAGGATGCTCCGGCTGACTTTGTTGTCGGACGAGGGGAAGAAGATCTTAGGCGTCTAGAGATGGAGCCCGAGGTATTGCTCCGCTGTGATGGAGGGTTTCGTCGTTGGAGCAGCTCCGATGAGTTGTACGACGCCGAGGCTGAAGCAGGACAAGAGAGACAACGAACAACGTTAACCAGAGTGGAATTCTAATAGCATCTCCAATACATGACGTAAAATACATAACCACAAAGTGCTAGATGTAAAATACATCAGCCGCTCATCTCCGAACTTAACTATCGAAACTGAACTTAAGCGTCGGGCCGAACTTAACTATCGAAACTGAATTTTTTGTCAAAACTGAATTTTTTGTCAAAACCGAACGCACTAGCAAGGTGAGGCTACGTCGGTTGGTCGACTTCTTCATCTCTCGTCATCGATTTTGCAGCCGTTGGATACGAAATCAAGGGCCTGTGGTTCATCTTCAACCTCCACCCCCTGAGCCGCCAGCCACCACCAGCCAAACAGCAGCCCCCACCGCCATGGCGGCCATGCGCGCATCCGCTCGCCAAAACACTTCCCACCGCCGGTCCGCCGCATACAGCTATCCTCTAGCCCCCCGTGCCGAGTTTTTTCTCCGGCGATCCCCACGCCACCGCCCCACCAATGCCCCGCCACCGTTGGCGACAACCGCCCCCATCCTGAACCCTAAGATAGATAGTGGGTTACCTCTCCAGCGAGCCCCCCTCCCCGCTGCGGCCGGTTCTTCCTTCACCCAATGAGCCCACCCCTTGAAAATTGACTGACCCAAAAGTCAATTCAATGATCAAGTGTAGCCAAATCGGAGCAGCATCACAAGCAAGAGCAAGAGCGAGAGCAGCAGTGCGAGCAAGAGCAATGACAAGAGCAGACCAGACAGGGGACGGAGAGCAAGAGTAGAGCAGCAGCGCGAGCGAGAGCTAAAGCAGCAGCGGCTCCTACTGATGTGGACGTCGCCGCCGAGTGAGCGACGCCGTGGAGGAAGTGGCCGATGACGCCGCCATGGATGGAGCCGAGCCGTGTCGGCTCGGGACCGAGCGCCGGCAGCACCGTGAGATCGAATCAAGAAGAAAATGCGGTGATTAGTGTACAACCTCTTTGGTGGCGCCGATTAGGCCGCAGCTTCATCTGAGGAAATGGTGATGATGATGCTCTTCCGGTGGTGCAGGTGAAGACGGCGGTGTGGGAATGGAGGTGGCGCGAAAGACGAGGGGAATGTCGGGGCAGCTCCTTGGAGGTGGAGGACGGGGTGGCTGAACCGGTGGGATGATGAGATCGACGACGGATCCTCATCCGGTACGGTGGATGAGGGACGTCGAGGTGTTGCTGTGGATGACGTCGTCGGGGAAGAGGCTCCGGCTGGGTGGCGGACGGAGCAGGGTGTGGGGTTTCGTCACGAGTTTTCATGGCCTCGGTGTATGAATGGGTGGGCAGATGGGATGGCAGTGGGGAACCATGGCTTAGAGACGCGCTTGTCCGAAATGTGGGGTAGGTTATGAAAGTACCCCCCACCGATTTGAGGCGGTTCTTTCGGTTCACGGGTGCCACGGGCATTTCGCGTGTCGGGATTTCACAGGAGGTGGGAGTTTTCGCGCGCGTTGTAATTTCGGAATAGCAAGGCGTGGGTTGAGATGGAGGGAGTTGTCGGAGCACAACGAGACAAAGATATATCTTAAATACGGGCTAACAAGGCGCGGGTTGAAATTTCTGGACAAGCCAAACGTGTACTGTACCAAATCAATGCGCACTACAAATGTCATTCAAGACTTTGAATTCATGTTATGTTCAATTAAAATATTTCGCTACGTGTATAATGCATGCAACGTACTACTCAAATGAATGTTTTAGTGCATTCCAAACGTATATCCTACCGCTTCAATATGAACTAAATTTGAATAAGATCTACAGTAATGATTGTTGTGAAGTCAAAGCATTTGAATTTGTTTCTCTGTTTTAATAAGATCTACAATCATTATTATTGTCAAGTTAAACCATCGTTTGTGTATTATCTTCACAGCACACCACATGATTAGTCTCGAGTTACATATGAACTATGTGTACTATATGAACTCGAACTAGATTTTTTGAATCCACTTTATTTTGATTTCAAATCACATTACATTTCTAGCTCTAGCTAGATCTTCATAATCTAAACCATGTCTCATATGTATAATGTGTTTATCACATTATGTATGGTGCCCCGCCCCCTACTCCTACAAGTATTTAGATGTGAGTTGCAAACACCACACATTACCACAAATTCAAATAAAATGTGAGAATGTTCGATATATAGTATTGTTTAGATTGCTCGATATTTAGTTGTAAGCTGCAAACGCCACACATTATCATAAATTCAAATAAAATGTGAGATTGTTTGATGTATAGTATGGTTTAGATTGTTCGGCATTTAGTTGTGAGTTGCAAACGCCATGCATTATCACATTATGGTATAACATGTGCACAGCACGTGTATCACCGCTATATTCATGCATGCAATGTTTAAAACACTATGATATCCTATTCAAATATATGAATCCGCTTTCATATCAAATTATGATCTTTGTTAGTATCTTACACCCACACAATCCTCTAACCTTTGTAGCTACCACTAACTTTCTCTCGTGCATGCACACGCCCTCCTCGCCCTCCCCCTCCCTCGGCATTCTATCCACCGGGCACATTCCTTTTTTTCTTTAGGTTGTTCTCCCAGAGTCTCCACAACTCCTTTCTGACACACACCGATCGATAAACCTCTCCAGCGATGCCTTCCTACAACATACACACACACCTTCAATCTCCTCCTTTATGTGTCCTTGCCTCGTGTTTCTCATACGGTCAGACACACGTGTAAACTCTCGCCCCTCTTTTCATCGATCTCACAACCGCACACTCCTCCCCCTATCTAGCTAGTAGTTGGGCCTCTCGCACCACCTCCTAGCTCCATTCTCTCTGTCTATCCGTCTCGCTGGGCCTTACTCTAACGAATGGACGTACACCGACCGATCTCTCGCTATACATATAGCTAGCTAGGTCCTTATAACTCGTTTTTACCCACACGTCGATCGATCTACCTAATTAGTTGTGTCTCTCCCTTCCTCCGACAAACAACAATTGATCTACCGATCTAGTTAGATTTGCTTACCAAACACATGGTTCCCCTTCATCATCCATGGATGGGTCCCGACAGATCTATCACGCACAGGCACACACAGAAACACATCCCCACTCTTATTGATAACATTGCAGTTCCACCCGCAGTTTGTTTAGTAGGCCTCTCCCAACATCTCTAAGAAGCAACTCCATCACCCATCCAGCACTCTACCCCTCTCCCTCCCTCTCCCTCCCTCTCTCTCTCCTCTCTCTCTCTCTCTCTGTCCCATTATATTTCCTATCCTTCAGTTATGTATGGATGTCGACCGATCTCCCTCAAGACATAGCTGGGTCTCTCCTTCTCAACACATATACGAGTCATTCTACCTCTATAGTTAGGCCTCTGCCTACCCCTCCCCCACCCCCTTCCCCTCAGACACACCGATACATTGAGCGCTCTAGAACTTTGTTGTCACGCCGTCGAATCATCACTTTCGATGACGGTTATATTATGAGTTTATGTATTTTGATGTACCGAAGGAGTTCGGAGTCCCGGATGTGATCACGGACATGACGAGGAGTCTCAGAATGGTCGAGACATAAAGATTGATATATTGGAAGCCTATGTTTGGACTTCGGAATGGTTCCGTGAAATCGGGATTTTCTAGGAACACCGGGTTACGGAACCCTCCCGGGGTTAATGGGCCTTAGTGGGCCATGAGGGAGAAGAGGAAGGGCCGGCCGAGGCAGGCGCCGCCTCCCCTAGTCCGAATAGGACAAGGAGAGGGGGCGCCCCTTCCTCTTTCCTTCCCCCAAGTCCTAATCCAACTAGGAAGGGGGAGTCCTACTCCCGGTGGGAGTAGGACTCCTCCGGCGCGCCTCCTCCTAGGGCCGGCCGCACCCCCCCTCACAATCCTTTTAACAGCTTTAAGATGACATTCTTTAGGGGCTGCTTGATATCGAGCACACATGCATACACTCAACATTATGTCAGGACGAGAAGCACAAAGATATAGTAGAGAACCAATCATAGATCGGTAAACCTTTTGATCAACGGGTTCTCCATCTTTTGTCAAGTCATTATGTCCACTTGTAGGCATGGGGGTTCTCATACCTTTGCTTTCTTGCATGTTGAACTTCTTGAAGAGATCCTTGGTGTACTTTGTTTGTGAGACAAAGGTACCCTCCTTAGATTGCTTGATTTGCAACCCAAGGAAGAATTTGAGTTCACTCATCATGGACATCTCATACTTCTCCGACATGAGCTTTCCAAACTTCTCGCTAAAATGAGGGTTAGTTGAACCAAAGATAATATCATCAACATATATTTGGCACACAAATAGTTCACCATCAACCCTTTTCGTGAACAGCGTTGAGTCTATTTTTCCAATCTCAAAGCCTTTTTCAAGAAGAAAGCTAGTCAAGCATTTGTACCAAGCTCTAGGAGCTTGTTTAAGACCATAAAGAGCTTTGTGCAACTTGTAAACATGATTAGGCTTTTGGGATTCACAAATCCGGAGGTTGTTTCACATATACTTCCTCCTCAATTTCACCATTTAGGAAAGCACTTTTGATATCCATTTGATAGAGAGTAATATCATGGTGATTGGCATAAGCAAGAAGAATGCGAATGGACTCAAGTCTAGCAACGGGGGCATAGGTCTCACCATAGTCCATACCTTCGACTTGTGTGTAACCTTGCGCTACGAGACGAGCCTTGTTGCGGATGACTTGTCCATCTTCATCTTGCTTGTTCCGAAACACCCATTTGGTTCCAATGACGTTTTGATCGTCCTTGGGCTTCTCTACCAAAGTCCATAGTGAAAGTGCAACTAATCCCCGGGTGGTTTTGGTAATTAATAACAACATATATATCATTGAACTAATATTTATTTGAGAATCATTTCAGAAAGTTCGTTGATATGGGTATGGCAAGGATCAAGAAGTGGACCCCTCAAAATGCTAAGGCAAGCATTGGCAAAAGCTCAAGACTCCATTTTTGGTTTAGTGATCCAAGATCACATTGAGTCCATAGGAAAGCCAATACTATTAAAGGGGATGAGGTTATGATGATGATCTGGTTGCTCAAGTGCTTAGTGATACATCTCCTAAACTATCAGCAACTTTCCGCCATATACACTCATAAGTAATCTCGGTCCCACCGATATTCCAAACTTCAGTCACACCGAGATGAACCACCTCAGCCATATAGCCAAACCCTAGAAATCTTGGATTTTCCGATTACGAACTTCGGTCTCACGAAACTTGAGTTGCCAAGCTTCGTAACCTACGTCATCAAATCGGTGTCACCGAGATGATGAAGTCGGTCCCACCGAGATTGGCAAGCTCCTGTCTTTACGAATCGGACACACCGAGATTGTATTTTCGGTCCCACAGAAAATCCCAACGTTCACATGATTTGAACTTTCGGTCTCACCGAGTTGTCAACTTCGGTCCCACCGAGATTGGTCAAATGTGTGTAACGGTTGGATTTTGTGTGGAGGCTATAAATACCCTCCACCCCTCTTCATTCGTGGAGAGAGCCATCGAAAGAACTACCACTCCTACCTTACATTTACGAGAAGAGAACTACCTACCCTTGTGTTGAGATCAAGTTGCTCCACTCCCACCATATGAAGCTTGATCTCTAGCCTTCCCAAGTTGCTTTCCACTCAATCCTTTCTTCCACCACAGCCAAATCGGTGAGGAGAGTTGAGTGTTGGGGAGATTATCATTTGAAGCACAAGAGCAAGGAGTTCATCATCATCAACACCATCTATTACCTTTTGGAGGTGGTGCCTCCTAGATTGGTTAGGTGTCGCTTGGGAGCCTCCGTCGAGATGTGGAGTTGAACCAAGAAGTTTGTAAGGGCAAGGAGATCGCCTACTGTGAAGATCTACCCCAGTAAGGCTAGCCCTCCGTGGGCGTAGGCCATGATGGCATAGACAAGGTTGCTTCTTCGTGGACCCTTCGTGGGTGGAGCCCTCCGTGGACTCTCGCAGCCGTTACCCTCCGTGGGTTGAAGTATCCATCAACGTGGAAGTACGATAGCACCACCTATCGGAACCACGAGAAAAATCACCGCGTCTCCAAAATTGCGTTTGCTCTTCTCCACCTCTCTTTACTACATGTGTAATTTACTTTCTGCTGCCTATACTCTAGAATTGCATGTGTAGGGTGATGCTTGACTTGATCATAATCGTGAATCTGCCAAAAACTTGTCTTTGTCAAAAGGCTTAATTTTTATATTGTCAAGTAGTCTAATCACCCCCCCTCTAGACATACTTTCGATCCTACACATACCTTGTTCCTCTCGAAGTTGTGTAATTCTTCGTGCATAGCGTTCACCCAATCCGGGTCTTCAAGTGCTTCTTCTACCTTCATAGGTTCAATACTAGAGATAAATGAGTAATGCTCACAAAAGTTAGCTAAGCGAGTTTTAGAGCGAGTAATTCTCCCGGAGTTGATATCATTGATCATTTGTTCCACGGGGTGATTTTTCTTGACTCTTGCTCGGACTCGAGATAGCTTTTGTTGAGGTTGTGGCTGAGCTTCCTCATCATCTTCATCTTCCTCTTCTTCTTCTTCATTGTTGTTGGTGTTGTCTTGAGGTGGTGGAGAAGGAGGTTGTGGTGGATCTTCTTGTTGCACTTCCTCATCTTGGTGAGTTCCACTTGTGGAGGCCTCCATGTTGCCTTGAGGTTCATCTTGCCGTGAGGTAGGGGGCTCCACATATGTAGATGAGGTACTCTCCTTCACTTCCATGGGACGGATCTTTCCAATAGATAAATCTTGGGTTGCTTCCGATGGGTCCTTGTCTCCTACATCAATAGGCATTTGCTCTACTTGCGAGCCATTAGATTCATCAAACTTCACGTCTACCGTCTCTTCAACCTTTCGAGTGAAATTATTGTAGACACGGTAGGTGTGGGAGTTTGATCCATAACCAAGAAAAAAAGCCTTCATGAGTTTTAGGAGCAAATTTAGACCGACGATGCTTATCAAGGATATAGCATTTCGAACCAAAGACACGAAAGTATCCCACTTGGGGTTTGTTACCGGTGAGGAGCTCGTATGATGTCTTGCCGAGAAGCTTATGAAGATAAAGCCTGTTGATAGCATGACAAGCTGTCTCAACCGCTTCACCCCAAAAATGCTTCGGTGTCTTGTATTCATCAAGCATCGTTCTCGCCATCTCTATGAGCGTTCGGTTCTTCCTCTCAACAACTCCATTTTGTTGAGGAGTGTACGTAGCCGAGAACTCATGTAGAATCCCTTCCTCTTCGAGAAAAGAGTCTACATTGGCGTTCTTGAACTCCGTTCCATTGTCACTCCGAACTTTCTTGATCTTCACCTCAAATTGATTTTGGGCCTTTCGCAAAGGTTTTGAAGATTCTCGAACCTGCGATTTGTCATCAAGGAAAAATACCCACGTAAATCTGGAATAATCATCAACTATAACTAGACCAAAGGAGTTACCACCAAGGCTTTTGTAAGCATTGGGACCGAAGAGATCCATATGAAGAAGCTCAAGTGGTCTCCTTGTGGTCATGATGTTCTTCACGGGATGACTTCCACCTACTTGTTTTCCTGCTTGACAGGCACTACAAAGTCTATCTTTGTCAAAGAGAACATCTTTAACACCAAGAATATGATCACCTTTGATTAGCTTGTCTAGATTACGCATACCAACATGTCCAAGCCTTCTATGCCATAACCAACCTTTAGAGGATTTAGCAATGAAGCAAGCTCTAGGTTGGGCTTTCTTAGTGAAATCAACAATATATAGATCACCTGTACGGATACCGGTAAATGCCATGTTATGATTGTCACGACGAAAGACTTGGCAATCTACTTCGGTGAATAGCACATTGAATCCAAAGTCAGCTAATCTAGACACGGAAAGTAAATTGTATCCAAGAGATTCTACAAGCATGACATTTTGAATAGAGCTATCATGAGATATGGCCACCTTACCAAGGCCAAGTACCTTACCCTTGGAGTTGTCTCCAAAAGTCACATACTTGCGTGGACCATCGTTCTTTGCAAGCTCTTGAAACATGTCTTTGTCTCCGGTCATGTGGTCGGTGCATCCACTATCAAGAATCCACTCTTTTCCGCCGGATATGTAGTCTCTCAGATTTGCCATAAGATTGAGACTCTTCATGATCTTGTCTAGCTCGGTGTCCGAATCGGAGTAATCATCATCATGCTCATGCTCATCATCATATTGACCCATAGATTGTTCATCATCAACACCTAGGTCAATTTGATAACTACTTGCATTAGTTTTGTCAATGTGACAATAATCATCGGAATGCAATACAAGAGCATTTCTAATTAGAACATTGATAAGACTGGGATCACTCTTCTTTTTCATAAGATCACGAAGCTCAAAGAAGCATTTATCAAAGTTGGGATCATTGGGGCGCATCATATCAAATTCAATAGTCTTGTATAGAATTTCATCAAGACCTCTCAAAGAGTAGTCCGGATAAAGTTCTTCCAAGAACTTCCACATAGCATAGGCGCACTCAAAGTTTGTAACGAGCTTAAGCAAGTTATCGGGTAACCCTCTAATGATAAGATTTACAGTTCTAAGGTTACGAAGCAAATCAAGCTCTTCATCCATGGTAGGGTGCAAGGGGTCAAATGGAGGCACAAAGGGGGTCTCAACATATTTGAGCAAATTGTATGTCTTAAAGATAATAAGCATTTCAATCCTCCACGAGTTATAGGACATTCCATTAAGAATAGGCACTCTATGGCTAACACTCCCAAACGTAGACACGTCCATCTTCCTCCAATGGTGTGTAAACCAAAGCAATGGAGACCAAAGCTCTGATACCAATTGTAGGATCGAAGAAGGTGAGAGTGTCTAGAGGGGGGGTGATTAGACTACTCGACAAGATAAAAATTCAATCTTTTATCACAGACAGATTTTGGCAGATTTTGCATAACACACACAAGTCAAGTAGCACACTACACATGCAATTCTAGAGTATGGGCAGCGAAAGTAAATTGCACAAGTAGTAAAGAGAAGTGGAGAAGATCAAACGCAATTTGGAGACGCGGTGATTTTTCTCGTGGTTCCGATAGGTGGTGCTATCGTACTTCCACGTTGATGGAGACTTCAACCCACGGAGGGTAACAGCTGCGAGAGTCCACGGAGGGCTCCACCCACGAAGGGTCCATGAAGAAGCAACCTTGTCTATTCCATCATGGCCTACGCCCACGGAGGGCTAGCCTTACTCGGGGTAGATCTTCACGAAGTAGGCGATCTCCTTGCCCTTACAAACTTCTTGGTTCAACTCCACATCTCGACGGAGGCTCCCAAGCGACACCTAACCAATCTAGGAGGCACCACCCTCCAAAAGGTAATAGATGTTGTAGATGATGATGAACTCCTTGCTCTTGTGCTTCAAATGATAATCTCCCCAACACTCAACTCTCCTCACTGATTTGGCTGTGGTGGAAGAAAGGATTGAGTGGAAAGCAACTTGGGAAGGCTAGAGATCAAGCTTCATATGATGGGAGTGGAGCAACTTGATCTCAACAGAAGGATAGGTAGTTCTTTTCTCGAAATGTAAGGTAGGAGTGGTAGTTCTTTCGATGGCTCTCTCCACGAATGAAGAGGGGTGGAGGGTATTTATAGCCTCCACACAAAATCCAACCGCTACACACATTTGAGCAATCTCGGTGGGACCGAAGTTGACAACTCGGTGAGACCGAAAGTTCAAATAATGTGAACGTTGGGATTTTCGTGGGACCGAAAATACAATCTCGGTGAGTCCGATTCGTGCAATGACAAGAGCATGCCAATTTCGGTGGGATCGACTTCATCATCTCGGTTACACCGATTTGATGACGAAGGTTCTGAAGCTTGGCAACTCATGTTTGGTGAGACCGAGTTCGAATCGGAAAATCCGAGTTTTCTAGGGTTTGGCTTATGGTGAGGTGGTTCATCTCGGTGTGACTGAGTTTGGAATATCGGTGGGACCGAGACTACTTATGAGTGTATATGGCGGTGAAAGTTGTCGATAGTTTAGGAGATGTATCACTAAGCACTTGAGCAACCAGATCATCATCATAACCTCATCCCCTTTTAATAGTATTGGCTTTTCCTATGGACTCAATGTGATCTTGGATCACTAAACCAAAAATGGAGTCTTGAGCTTTTGCCAATGCTTGCCTTAGCATTTTGAGGGGTCCACCTCTTTGGTCCTTTTGCCATGCCAATGTGATTGAATTTCCTGAAACATACTTGATAAAAGCATTAGTCCAACCACAAAGTATGTTGTCATTAATTACCAAAACCACCCGAGGAGCAAATGTGCTTTCACCAACCCAGCCCAAGACCAAGGTTATCAAGAAGCCAGCTCATAAGAGAAAGACCACTACTTCATCTGATCCAGCTATTGATGATGATGTGGGTAATCCGGACCTTGAGGTAGAACTTCATTCACTTGGCTTACTTTTTACACGCCCTATTGACGATGATGCTTGTCAGGACGACGCTGAAACCAGCAATGCGGAAGTCGCTGAGGTAACTATTCTCTCTTCCGATTCAGAAATCTTGCCTTTGCCAAAATTTCGCAAGGCAAACCGGAAAGTTAAATTTTCTCATCCTCTTGCTTATTTGGATCCCAAATTTCTTATGAAGACTCGGCAACATGAAGCTCGCCGCACAACCCGGCACAGTGGCCAGGTAGTTACCTCCGCCGGTTTACCAAACAGTCCGGTTCGAAAACGCCGCTCCGAGGTCTCCGACCTTTTTGTTGATTTAAATCCTAAAGCGGGTTTTTTCCGTCAACCTCTTAATCCATCCGACTCCGATTATCAGGTTACTTCTCATTCATCTTCTGGTGAATCGTCGGCCACCCAGCTACCTCCATTGAAAACGGTTCTTGGGTAAGCTAAGCTGAATATATGCTTCCAGTCTACTCTGTAATGGCTTATGCAGTTCCTTGACTCTTTGTTTTTTCTTTCAGGGCCAAACCTAAACCAAGCAAGAAAGCCCTCCTGGATAAAGCGGCTGAAGAAGATGTAGCCCCAGAACATGACAAAGTGCCAGATGTTGAAGCGTTTGATCCTGAAGATATTCCCAATGATCCTCCTTTGCCAGACGATGCAATCCCCGAAGAGAGGCCTATTAACACTTCAGTCTCTGCTGAACCGCCTGCCAGCTCCGTCCGGATTGAGAAATCCCACAATCCTGCTAACAAACCGACTGCACCAACACAAACCGCCGAGTCCAAAGATGATGACGTTGTGATTACCGGTGTAGGCCGCTTTGAACCGGGGAATCCTGCCACCTTAACCAAGCATACTGTAAAAGAGGATTTTTCTGCTCTGAACAAAGGAAAATGGGATGTTGAACTGGAGACATATGCTGCTCTGAGTGCCCAAGATCTTCATTCCGGCTATTTAAACTGGCTTTATACTAGCCGTGACTGTGAAGCTGGCCTGGTCAAGATGATGAGGGATAAATTTGAGGTAACTCACTTCTTTACTTACTACTATTGTATCAATCCTCCTAGCCCCCAAGGGCCGGTTTGTAACCTTGGTCAAACCGGGACTTGAATATGATCCTTAACACTTTTGAAATCCATCAATATATCCCCCAAGGGCCGGTTTAACTTAGCATAATTAGACCGGGGCTCGGACAGAAAAACTATCCTTAGAACATAATTTGATCAAATAGCCATTAGCCCCCAAGTGCCAAGTTGAATACCTGTATTGAGCTTGGGACTTTGCAATCTAGTAACTTATGAAAATTGAAGGTGCATTAGCCCCCAAGTATCAGACGTATAACATTGTTATGTGGTTGATACTTCAATTTCTTGGACCACTTGTTGAAAGCTAAATGCTGTCTGTATGCAGGCTGAGGTGAGAATCAAGGAGGACCGGATTGCCGATTTGCAGGAGGCCTTGAAAACCCAACAGGCTGAAACAGACAAGGCAAAGAAAGAATTAACTAGCGCCTTGAGCATCACTGAACAGTTGAAGGAAGGCTTCAAGAAAGAGCGGGCTGATTGGGTCACTGAGAAGGCCGCTTTAACCAAAAGAGCGGAAAATGCTGAAGCTGCCCTTAAACCGGTGGTAGATGAACTCACGGCCGTAAAGCGGCAAATACACTCCATGACCGCTGTGATCTTTGATAAGCTCCTTTTAACTTCTATGATAATTTTGAACCTTCTGTAGTATAAATCCGGTTTGAGACTATCCCTGTATTGTTTGTAGGCACACGCATCGGGCACCTAGGAAACAATGTGCGGAAGAAACTGAAGGCTGCCTACACCTTAGTGGAACAATTGTATACCGGAGCCCAGCGGATCATCACCACAGCCTCTCATAACAACCCGGCCCCCTCTTTAATCCAGGACACTCTTAACAGGTTGTCGATGCTTCCGGCCCGGATTGAGGAGCTGAAAAAATCCGCTGCTCGAACCGGATCTATTAACGCCTTGATCCGGGCAAAAGCATGGGTGCCAGATTTCGACCCTGTGGAAGCAGCTCAAGGCTATCCCAGCCTCAAGGAAGATGGCTCTGAATTCAACGAAGATGATTTGAGAGCAATAAACCGTGTAGTGCGCCCTCTGGCTTGTCAGTTAGCTGAAGAGGCAGACTTGACGCATTATCAAGCGCAATACAATGATCAGAACAAACGAGTGCCTGCCCCAACTCTTGAAGCGGAGAACTGATCCTCCAATCCGTAAGCATACTTACGCCCCGATATTGAACCGCCTTCCCTGATCCATGAAGAGGCTGTTTTCCAAGCTTTAATGGGAATCGACTGGACCACTGTTGATTTCCAGCCAATGGGTAGAGACGAGGAAGCTGAAGCGGATGATGACGAGGAGCAGGCTTAAACCGAAAGCCTTTGGATAGCTGTCTTTTGTACCTTTCCAAAATAACAATGATCTTATTCGGGCACCGTGTTGCCTTGTAATAGGATAGTTAACACTTCTATCTTGAATATGCCTTCGTGCATAAGTACTGAAGCTTTTGTTCGAAAAACCTCAACTCATATTTCCTGCAATCAGAAAAATTTGAACTTCGGTGGCGGTTATACCGCCAGCCGGTTTATGATCTTGATATATGTATCAGTAATGTGACAAATAGGTGATACAAAATACCTGCCATGTCTGGCATGAAGGTGGCTTAACCAAGCTTGAAGCGGAGGTTTTATAAACCATTACCGTCAATAAGGGGGGAGAAAACAGCTCCCGTATAAACCGTACTGAATCAACATAAGCCCCCTTGTTGCTCCATGATGTTAATAGGAAAAGGTAAACCGGGCATACTTCTTAGGATTAAAGGGGAATCAAAATCCATCGGCTGAACCGGAAAAAAGGTGCTTGTTGACATAAAAGAAATCCAACAAAAAACAAAGAACAAACAAGCCATGAAAATAACATGGAAGCAAAGGCAATGATAAAAACTGTTTGCAAAAATATGCTATACTGAGCTGATCAAATGGTGTTACCATGGTCGGACAGGACCAAGCCCCCAATAGGAGTGACAATGATTCAAGTCAGCCAGGTCCCCAAATGATTCATGGCATATATGCGGATCAAGAGGCGTGGCAATGGTTGGGTTCACCAAGCCCCCAAGTGATTTTGTGGCCTTAGGCCGATCAAGAGGCGGATGGTTCAGACGTGACCATGTCCCCAAGTGATCTGGTGGTGTCGCCTATCAAAAGGTGTCGCGTTGGTTCGCATACCGACCAAGGCCCCAAGTGATATATAAGAAGCAAATGTCAAGGGTAAACCGGAGGCGCTTTAAAAACAGAGCCACTCCATGTAACCACGCATGATAAAAAAGACAGAGACCCCGCTTAGCCGAGGCTCCGGTTTTATTATATCAAAGATAATATATACCTGTCATGATATGTACATAGATAGAGCCGATGGCTCAAGTGTAGTAAGGTCAAGATGAGCTATGTTCCACGGCCTGTTGGTCTCCTCCTCTCGATGTGCGTGAGTCTTGATGCTCTCGAATATCAATCGATAGTACGACCCACAGTGCGATTCTTGCCGACCACAAAAGGTCCCTCCCAAGGTGGGGATAACTTGTGCATATCCGTCGGTCTGGATGAGTCGAAGCACCAAATCTCCTTCTTGAAAAGTTCTGGTTCTAACCCGCGATCGTGATAGCGATTTAAGATCTTCTTTGGTAAATCGCCGAACGGGTAGCCGCTATATCACGCTCCTCGTCCAATAGGTCCAAAGCGTCTTGCCGGTTGTCTCATTGTCCGCTTCAACATAAGCTACCACACGAGGCTAATCGTGCGATATCACTAGGAGAACCGCCTCTGCTCCATAGACCATAAAAATGGTGTGTATCCCGTGGACCGGTTTGGCGAGTATTGATACTCCATAACACGATGGTAGCTCTTCAACCCAACATCCCGGTGTTCTTTGCAATGGGACCATAAGCCGGGTTTGATGCCTCGCAAGATTTCTTGGTTAGCTCGCTCGCCTGTCCATTGACTGGGGGTGTGCCATCGACGACACGCCAAGTCGGATGTGCTCACGCTCACGTAACTCCTTCATAGCGCCCTTGGATAAATTGGTACCATTGTCGAGAATGATACTATGTGGAAAGCCAAACCGAAAATCACCTTTTGATGAACTGCACCATTGTTGCCGTGATCACACTTGCCGACAGCTCGCTTCAACCCACTTGGTAAATTTATCAACCGCCACCAAAAGGTGGGTTTTCTTATCCTTGGATCTTTTAAAAGGTCCGACCATATCCAGCCCCAAGTTGCAAACGGCCACGTTATTGGGATCATCCTCAATTCTTGAGCCGCACATGAGCACGCCTTGAAAATTTCGACATCCGTCACACCGCTTAACCAAGTCCTCCGTGACGCATGTGTTGTCAACCAAGAGAACTCGTGATTTAAACGCTTTTGCCACAGAGACTTTGAATCGGCGTGATGTCCACAATCCCTTCATGGATTTCTCTTAAGATTTCACAGCCTTCCTCAGAGAAACACAACGTTGAAACGCTCGATATAATCGCAATGATGCAATTCACCATTGACAATCGTCATAGACTTGGATCGCGGACTATCTGCTGGCTAGAATCTCATCCTCCGTAACTCGCCACGATTCATGTACATAAGATAAGGAACCGTCCAATCCGAATAGCATGCAAGATCGCCACCAATTGAGCCTCCGGATCGGGAATAGCCAAATCTGCTTCACAGGAGCCGGATCGACGGGTTGTGCAACACGTCCAGAAAGACATTAGGCGGGACCGGTTTGCGCTGAGAACCCAACCGGCTTAAAGCGTCCGCCGCTTCATTCTTCCGACGGTCCACATGATCCACTTGATAACCCTTGAAGCAACCCGCAATATTATCCACTTCCCAACGATATGCAGCCATGAGCGGGTCCTTAGAATCCCAAGTGCCAGACACCTGTTGAGCCACGAGGTCCGAGTCACCGAAGCACTTAACCCGGCTTAAGTTCATCTCTTTAGCCATCCGGAGACCATGGAGCAAGGCTTCATACTCAGCTGCATTATTAGTGCAAGGGAACATTAAGCGGAGAACATAACAAAACTTATCACCCGTGGGGAAGTTAATACGACTCAGCCCCGAGCCTTCCAGCTTGCTCGATCCGTCAAAATGAATAGTCCAATATGTGTGATCCGGCTTCTCCTCGGTGCTTGTAACTCCGCCCATCATTGATGAAATCAACAATCGCTTGAGACTTCACCGCCGTCCGAGGTACATACATCATCCGTGGCCCAAGCTCTATAGCCCACTTGGCAATCCGCGATCGCCTCCGGTTCAGATGATATCACCCAAGGGGCTGAACCGACCATCGTGATGGGGTGCCCTTGAAAATATTGCTTCAACTTCCGGTGGCCATGAAGACACCATAGACCAGCTTCGCCAATGCGGATACCTTTGCTTGGATTCAATAAGCACTCGCCGATATAATAAACCGCCGCTGAACCGGATATTCCTTGCTCGCCTCCTTTCGTTCCACCACAATAGCCACGCTTAATCGCCCGAGCATTGGCTGCTACATATAATAATAGTGGCCTTGTCAACCGGAGCTGCAAGAACAGCGGATTGGCTAATTGCCGCTTTAAGTCCTCAAATGTTTATCGCAGCGGACTCGCATTTAAATTGTCTGCCTTCCTCAAAGATTTGGTACAAAGGATGGCCTTCTCCGAGGCGGCCGATAAACCGCTCAAGGCGGCGATTCGGCCCGCCAAACGCTGAACATCATTGATGCACTTCGGTTTAGCCAGGGAGGTAATAGCCGTAATCTTCTCCGGATTAGCTTCAATTCCTCTGTTAGACACCAGGAAACCTAGCAACTTGCCTGCCGGAACACCAAAAACACACTTGGCCGGATTAAGCATCATCTTATAAACTCGCAAGCTGTCAAAGGTCTCCTTCAAATCATCCACCAGCGTCTCCTTCTGCTTTGATTTTACCACAATATCATCCACATAGGCGTGCACATTGCGGCCGATCTGTTTATGCAGCAATTTCAGACACACCGCTGATAGGTGGCTTGGCACTCTTGAGCCCGAAGGGCATAGATACATAGTAGAAGGCTCCAAAGGGAGTGATAAATGCTGTTTTCTCCTGGTCCTTAACCGCCATTTTGATCTGATGATATCCAGAGTATGCATCCAAAAAACTCAAACGCTCACAACCCGCCGTGGCATCAATGATCTGGTCAATGCGGGGGAGGGCAAAAGGATCCGCTGGACAGGCCCTGTTAAGATCTGTGTAATCCACACACATACGCCAAGTGCCGTTTTTCTTAAGAACCAACACCGGATTAGCAAGCCACTCTGGATGGAACACCTCAATGATAAAGCCAGCTGCCAAAAGCCTGGCCACTTCCTCTCCAATGGCTTTGCACCTTTCTTCGTTAAACCGGCGGAGGAATTGTTTCACCGGTTTATACTTAGGATCCACATTAAGAGTGTTCTCAGCGAGTTCCCTCGGTACACCTGGCATGTCGGATGGTTTCCATGCAAAAATGTCCCGATTCTCATGGATGAACTCGATGAGCGCGCTTTCCTATTTGGGATCCAAATTGGCACTGACAGTGAACTGCTTGGACGAATCGGCGGGCACGAAGTCAACAAGCTTGGTCTCAGCTGCCGATTTGAACTTCAGATCCGAATCATGCTCTGTAGTTGGCTTCTTCAAAGGAGTCATATCCGCCGGATCAACATTGTCCTTATAGTACTTCAACTCCTCCATGGCACAGACCGACTCTGCATAAGCTGCATCACCTTCCTCACATTCCAAAGCGACCCTACGGCTCCCATGAACCGTTATTGTCCCCTTGTAACCCGGCATCTTGAGCTGCAAGTAGATATAACAAGGCCACGCCATGAACTTGGCGTAAGCCGGCCGGCCAAACAAGGCATGATACGGGCTCCGGATCTTCACCACCTCAAATGTTAGTTTTTCCGACCGGGAGTCGTGCTCGTCCCCAAAAGCCACATCCAGGGCTATCTTACCAACAGGATATGCAGATTTGCCAGGCACCACACCATGAAACATCGTATTAGACGGTTTGAGATCTTTGTCTGTTAGACCCATGCGGCGGAATGTCTCATAGTACAGTATGTTAATACTGCTTCCTCCATCCATGAGTACCTTGGTAAATTTATAACCCCCCACCTGAGGGTCTACCACTAATGCTAGCTGGCCCGGATTATCAACCCGGGGCGGGTGATCCTCTCTGCTCCACACGATAGGCTGCTCCGACCAGCGCAAGTAACGTGGTAAGGCCGGTTCAACAGAATTCACCGCTCGCTTGTGGAGTTTTCGGTCGCGTTTATCCAAGCTAGTTGTGAAAACATGATATTGCCCATTGTTCAACTGTTTTGGCTGGCTCTGATAACCCGATTCTGTTGCTGCTGCCGCCTGGCCGCTCGATTATTACGGTGATTGTGACCGCCTCGATTGAGACTGAACCGAAGCTCCATCGTGACCCGCCCATGAAAACCGGATCCTGAACCGCCACCTGACCCGTGGTCATACCGGAAGGCATTAGAGTTTTTAAACTCCTGCATAATATAACAATCCTTCCAAAGATGGTTAGCCGGCGCCTCCTTCGTCCCGTGCTTCGGGCAAGGCTGATTCAACAAATAATTCAAGCGGCTTGCATTAGGATTGGGAGCCCCATTACGATTTGCCGCTTTACCTCTGCGTCGCTGCCCCCTATCCTGTGCATTAGTGTTGGCCACAAAGTCCATGCTGCCATCCGCCTTTGCGCTTGCCTCCGTTCCATGACCCGCCGGTTTGTACCGCTTTTGTTTGAGTTGCTATTCTTCCTTCCTTCCTCGCTTCATCATCATCGGCCTCGGGATCCTTGGTACTGTCGAATCAGCGTACTTCACTAAAGCGGCCATGAGGGTTCCCATGTCATTACAGAACCGCTTCATGCGTCCCAATTTCAATTTTAAAGGCTCAAACCGGCAGTTGCCTTCTAGGGTTAAGATCGCAGAGTCAGCATTAATCCTGTCAAACGAGTGCAAAATTTCCGAAACGCGGCGCACCCAATGGGTCGTTGATTCCTTCCTCCTGGACACAAGCCGCCAGGTCTACTATGGACTTGGGCTGCTTACATGTATCCTTAAAATTTGATAAACCGGCCCGAATCGGGCCCATGAGCTGATAGAATTGGGCGGTAGGCTCTTCAACCAAGCACGAGCCGTGCCTTCAAGCATCATGGTGAAGTATTTTGCACACGCGGTCTCATCCACGTCTAGCATCTCCATGGCCATCTCATAACTCTCTAACCACGCTTGAGGATAAATCAGCGGTGTAATTCGCACCTTGCGTGGACCCTTGAAATCTTTGGGCAGGCGCACATTGCGAAAGCGAGGATTAAACAAGGCACTCCCAAAGCGGATGCGACTCCTGGTCCGGGCGAAGGTGGTAGGGCGAACCGGCGAAGTCGACCGCATCATCCTGTGCTGCTAACTCGCCTCCTTCCGTTCGGGCCGTCCACCACATCCCGAGCATCGCGAACACCACCTGCCGAGTTATTGCCATGGGCCGCTTCATGGCCTCGCAGATTGCTCGATATGGCCGGTTCATCCATGCGCTCGCTATAGCTCGAGCTTGACGGGCGAGTGAATCCGATCACGGCCGCATGCGAATATGCTTCTGCTGAATCAGTGCGGTCCGGAGAAGCTCCTTAACCCGGCGCGTCTCTATCGCTTGCGGAGAGTCCCCTTCGACTGGGATAGCCTCTAATCGCGCGACGGCTGCAACAAGGTTGTCCATAGGATTAGAATAATGACCTGGGGGCGTCTGGACCGGCGGAGGAACCACAATGTTCTGCTGAGGAGGTTCCATCAGGCGAGGTTGGACCGTCGCCCTGGTCCCGTGCCTCAATCCGGTTTGTCTCTGTGTGCTGCGGCGGATTACCGGGTCCAGCTCACAGGTGTGAAAGAGATTCCGGGATCAAACCCTAACGATAGGGCGTGATCTCGTGCTTCCGCTTTAAGACCTCCCTGTGATGCGTTCGGTCAAGCATGAGCTTATAAGCCTGGCGCCCAAAGCGCCCGCTCTGTGGCCATCCTGTCTTTTTCATTGCTCGATCCGCTTTGGCTTGCACGATCTGCTCTCTCACCTTTGCAATTTCGCATTATGGGCCTCTGATCCGCCGGATTGTCCTCGCCATAAGCGGCTAGTGCATCAAACAGATCGATAGAACTTGAATCGGCGGGCGACAAGGCCTCCTCCCTCGCTACGCTGCCGCTGCTGATCCGGAGAGCATCGCCACGGCGGTCGAAGAGTGATTCGCCACTGTGTGCCGCCATGAATATTCCAACCCGTTGACCTGGCACGGGGGTCCGGAATCGCCGCCATCGAACAGCCCCTAACCATATCGTCTTGCAACTGGTATAGTGATTCGGTCTCTCCGGTTGAAGACTCGTCACCGGAATAGACGACGGTCTCGCTACCGTGTTCTGATCCGTCTTCACGCTCTCCTCCGTGGATGACTCCAACGAAGACATGCTTCACGGCCGGTTTAACCTGGGTAGATCTCGCATGCTGAGCCGTCTCGACGAGGTTGGTGCAGATGTCCGGCTCAGGCCCAGGCTCACCGATCTTGCCGATGAAAACGTGTATGCCACCAAAGGGGACCCGGTACCCGTACTCGATTGAATCGGCCTCGGGACCCCATCCTGCGTCGTCGATGTAGATCCCGCCACGGCGACTCTTGGTCATCCGCCCACAACATAGCCTTCGAGTCCCTTGAGCTTGCCCTCCAAGATCGTCAAACCATCGGCGATAGCCCCATTGCCGGTGTCAAACCGCGGATCTCGGTAGGGGGTCCCGAACTGTGCGCCTAGGCGGATGGTAACAGGAGACAAGGGACACGATGTTTTTACCTGTGTTGGGCCCTCTCGATGGAGGTAAAACCCACGCCCTGCTTGATTGATATTGATGATATGGGTAGTACAAGAGTAGATCTACCATGAGATCAAGGAGGCTAAACCTAGAAGCTAGCCTATGGTATGATTGTTGTAATGTATGTTGTCCCACGGACTAAAGCCCTCGGTTTATATAGACACCGGAGGAGGCTAGGGTTTACAGTAGTCGGTTACAATGGTAGGAGATCTACATATCCAGATAGCCAAGCTTGCCTTCCACGCCAAGGAAAGTACCATCCGGACACGAGCCGAGTCTTCAATCTTCTATCTTCGTAGTCTTGGAGTCCGTGGATATTGATAGTCCGCTGTCCGGACACCCCTAGTCCAGACTCCCTCAAGAGCCCTCGAACCGTCTTCAATGACGATAAGTCCAGCGTGCATAATGTCCGGCATTGCAAGGCGGGTTCCTCCCTTGAATAATCCGGAGAAGATAATGAACACCAGATAGTGTCCGCTCGCAAAAATAATTTCCACATTCCACCAGAGAGAATAAAATATACACTGGCTCAATCTGCGACGATTATGCGGCGTGACATCACACCGTAACCAAGCCTTTGTTTGAATCTATACCACCAAAGACGTTTAGCTTAAGCGGTTTCTTGGCACGCCTTGTCGAGCGAGATCATGTTCCCTTATTCGGGATCCTCATCAATACGGACGTGGGTAACCCAACCGTGCCATTGATGGTGGCGCTTGGGAGATAAGCGAGTTTTACCAGGCCGGTGGGGGACTCATAGTTTTCGTCCGCCTATGTATAAGGGATAAGGATTCACCTTCTCACCTACGCCTTCTTCCTCCTTTGCTTATTCATCTCCGCGCACTCAAGCTCCAACGCCCAAGCTTATGATCTCGCCGACCTTCTCCGAATATGTCCGGAGCGGGAGGTAAATGGTTGGCCTCCACCGCTAAGGAGGAGGACATCACCAAGCTGCGCGATGCCGGATACCTTTCCAGCGATATTGCGCATCGGCTGCCCGACGAGGGGCAGCTCATCCCTACCCCTGGGCCTCATGAGAGGGTCGTCTTCCTTCCCCACTTCCTCCGCGGACTGGGCTTTCCGCTCCATCCTTTTATCCGGGGGCTCATGTTTTACTACGGCCTGGATTTCCATGATCTGGCGCCGAACTTCGTCTTCAACATCTCGGCGTTTATCGTCGTGTGTGAGGCCTTCCTCTCGCATCCGCCCCACTTCGCTGTGGCTCAAGACCTTCAACGCTGTCAAGGTTGTGAAGGGCACATAAGCGAATGCGGAGGCGCCATGTTGGGCAATCGCCCAACGCCCCTTGGCTAGAAGGGACCTTCGTGGACTCCGTCAAGGGGTGGCAATCGGGTGGTTCTACATCACCGAGCCGCAAGCCCACATGGGCGGCGGCTCCCAGTTCAGATCTGGTATCCCCACGCAGCTCACCTCCGAAAGAGAAGGGTTTGCGGTGGGGCAATCCGTGGAGGTGACGGGACTCGAGCCTGCATCAAGAAGATGGTGAGCAATAGGCTCAGCTCGCCGACGTGGTCCAAGTCATGCTCATCGGCGGATCCTCCCATGCCAAACGGGCATTTAATTTGTGGAGTTCAATCCGAACAGCACCAGCGCTAAGCGGGCTCTTCGATACAACATACAAAGGTGCTCGGAGGGTGCTGTTCAAGGGCGCCGGCCTCCGTGATCCGCAACGGAAGATCATGATTCAGCTCGCGATGTCCAACCGACGAGGTAAGTGATTCAACCCCATTACGGGACACTCGTGATAATTAGATTGACTCTAGTGAGGTTTCATTTTGCCTCTTCCTTTGACAGGAATGGATGGAGAAGGCCAAGCTGCTCATTAGCCCGGCTCCCATGCCAGAAGACCCAATGAACGCCCGCGTAACAGGGCTACTGGTTCCGTATCGCACGTGGTCTGGGGAGAAGAAGGCCAAGAAGGTGGCTGCGGGACTCAAAGAGTTCCAGAATCAGCGGCCCGACGACGACGAGGACTCCTCCCCTGAAGACGACGAGGAGGAGTATTCTCTCCCAGAGGAGGGAGAGAAGAAGAGGAAGGCTTCCCCGATCGGGGAGGCCGAAGGGTCCAAGAGGGGGAGAACTATCCCCCCGGACAGTTTCGCCAACATCAGCGTTGGCGAGGATGAGTGGCCTCCAAGGGCCAGGCGTCCGGCAGGATGGTAAGTATTCGGTTCATTCATACGCCGTACCTTTTATGTCATGCAGTATCCTTCTAACACTTTATTCTGCCCGTAGTCCGGTTGATGACGATCTCCCCGACTCGATGAGCGGGTCGTTGGCCTCGTCGGACGTAAATTCCGTCCCGACCGCCTCTACCCCACGCGCCGACGAGGACGCCGAGGTGGGATCCCAAGAGGGGACCCAGCAGGAGGAGGCTCCAGAGGCGCCGTCAGGCGACCTCTTGGACTTTGCGCCGGACTCTACATTGGAACCTGCGGTGGATCCAGAGTCCGCAAGCGCCCTTCGAAAGAAGGGCAGACTGCGGACGCCGCGGCCTCCGCCCAACCGGAGGTGCGGATAACCTGTTGGAGGCGCTTAAAGGCGCTTCCATCAGGAAGAACACCGCACTATCATGAGTGCGGTGATTGAGAAGGTTCAGCTCGCCAAGAGCGGGCTGACCGAAGCTCGCAGCAGCCTTCTAACGAGCTTTGAGGTAAGAAGTTAAAATTATGTAATGTAATACCGCATAGACAGTAGCCCCTGATGCTTAGTTCGGTGTTCGGAAAGAAAAGCCGGACTGAGGATCTAACAAGATATACGCAGGGTTGCCTAAAATATGTCAATATGGGTTTGCAAGCTGCGCTGCTGACCTCTTCCGCATTAACGGCGGAGGTGGAGGTGCTGAAGAAGAATCTCGAGCGGTCCGAGCAAGAGCTCGGCCATGCCAAGAGGCAGCTCGAGGAAAAAGAAGGTGAGTAACACCACTTTAAATAAGTACCTTACAGAAAAGGGTTTCGGTTGCAAATAAAATTAACAAGGATAATATGTGTATTGCAGGGGCCACTAACGAGGTGGCAGCCCTGAAGGATGCTGTGTCCGTGGCCGAACGCAGTGCGGCCGTGGAACGGGCTGAGCGAGAAAAACAAGAGGCACGGGTGGCGGAAGTTCGGCAAGAGCTCCAGGCTCTCATGGAAAAGCATGAGAGTTTGGAGCGTGACTCCAAGACTCGAGAGTCCGAGCTTGCCTCGCTCTCGAAAGTGCCAACCGCCAAGGCCGAGGCCCGTAAGGCCCTTCAGAGGTTGAGGACATAAAGAAGATAGCGGCGGTAAGGCATTTTTCATGCAAAGCGTGCATGTTAATGTGAATTACCCGATACTTACCCGCATTCGAGTTCTCGAGGTATTTGCAGATCTGCCACGAGTGCATCCGATGCCGCCCGATTCTATCGTGGCGAGGAGGGAGCTCGACGGAGAAGGTCTTCGGTCTCAAGACTCTGAGGCCGCCATCCGTGTTTTCAAGCGACCGGTGAAGCGGCTGGTCGAACTCCACATGGTAGCCGAGGAGGCCATGAAGGGCCTCATAGTCCGGCTATGGCCTCGGCAGGCCATGCACGGGAGCTACTTTGGCCTCAGTCGGCGGCTGGTGGATGCATGCCCAGTGCTGGATGTAGTCAAGCGCCCGCTTTGTATTGAAGGCGCTCGTCGGGCCCTTGCCCGCATAAAGGTGCAATGGGGCAAACTGGATGCGAGAAGCTTCTCACGGACCCACCGCCACGGGCAAGGAGCATCGCACGCCGAGCGGTATTATAAAGTTGTCTGAAGGGAGCCCGCGATATTGCAGATGAGTGCTCCGAAATGTAATCTTTGAGTGAACTCGCTGTGTATTTATCCTCGGCGCTGAAAACTTCGCTTATATGCGCCATGAGCAACGCTTGTTTAATTTAAAATATTACGTTCAGGCGGCCGCTTAGAAATCTCGAGAGATGGCAAGTCGTTATTTCACCCCCAAGCCACAAGTGCCGGGTGTTCGGTGATAAACTTGAGCACTCTTGTTCCCATTTTGGGTCCATCTAGGAGGCGCCAACACGACGAACAAGGCAACCGGACTTATAATGCTTGAACACTCTCACTTAGCCATAGAATTCTATAATTTTAAATTTGGTGAAGCCCCGGTATTCGAAGACCGAATCGGGCGCTATCCACGCCTTCATCGGACATTATCCGAACTTCGCTCAAGCGGCGTGAGTCTTTAAGGACCCGAAGAACCTCTCAAACAGCGTATCTCTCGCCTTATCATGCCGCCGGTTTAGCTTTCTCCGAGGCGTTAACCTGCTCAATCGGGCGCAATCGCGATGGTTCTCCCAGTGCCACCTTAGCCGATGAACGGAACATAAGGCACCAAAAGCGGGAGCCGCAAACCCAACTATTGACCCAAGACATGATTCGAGCCGATTCATATAATGCTATAAGTTCGGGGTGCCGCACTTGTGAAAGTGTTCGGACTTTATCACACCATAATTTGGGGAACAGAAGCCCCTGGCGTATTCGGCCGTACCAAAATATATGGGTGCAAGATGTCATATAATGAACATAAAAGATAACGCAATTGCAAATAAAAAGGTGCTGCATTATTTATGAAAGAAAGTCTGCTAGTAGAGCGGACTGATACAAGTAGTGCGGTAAGCAAGGGATTTGGACTAAATAAACATGTCCTCTCGTGGATGAGCTGCAGACTTGGTGTATATAATTGAATTTAATGCTCAATTGAGACCACACAGGTGTTCGTCGCGCCTTCTTTAGTCCCCGATTCGTTGCATCATGAGTTAGGCAAGTTCGCCATCGGACAGGCTTCCGTTAACAGAGTCCTGTGTACATAAAAGAAGAAAAGATAAAATAAAAAGAAGGGGGCACTCGTGTGAGCCCCCGTGTGGTCGAGCCGCACTCTAGGTCCATTGTGATCGTGCCCTTTCCTCGCGCCCATGGTATCTCCAAAGCGTAATGATGTACGCGGAGTGTTATTCTTGCGATCATGCGTGGGCGAGGGTTGGGGCCGCATTTCTATGCGTGCTCTGATCACGCCAGGTGGTCTTGGTTGGCATTGCTCCGGGCGCGCTTTGATGTGTCCGGCCTTTTAACTACCGGACTTGAGAATTGCCTTAGAAGGCTACTCAGACTTACGCCGCGAGAGTCATTGTATGTTCCTCCGCTCGAGGGAGCGTTCCGTATTTCCATTGACCGTGATGACTCCACGAGGGCCCGCATCTTGAGCTTTAGGTATGCATAACGCGGCACGCGTTGAATTTTGCAAACGCGGTTCGTCCGAAGCGAGCATGATAGCCGCCATAAACGGGACTATGTCAAGATTAACTCTTCGCTTCGAAATTATCCGGGATTCAAGACCACTTCAGTGTGGTCGAGCCTGCAGTTGGCCTCCACTCACGGATGACACCTTTAAAGGTTGTCCTTGTAGGTTTAATCTTTGATGGGTCTATGCCCATTTTGCGCACTGTATCCTGATAAAGCAGGTTCAGGCTGCTACTGCCGTCCATCAGGACTCTCGTGAGGTGGAACCCATCAACGATTGGGTCTAAAACCAATGCGGAAAATCCGCCATGGCGTATGCTGGTCGGATGGTCTCTTCGATCAAAAGTGATCGGGCAAGAGGACCATGGGTTGAACTTTGGGGCGACTGGCTCCATCGCATAGACGTCCCGTAGTGCGCGCTTCCTCTCCCTCTTGGGTATATGGGTCGCGTATATCATATTCACCATCCGCACTTGTGGGGGAAAACCCTTCTGTCCTCTATTGTTCGGCGGCCGGGTCTCTTCCTCATCGTCGCTATTTAGCCCCTTGTCATTGTTTTCGGCAATTAACTTGCCGTCCTACTTGAACACCCAGCAATCTCTATTGGTGTGGTTAGCTGGCTTTTCAGAGGTGCCATGTATCTGGCATAAGCGGTCGAGTATTCGGTCTAGATTGGACGGACCCGGAGTGGTTCTTTTAAATGGCTTCTTCCACGACGGGTTTAGAGCCTCGAATCCGGCATTGACCGCCAGATCCTTCCTTATCGCCGCCAAGCACGCGGCGCTTGTTTTTGTTTCGACGTGACTGCGCTTGTTGTCCTTAGTATCCGGACTGCCAGAATTTTTACGGAGATTGTTGCTGCGGCTAGCTAGCTGTCCTCTCCCGCACAAAAGCGGCTCATTAACGTTGTGAGGGCTGCCATGGACTTCGCTTTTCCTGCCCCTGTGTCGGGCTAGCCATTCGTCCCGGATGTTATGTTTGAAGGCTGCAAGGGCCTCTGATCCGGACAATCGACGATTTGGTTTTCTTTGTCAAGAACCGTGTCGTAATTGTCCGCCGATTTGTCTGCTCTTGAATAATGTGGCTTAGGTCATCGGCGTCGGTGGTCGCACATATGTGCCTCGGAAGTTGTCGAGGAATGCGGCTTCCGTGTCCTCCCAAAGACCCAATTGACTCTGCGGGCAAGCTGTTTAGCCAATGCCGAGCTGGTCCTTTAAGCTTGAGTGGGAGATACTTGATGGCATGTAGATCGCCGCCGGGCCATGTGAATGTGGAGAAGATAGTCTTCAATCCAAACCGCTGGGTCTGCAGCCATCGTGAAGATTCAATGTTTACGGTTTAAACCCTTGAGGATCGATGATCCATTACTTCGTCGCTGAAGCATAGAGGTGTGCTGGCGCCCTGTATTGAGCAATATCGCGACGCAGCTCGAGAGAGCGCTGCTCTGTTGTGTTCGCCCGGCGGTGTTATTATGTCCGCGCGACGGTATTTGTCGTGGGTCGAGGGCGCCCACGTGATCCGTAGATGGATCTGGATTGCCTTGCCTTGTCCTCCAATATGTCTCGCAAGTCCGCCGATTCCCTCTTGGCTTCACTTTTGGAGCGATGCCGGGTACGGTCTTGGCTGGGGCCTGATGCCTTCGTCACGACCACGGGTGGTCACCAGCCATGTCGTCTTGCTGGTGATGAAGGTATGTATGCTTCCTCCTCTAATCGGGGAGCAGCTTGCGTCTTGGGTAACTTTTGGAGGGGCATTCGAAGTTTATACTCTTCACCGCGAGGACCTCGGTCCATCGATCGCCAGCGAGGTCTTGATCAGCTTGGAGCTGTTGCTGCTTTTCTTTAGGCTGTTTGTCGTGGCGATAAGCCCGCGCTTGAAGCGCTCTTGTTCGACAGGATCCTCGGTATGCGAATTCATCATCGTTGAGGCTTGCCGTCTTGGAGGGAGGCATATAGTTATCATCCTCAACCCTTAAATGCGCCGCCTCTCGTGAGGGCTTGCTTCTCGCATCCTCTGCGCTGAGTCTTCTTTGGAGGGGATTGTCTTCGCACTCTCCAAGTATTATTATCTCCGTGCGGAATCTCCATTCTTCTTTGTGGCGGGATTTAGAGCGGGGCGGCGACGCCGGTGTTTGGGCTGCTTCTTTAGAGAATCGCCTCCGCCGCTTCTTCGCCATCCCGTCTTTTGGGGTGTCCACCATATATATGTCGATGATCGAGGTGGTCCTCCAAAGCCTGTAGGCGCCGGCTCTGCTCGCCTCTCGGCATCGCCGCCCATGGCGCCGATGTCGCCGGAGTCAAGTCTAGCATGTCGGTTAAATCATCAACAAGTGGCTACAAAGTGGGTGGTGGGTGGGCTTTGAATTTCTTCGTCGTCGTGTTTCAACCATCCGGCCATAGTTCGCCAGACTCTCCCGAGAAGCGAGAGATGCTTTAGTGAATTCAGGATATCGCCAAAAGGCGAGTGTTGGAAAATGTCCGTGGCGGTGAGTTCCAGAACCGGCGCCCAATCCTGATCGATTGGTAGGGGCGCGGGAGGTTCGGAGTCCGGTGAGGAGTCCGCCGTCTCGGATTCACGAGTTTCGCAAGGGACAAGATTATTGTTCGGCTCCATCGCCGTGGATGTTGAAGCCCCGGGGCGGCGTCTATCCGCCGGCCCTCGATCTGGGCGATCGGCTCCGGGCTAATGGCCGAAGCGGATCCGAGTGTGGCCACCAAGGCACTGTTCGGCGGCAGAGCTAGATCATGCCCATCGTCACAAGATCGCGGCGCTGGCTGTGGCTCGAGTCCGTCAAGATCAAGTCTCCGCGACATCGGCCGTGAAGTTTAAGCTTCCAAGTCGACCGACGGCGGGGCGAAGCTTCGATCTGCTCGGATGGCCAAGTGAATTGGCCCGAAGGCGGCCGCCGAATACAAAGATCTGTCCGGGAGAAAAGTCTCACCTGGACAGCGTTGATGGTTGAAGATGCCATCGCCTATCGTGACGACACGGAGGAACTCTCAATGAAAGCACCAATGTCGTGTCAAAACCGGCGGATCTCGGTAGGGGGTCCTGAATCGTGCGCCTAGGCGGATGGTAACAGAGACGAGGGACATGATGTTTTTACCTGTGTTGGGCCCTCTCGATGGAGGTAAAACCCACGCCCCGCTTGATTAATATTGATGATATGGGTAGTACAAGAGTAGATCTACCACGAGATCAAGGAGGCTAAACCCTAGAAGCTAGCCTATGGTATGATTGTTGTAATGTATGTTGTCCTACGGACTAAAGCCCTCCGGTTTATATAGACACCGGAGGAGGCTAGGGTTACACAGAGTCGGTTACAATGGTAGGAGATCTACATATTCGTATAGCCAAGCTTGCCTTCCACGCCAAGGAAAGTACCATCCGGACACGAGCCGGAGTCTTCAATCTTCTATCTTCGTAGTCTTGGAGTCCGGCGGATATTGATAGTCCGGCTGTCCGGACACCCCCTAGTCTAGGACTCCCTCACCCACGGTGGGCGCCAACTGTCGTGGATTTGTCACGGCAGATGTCCTAGTGAAAGGACTTAGTCGTGGAGCCATCGCTACGAGTTTTCTTGAAGGGGTTAAAGCGGACACAAAGACACGAGGGTTTTATACTAGTTCGGCCCCTTCGATGAAGGTAAACCCTACGTCTAGTTGTGATGGAATTGATGTGGTCTCGATGGCTAGGGAGCAAACAAGCTTCGCCTAGGCTCGAGTTGTGGTTGTCTGTCTTGAACCGCCGCGGTCGTCCCCTTATATACACGGGTGACACCTGCCGGTCCATAGAGTCCCAACCGTTCATACTGTATCCGGTTGGTATCTCTCTATTCCTAACTTACAATACAAGTTTATACATCAGGGCTGATTTACTGCTCTGTGTTCTAAACCGACTACAGGCCTTGGGCCTTCATCTGCTTATACCACTAATGAAGTTAACCCGGCCCAAGTAGGCCGGTTTACGCCTAGTGGTAATATCCCCAACAGTCAGGACGGGCCAGCCTACACGGTTGCTTGCTGGGTTTGCTCTCTTCACACTCTCTCGCACAAAACGACTGTGGCCACATCTCTAACATCCCGGCGGATCACGTCCGCTTGGGGAAGGGGTTGATGCTTCTTGTAGATGCGGGTTGCCGCCGACGGCGAAACCCACTCGTCGGCACGCCCCGATCGGGGTCCCCGCCGTTCTCTCACAAAGCCGGTGAGGTTGCCTTCATCCCTTGCTCACTACCGCGACGTGGGCGGTTGCCGCCTCCGCCGCCCTCCTCAAGGTTGAGGTACGCCCCTGTGTACAACTCCATTTACAGCCGGCTTGCACCATCGCTCCGGCTGCCCACATCACTCCTCGTGGATATTTCTCTACTTCTTTGCCCCGCACATACCGATACCTCTCTCGGCTTCTACGTATTATATTTGTGATGAGTTTATGTCTCATCAACTAGTCCCGATAATCTTATTCTAATCACGCTTCTTCAATTTCTTTGCCACAGGGATGCTCATCTCGATTTTGGTGAAACTGCACAAAATGATCCGATGGTCAAAAGGTTGCAAACTTCATTTATTAGGAAGCTCGAACGTTGCCATCAAATTGAAGCCTGGTCAGGGTTCACGGTTCAAGGGCTAGGGACTGCATGGATTGTTTTTTTCTTTAGCTGCCTCTATTCCAAAATAAGTGTCAACTTTAGTAGTAGTACAACTTTGTACTAAAGTTTGCACAAAGTTGAGACACTTAGACACTTATTTTGGAACGGAGGGAGTACATATTTGCTATGATCTATCAATCATTGAGATGCAATAGCATGCATGTTAGTCTCCTTTGTATTTGATGAAATGTTGCAACGGGCAACCTTGGACGCAAGATACATGTAACAGGAGCTGGAAGCTTCATAGCATTGTACAAATTTATCTCGCTGATAAATTACAGTATGTACTAGTACTATACTAGTACTTCCTCCGTTCCTAAATATAAGTCTTTCTAGAGATTTCACCATTAACCACATGCGGATGTATATAGATGCATTTTAAGTGTAGATTCATTCATTTTGTTCCGTATGTAGTTCACCTAGTGGAATCTCTACAAAGACTTATCTACTAGTAATAGCTAGCCCCCACTACTAGGAATTCTCTATCCTCTCCTTGAACCACATCATCAAAATTGATGTAGCTTTTATATGAAGTAAATCAGTCCATAATAGCCATCTGATCTAGACGTTGAGAGCCTCCGCACTAAGCCGCATGCAAGCATGCAGAAATACCGTGGCACATGCATGTGAGTGGGTTTTAAATCACATCAACATGTCTGCATGCAAGCATGCACCGGTAGCATGCATGTAAGTGAGCTTTTAAGTCCCATTAACCTGTCAAAAAGAAAAATATAATCCCATTATGCAGTAGGAGTTGGCTGATCTTTTTTCCTTACGTGGGATGATCTAAATGATGATGGGAGTTTATTTAGTTTGGCTACCACATTTGTCATGCGATTATAGAGTTTTTTTAGTTCTATGAAATTGATAATTTTGCGCAGAGAGATATACCGCTGTTCATGGCAACGTCGCGGGACTCATCTAGTAATATTTAGGAACGGAGGGAGTACTATGTAAAGAGTTAGGTGTCGCACGGTGATAGTGTGAGGTGGGCCATGTAATCACTAAGCATGCGTGTTTTCACTGCTCTTGCACTCCTCCGCTGTAAGAATGGAGAAAATTGTAATCTAGTAGTAGTAGTACCTCCTTTCGCGAAAGTGGGACATCCAAAGCAGTCCTACCACCTCGAGAATAAAGACCAATGAGCCGTCAAATCATATAGACCCAAGAATAAGTTGGATGACGAAGCAACCATCACTCTTGCACCGGTGAGAGGTCACGTCCGCTCTGCCCGTGCATGAATGCGCACGATTCTTATGAGCGGCGCCGACTGCTTTGGGCGGGAAGCAGCAGCGGTGATGGAGGGGCTTTGGGTGGGCCAGGTGAGGAGAGCGGCGTGGCAGCTATCCAAGATGTCCCTACCGGACACGCCCGGAAACGAGAGGATGCACCAACTCTCGCGGCTAAAATCGTACACTACGCACCATCTCTCTGTAGGAGTAGGTCGATCCGTCACACTCTCTAACACACACATGCTGTTGAACACACACACGCACACGCACGCACCTTGGTCCCGTTGCACCTTCTAACGTGACTTATTACACCTAGACGGAGGGAGTAGTAAGTATACAAGATACGGTGGCACACTGACTTAAGTCGAATACAAGTGCCCAAAATTTGTGTGCATGTTATAATAAGGATTCACTTAAAATAGTACGTGAGCGAACAGAGGGATCAATTGGACAGTGTTCCCGAGCAGTAGCGAGATGTGTGAGGTAAGATACACCATTGGCGCTTTCATTTTTCTTATTAATTTGTTTGTTTCACCCTCTGATTGGTGGGACCCAACGTACTACGTGGAGAGAGGTAAGGTGACTAAGGCTGCATTATTTCTGCACCACTGTGGATAGTCTTACCACCAAAGCCACATGACACGATTATGATTGAAATCCCAATGACTCCCACACACACACAAAAAAAACACGGCATGCTTGTCACACGAATGCAGGAATGCAGGAGTGCATCCTCTCGTAGAACATAACGGGAGGGTTGTGTAGCTGGTTAGCCTGTTCGCTCATCAAACTTGAGGTCTCGGGTTCGATAACTACACTTGAGCATAATTTTTGCCAGGAGGATTCTTTGACTGGTCAAAATGTTTTCTAGGGTTTGCACGCTTCACACTCTTTCTCCAATATATATATACATGCTGGAGCCTCAGCGCTTGTAGTTGCTCTTCACACTCTCTCGCCCTCTCCGCTGGAGCCTCGCGCTTGTAGTTGATCTCTTCACACTCTCTCGGCCTCTCCAGATCTAAACAAGACTTCATTGGCCTCTCTCTCCCCTCACTGCTGCTCAAAGAGCCGGCAGGATCCATCCACCGGGAAGGGAAGGAGGCTTAACACTGTCGCCATCGGCGAGGGAGGGAATCCACTACCGGTGCAGCTGTTCACTTTCCACCCAGCGGCGGCGCGGGAGGGCCTCTGACCCCTTCTTCTTCGTCGTCGTCCCGTCGCTCACCGAACCACGCCCCAAGAACCTTAAGGTATATTTTACTTACTCCACATGCCTTTCTCTAGCTGCATGTATACCATGAATCTAGGACGTGGTTCAAAGAGGAAGGAGTGGGGGAAAGTAGTGGGAAAAGTTGTATATAACATGAATCTAGGACGTGGTTCAAAGAGGAAATGAAGGGGGAAAGTTGTATAACATGAATCTAGGACATGGTTCAAAGAGGAAAGGAATGGGGGAAAGTAGTGGGGAAAGTTGTATCGCATAAATCTAGGACGTGGTTCAAAGAGGAAAGGAAGGGGCGAAAGTACTAGTTCAAAAAGGAAAGGAAGGGACAAGGTGTAGAGTTTGAGCAGACTAGATTTGATGCGCCACATAGGGAAAGGTGTCTAAAGATAACAAAACTAGGACCAACACAAATATGCTCCTTGGTTGTTTGTTCTTTGTTGCAACAGATTGTGCATGACCATAGTACATCGGTAGATGCACATGGTGCTCAAAGGCCCACCGTCCGTGCAACTCATTAGCTATTGTTAATCTAAGGCCCTGTTTGGTTAAAACTCCCTAGTCCCTACCGCTTGGTTCCAGGACTAAACATGGACTAGAGGTTATTAAATGACATGCTAAAAGACCATGTTACCCTAGTAATGAACTAATAGAA